>OU026158.1:4441871-4671847 GCA_907269105.1 Volucella inanis
AAATAATAAATAATAAATAATAAATAATAAATAATAAATAATAAATAATAAATAATAAATAATAAATAATAAATAATAAATAATAAATAATAAATAATAAATAATAAATAATAAATAATAAATAATAAATAATAAATAATAAATAATAAATAATAAATAATAAATAATAAATAATAAATAATAAATAATAAATAATAAATAATAAATAATAAATAATAAATAATAAATAATAAATAATAAATAATAAATAATAAATAATAAATAATAAATAATAAATAATAAATAATAGATAATAAATAATAAATAATAAATAATAAATTATAAATAATAAATAATAAATAATAAATAATAAATAATAAATAATAAATAATAAATAATAATTAATAAATAATAAATAATAAATAATAAATAATAATTAATAAATAATAAATAATAAATAATAAATAATAAATAATAAATAATAAATAATAAATAATAAATAATAAATAATATATAATAAATAATAAATAATAAATAATAAATAATAGGAAAAATAAGAGGAAAAATAAGAGGAAAAATATTTCAAGCGTTTCTAAACAACTTGAACTTAATACTCCTTAAGACAAAGCTCCCACCCATTTTTCCACCGACAACACATTCACACACATCGACCTCTCATTCTGCTCTGCGGAACTATCAATAGACGAAAATTGGAGTACAATCGATGACCTACATGGAAGCGACTGCTTTCCCATTCTTATTACTCCCTTTAACTACAGTAAACCAATCTTTAAACTACATCTGTCAAACTGGGAAAAATACACCATAAAACATTAAAACAACTTAGTCCCACTTACCGTTAACATTAATAAAGAAACTGCCAACTTCAAAGCGCTCACCACTCCATACCACAAAACTCTCCACATATCTTACACAGAAAAGTATCACGGTGGAACAACACCATAAAAAAATTAAGAAATGATAAGATGCAAACATGGCAAGCCCTCAAAAAATCAATATCAAGAGAAGATATCATACAAAGCAAAAAGGCAAACGCCTTTTTCAGAAGAGAACTTAAAACTGGCAAACAAACTGTCATTTCAACATATACATCCAATATTTTACATAATATCTAATAAAATTTGGACAAAAATTAGACGACTCTGTGGACTAAATAACATAAATAGCATTCGTATCATAATAAAAAAAAAAACCAACCTAGCAATAACAGAATGTGCTTTGCAGCACATTGTTCTAAACAAGTCGATGACAGCAACTTCTCTCATATATTCATCCAAGCTAAAGCCTTCCTATCTCAGACTCTATCGCCTCCATCCAAAGCAGTCCAAAAAATAGAAAAAAAGATCAGTATGGTGGAACTTCTATCAGCAATAAAATCCTTAAAGGGACATACAAAAAACCCCACATATATTCCTAAACAGAGTCCTCATACACTACGATCACATTTTGGAATCATTAACCTCCCAAATCTAGAAAACCAGTCTATGCATCCCGATTCCCAAACCAAGCTCAAATTAAACAGATATTAACTCTTACCGCCCTAAGCCCCTGGTTCAGTAAAGTCCTTGATAAAATTATAGCTAAACGTTTATAGTGGTTAGTCAGCAAAACAAACTTATCTACAATAATCAAACCGGCTTCAAAAGAGGTAAATCTATTACAGACAATCTGCTCCATTTATATCATCTGATAACAGACTCACTTACCCACAAAAAAAACTTATCAATAGTGTCACTGGACTTTTCAAAAGCATTTGACCGTATCGGCGTGTATGCCACCCAACTCAAAGAATGGAACATAGGTAAAAAAATATTTTAATATATCATTAATTTTATGTGCAACAGGATCTCGGCCAAACAATTCTTCATTGCCTACAATAAGCTCGCGAATATTATACATCTACACAAAAACGTCAGTATCACAGCATACGCCGATTATTGATTACATATTCAATAAAAATCAATAAAAATAAAAAAACCACCAACACAAGCTTGACCTATTATTCGCACAATTAAACGATTGGTGCTCCTTTCAGTAGCATCCTTATCAACCAGCAAATGTAAGCTGGTATATATGTCGAAAACATCCTTCCAGTTGCTATGTCCAATTCAACAACTTTATACTACAAAAAGAAACAACACTAAGAATCCCCGGTTTAATATTTAACAACAAATATACCATAAATGGAACAACCACATCAATAACTTAACAGCATCAATCAACAAGAAACTCAACATACTTAAATGTCTGTCTTACACAAGATGTAACTGCAACACACTAAAAACAATCCTTGTATCTAAAATTGACCATGTACTTATCTTCTATGGAAGCGCTCCAAAAACAACTCTACATAAACTCCAATCTATACTCAACACCTCTATCAGGATCGCACTCGGAGCTTTCCAAACTTAGCAGTTAACAGCCATTAACAACGTACTTCTAAAAGCTAATATACATATACGCGACTACCAAACGCCGGGCATTTCTTACATCTAATTTAATAAAAAAAAACCTATCATTAGCAACACAATCACCCATACACAACATACTCAAAAAACTTAACGCAAAAAAAAATGATACAAACAAAATACCATCAGCAATAGGCAATTGCCGAAGCCTTTGCTCAAAACTCAATATCCAACTGACATTACTACCAGAAACAATCCCATCAAAACCCTTTTGGGCCTTACCCACTAACGCAATAGTCCTTACACTCTCAAATCACCAACACTTCCTAACAATAAAAAACACATATCCGGACCACAAATTCATCTCTACCGATTGATCCAAATCTGATCATAACACCTCCTATGCCATGACAGATGAAAAGACCTGCATCAAAAGGGGAATACTTTTGGATTTTAGCTCAATCTTCCCAGCTAAAATTATCGCCATCCACGAAGCAATACAACTACTAAAAGGCAATAAAACCAAACACATCATATGCTCCAATTCAGCATTTAAAACCATCAAAAACATTAACGATATAAACTACTACGAAACTTTAATTCGCAATTATCTTATACAATACCCAAACATCAAACTATTATGGGTCCCAGGACACCTATGAAAAAGAAACGCTTTCAATGAAGGCTGAGTAAAGAATGGTAAGCAAAAATTTATTTATTTATTATTTGACAGTTCAGTTGGTTAGTCTTATTACTAAGTGCTTAGAGTATTAAGTGCAGTAATTCACATACTTATACATACAATGCTGATGAACATAATATTTTACACTCCCACTTTCATCAGCATCTAGTTGTACCTTTTTATATACACAATTTCCATTTTATCTCTTAATAATTCAAATCTACCTCTTGCTAATGGTTTGATAAATACGTCGGCAAACTGCTCTTCAGTTGGAACATGCGAAATTTCTAAAACTCCTTCAGCAAACTTCTCGCGAATGAAGTGATGTTTTACTTCGATGTGTTTGCCTTTTTTTGTGAAATTCTGGATTTCGTACAAGCCTGATAGCATTTTCTTTTTCAACCAGAAAGCTTGGCTGGCCACATTACCCAAGTATCTCGTCAAATAACCGCTTCAACCACACTATTTCTTTAGCTGCATGCACCGCTGCTATGTATTACGCTTCAATGTTAGAGAGAGAGAGACACATTTTTGACGCTGTGACATCCACGAAATCGGCGATTTGCCAAATAGGAACACATAGCCGCTAGTAGAGTGTCTTGTTTCTGGATCACCCGCATAGTCAGAATCGCTGAAATAACTTAATTGACAATTAAAGTTTGAACAAAAAAGAATACCATTCATCTTTGTTCCTTTAAGGTAACGGATGATACACTTTAGTAATATCTTGTGCAGTTGGATGCTCCAAATGTTGACAGACGATTCCAAGAGCATAGGAAATGTCAGGTCTATTCCCAGTAGGAAGGTTCATAAGTCACCCAACCGCTTCTCGATATGGAAATCCACATTCCACCTTAAGTTTTTCACTGCAGGAACCATTCATGATCGCACAGTCTGCTGGTGTTGAGACCGAGTTGGCATCCGATATTTTGAATCTATCCAAAATTCGATCTACGTAACTGCTTTGTGAAAGATATATTGATCCATCAACTTGATGATCAATTCGCAATCCCAGAAAAGGTCTTGCATGAGACCTTTTAGCCTCGAACACTCCTTTTAAATATGAAATCAGCTTGTCAATTTTTTCTCCGTTCTCTCCCACTATCAGTACATCGTCGGCTTCAGAAGGCAAATGAGCGTAGAAATTCAGCGAACTTGTTGTTCCAGCATCTGAACGTCGATACAGGCTTTTCTTCGCTTCCATCATTGAATCCATTTAAAAAAGCTTAATTGTCATTTTTCTCCTTGCTGCAACTGCAAGTATGGCCCTTATGGAACTAAAGCACGCAACTGGACTAAAGATCTCATCATAGTCAATCTTGCTTCTTGCGTAAATCCCCTTACCGCAAGTCTTGATTTATATCTGTTGGGTTCATTACTGACAGTATCTTTGATTTTAAATCCCATCTACTTTCGATAGTTTTTCTCGTTGTTGGTGGTTCCACGAGCTCACATGTATCGTTTTTGCGTAATGCCTCCATTTCCTCCAGCATCGCAGCTTCCCGGCCTTCAACCCTATTTGTTTCTGCAAAATAAATACGATATCCTTTTGTATTTTTAGAATATCCCACAAAGATTTCTGACCGCGATTTTGCCTCCACCTTTCGCCGTTTCTGTGAGGGAATATGTGCATAACACTCAGCTCCGAAAGTTAAACTTTCGTGGTGGATCCTTAAACCATAGTTGGGCTGGATGCTTGCCAGCTAAATCTGTTGGTGCTGTGAGGTTTATGGCATACACCACCATATTAACTGCCTCTGCCCAAAGCTTAAGCGACAAACAACTCGCATGGATCATTATTCTGGCAGCTCCTACGATGGTTCTCATTTCCCTTTCAGCTCTGCCGTTTTGTTGGATGGAATATGAGACGGAAGTTTGTTTCTAATTTAATTTTGTTTAGAAATGATTTGAAGAGTTCAAAAACCTCATCTTTTTGTTTGAGGAAATAGACCGTCTTATATTTGGAAAAATCATTCTTGAAAACAAGAAAATACTTCGAGCCAGCCACCGAAACATTTTGCATAGGGCCGCAAGGATTTAAGACAGAGACGAGTTCACTTGCCAACAAATTCGCTGATCCACAAATGCAATACAATAACATTAAATAATAGGAATGTGACAGTGAAAAATTCAATATTCGCTTACGCAGCAAACAACATTGAGATACAAAAGATTATAGAATCACTTGGAGAAGATAAGTCGCCTGGAGTCGATGGCATCAGAGCAATTGATATCAAAAGCCATTCTGACATTTTTGCTCCAATTCTATGCAAGTTAATAAATTTGAGTATTACTCAATCAGTCATTCCGGAAAATCTAAAAACAGCAGTAGTAAGACCAATATACAAAGGTGGGGAAAAAAGTACATTTAACAATTACAGGCCAATATTGATTCTCCCAGTAGTTGAAAAGTGCTTGGAAGGTGTATTAGCTAACCGGTTGCAAAGTTTTATCAAAAAACATTCTCTGATACACAAGAGCCAAAATGATTTTCAGAAAAAACAAAAATACCGGAAAATTACTGAGTGAATTCGCAAACTGTGTAAATGAGAGTCTTGATAAAGGTCACCATTGGTTAGTGCTTTACATGGATTTCAGTAAGGCATTTGATACGTTGAATCACTTTAATCTTATACAAGCACTGAAAAGGATTGGGATACGTGGTAAAATTGGTGATTGGATGACTGACTACCTTCAGAACAGAACTTTTGGTGTTAAGATCAAAGATACTTTCAGCGAGAAAAAAGAAAATTTGGAGTTCCACAAATTGTAGTACGTCATAGATCTCTGGATACAGCAATAAAGGTGATGCAAGAGGAATTTAATTTGGCAATGAGATGGTGTCATGATAACGGGTTAATTATTAACGCTTCTAAAACAATTACAACAATGTGGAACAATGCACATTAGAAGTCCTCACTTCAAGTCAACAGAACAGCTAATTTATCTTTACAATTACGATTGCCCCGACAATACAAAGGAATGCATTGAGGTAGTTGACAAATATAAATATTTGGGTGTTGTAATATACTGTCATTTTCTCTGGGATAGGCACATTGGCAAGCTAAAAACAGATCTCAAGAGAGCTTTATTTGCCATTTCGCATTTGAAGTACCATGCTTCCAAAGAGGTTTTAAAGCAGGTGTATTATGCTCTTATAGAGTCGAAGATACGATATGGAATAATGGTTTGGGGTAGTGCAGCTAAAACACACATTTTTAAAATACAAAAACTACAAAACGCAGCTGTTAAACACATAAGTAGGAACGAGGAAATGGAGAAAAATTCAAAATTCTTCAGGTAAAGGATATACTTAAGATAACCACCGCTATTGAATACTTTGATGACAACCGATTTACACAACCGATACAGCATCAAGTCAACACCAGAAGACGTTCCCAAGTAATGCTACAAACTCCAAGAAACTATAATAACTACAGCAAACGCAAACTTCAATATACTGTTCCCACAATAATCAACGAATTACCTCACCAAATTTTAAATATTGTAAACTTTAGAAAAAGAAAAAAACTTGTTAAAACTTTTTTATTAAGCTTGAACGCAAGCAACTACGTGAAACTTCAAAATTAACTTTGAACTAAATTTTAATACTAATCACAGTTATAACTTTGCTCACTTTATGTAATTTGCATTGAAACATAATTTTCTGCAGACAAGCTACGGCTTCGCAGATATTTATACCGGGTGAGTTTTTTAACTTGAGACATCAAAATGACTCGAAAAATACGAGATGTTTCAGACAAAAGTCACAAGGTTCTGAAGGGGACATAAGATGGTGACCACGAGTTTGGCCATGAGCCCCATTTACAAGGTCAAACGGAGGTTACTTTTGATTTTTTAATGGGAACTCCTATTTCTTTGACAGATTCGTAATCTGCGTGAAAAATTACAATTCTTTTACATGAAACACTTTTCTCAAAAATGCGTTATTTTCCCGACAGAGGGCGCCATAAAACTTAAGCCATCAAAATTACTCGAAAGGTACGAAATATCGCGAAAAATGTTTCAGACAAAAGTCACAAGGTTCTGAAGGGGACATACGAGTTAGACCTTGAGCCCCCTTTTTTAAGGTCAAACGAGGGTCACTTTTGATTTCTCAAATTATAATTCTTGATTTTCATTGCTCAGTCGCAATGAATTAGCTCTTATTCAATCAATGCTAGATACCACTGCAATGGCACGCCTAAATCATTAATAGGTTTCTAATGTTGTTAGTGTGTTAGAAGGTCGAGATTTGTTTTGAGGAAGTTGCTTCACTCGAGGCAATAACTAAGACTCAAAGAAATTTCAGATAAAGACAAATTGTCCTAAACTTATATGAGGAACTAATTATTATTAGTAAAGCTTTTGAGATTAATGATGCAGGCTATTTCTTTTCAAGAGAAAATTGAAATGGTATTGATTTATGGAGAAAGTGGAAGAAACATTGATGGTGCTGTTGCTCTTTAGGCCCAACGTTTCCCAGACCAGATACAATCACGCGCTTCCTTTTATCGGGTCATCCAACAATTCACTGAATTGTGTGCAACCAAAGAAAAGGAATCGGTGAGATAGGGAGGCTGTTGAGGACAATGAAATAGCAGTGTTAACTGCCGTTGCACACGATCCTCACATTAGCACTCGCCAAATAAGTCATGAATCATTAATTTCTCAAATGACTGTCTGTTAGATATTACATCGGCATAAATACCATCCTCATCATGTTTCCATGCATCAAAAACTTTCTAGTGAGGTTTTTCGCAACCGGGTTTCCTTTTATCAATGGGCACTTCAGCAAATTGTACGAGACCCCCTTTTCTTCTCTGATGAGTCGACTTTCACCAATCACGGTACGGTCAATAGACATTGTATGGATTACTGGGCTACCAAAGCCCTTTTTGGTTGCGACAAGTTAAACGCCAGCACCCTTGGAATGTTAATTTTTGGGCGGGAGTTATTGGGGATAAATTAATAGGTCCATATTTTATTGAAGGGAACTTGAATGGCGAAAAGTATGCAAACTTCTTTCGGGACCATCTTCCAGTATTACTAGAAGAACTGGCATTGGGGTTGCGACAAACAATGTGGTTTCAACATGCTGGTTGCTCAGGCTATTATTCCCAAGTAGCCTGGGGTGTATTAAGCAATGTTTACCATCAACGGACGAGGGGGTCCGAGGCAATGGCCTGCTAGATCACCTGATCTTACGTCATTTGATTTCTTCTTGTGGGGCTACCTAAAAAGTGAGGTTTACAGAAAAAAGCCAACAACACGTGAGGACATGAAAAGACGAATAACTGAAGCTTGCCGGAATATTATGCCAGAAATACTTCTCAGCTCTGTTGGTTCATTTAGAGCGCCGATAGACAAGTGTATTGAAGTGAATGATCACATTTTCGAGGATTTGTTGAAATAGTCTTGGGAAATAAATGTCGAAATGGGAAGAAATGAAGAATTAAAAGTGACCCTCGTTTGACCTTGAAAATGGGGCTCAAGGTCAAATTCGTGGTCGCCATCTTATGTCCACTTCAGAGCCTTGTGACTTTTGTCTGAATCATTTTTCGCGATATCGCGTATCTTTCGAGTAATTTGGATATCTCAAGTTAAAAAACTCACCTTGTATAATTGTAAATAAATAAAAAATATATAATGAAAAAAAAAACTTTCACTCCTTTTAAAAGGAAAACGATGTGATTTCCCTAGGGCACACTCATCACAAAAGAATTGTTCTTCATCAACATATTTGATATTACTTAACTTAAGAAAACTCCGAATGTAGCTCAAGTTTTGATGGCCCAAACGTTCATGTCAAAGTTTGAACGACTCTGCCCTCATATTTACATTCGCAGATCTCAGTTCCTCAACTCTGAACATCATCTTAAACTACGAACCCACACGAACTCCCACTGCCACAGTACACCGATCTTGTAGCAGCTCACCTTTGTTACTGTTGGACACTAAGCGAAGGTTTTTGTCAAGCGTCTTATTCTACGAAAATAAATTAATGTAAATGTCCGGAACAAAGAAAACATTTGTGAGAAGCTTTGGAAACCATGGCTGATTATTATAGGCCTTGATGTTTATATTTCCAAAACCAGTTGACTAATAGTCTTTCCATTACCAATGAAAATATTTTGTGGGTAATCGAATGCCTTGTACCCAACAATCGAATCACGTTTGAAGGTCACTGGCACATGAGTTCGCAACTACAGTGCATATAAATGCGCCACTCGTGGGTTCTGTTTGTGATACATAAGCAGCTCTCAGCGGGCAGATCTTCTTCCAGTGTCTAGGCTTCTTACACAAAAAACACTTCTCTAACTTGCCTTTATTCTGATTCGAATTCATATTTGATTTTTGAAAGCGCGAATTCCTCCGTGCAATTAACGAACTGTTACGAGACTGTACAGCTAAACGTTACTTTTCTATCACCAGACGTGCAGTTAGCTTTTCTAACATTTTATCACAAACAGCCCTAGACCCCAAAGCAGTAAAAAAGCTTTTCTAACATTTTATCACAAACAGCCCTAGACCCCAAAGCAGTAAAAAATGGTTGTAGTCCGCTGGCAACGTCATCAAAATTTTCGTTACAAGCATATTATCCCTAATAGACTCACCGCATTGTTTCAGCTGATAGACGAGAGATTCCAATTTGGAAACATGGGTGGAAAAGTCGTCCAATGGATCCTTACTTCTGTTGTGCTTATAGTATTAAGTGCAGTGATTCACATACTTATTCATACAATACTGATGAACATAACACTTCACAACATCAATGCCAAACTCGCAACCAAATATCCACTCATCTATAAGCAAAACTCCAACCTAACCTATATTACAAAAATTCTAAAAATATATAGGACATAAAAAACTTACACATAAACAATATATAAACAAACCCAGATCAAATATCTGTTCATCATGCTCAACCAATACGCAAATATCTATCTCAAATATATTATATATATACTTTTAAAAAACACCGTCTAACAACTTTCCAAAATAATGACCCCGTATCTATATTAACTGAACCAACAATAGAAAATATACACAAAATAGAAAAATATTTAAAAATTACGAAATTAATACATGGAAAAAGGGTGATTCATCGTGAGGTATGATTTATAATGTTAAATAAAACACATAAATTGGAAAGTAAACTTAAAATTTTTACTATAGGTTAAAAGAACAATTCATACCATTTACTTTTTAAAAATGATATCATGTTAATGTTGGCCAAAACTACGTCTGAGGTGGTCCATTCGGAAGATCCAATTTTGGGCGACTCTTTCGAGCATAGCGACTGGTATCTCGCGGATAACACGAATTCTGTTGGCTTCCAAAGCGTCAATCGTAGATGACTTATTTCTGAAGAACTAAGACTTTACATATGATTTTCTTTACAGTGATTTTACCAGTCCATAAACCAGACCATACCGTTGTTTTTAATGGATGTAATGATCCCGAAGAACCCGAAGACGTTTGCTCATCAGCCAAATACGGTAATTTTGTTTATAAACGTATCCATTGAGACAGAAATTAATTTTATCACTGAACAAAACACCGGATTTTCATAGAGTTTTTTCAGAGCCCATTCACTGAATATATGACGCAAATTTAAGTCGTCTGGCTTCAATTCTTGCACAAGTTGAACTTTGTACGCTTTTAGGCCGAGATCCTCTCGTAAAATACGCCAAGCTGTCGAATACGCCAAGCCAACATCATCAAACATATGTTAACATTAGTTAACATAAATACTTCTTTGAATACCATCTTACAAATACGTCTAAGAAATTTAGCTGAAGGCCCCGGAGCTATGCTGAAAATACTTAAGTTAGGTTGTTTGTTTTAATTTTTACCTTACTGTAATAATAATAATAATACTAATAACAGTTACCCAGAACATACTACTAAATGGGAATCCCAAGAAGTGCCATAACATAAAATAGTTCTTAAGACTCAACTATCTAAACGATTAAGAAAAGAATCATTTATTTAAACTCTGTAGAGTTCTTGCGGGATCACGATTTCGGAGCAACCAGTTAACCCATTTAGCTCTCAATACGTGCAAGAAATTTCACACAGATCACGGTAGGCTAGGTTACGTTAGGTTAGAGTGGCGGTTGAAAAGCCAACCCAATTAGGCCTATTGGCCCGTTGTGCTGCCACGTGGATCTATGATCCCCTCACTCATGGAACCAATTTGAGCTTACGATGAAGCGTAGGAGACTGTTAACATCTGTATTTTTTAGATCGTTTAAGTCGTTGTAGAAGAAGACCCCTAGGTGAAGTTTTCTTCCCTGGAAAAAAGCTGGACATGTACAGAAAAGGTGGAGAATTTCCTCCACCGTTTGTTAAAGCACCAAGTATATTTGCATGCTTCCCTATAAGGCAGTGTCCAGTGATGACACCTATAATGGCGCTGAGATGTTCTCCATTTTAAAAAATCAGATTCTTAGAGTGATTTAGATCCAGCTTTGGCCAGATCTGTTTAGTCGCTTGACATGTTGGCCCACCGGTCCATCTAAGGTCTGTTCTTTTATTAGCATCCAGCTTAAATAATAATTTGCACGTAGCGATTGGTATACCTATGCTGACCATTTCCGGTAGAATAGAGTGGTTCCAATTTTGGCGAGTTCGTCGGTCCTACCATTCCTTGGAATGACTCTGTGGCCCGGCACACAACAAAGGTGAAAGTTGAAATGCCCTGCTATCTCCATAAGAGATGATCGGCATTCAAGGACGGTTTCAGAATTTATTGAGACCGAGTCAAAGGACTTGATAGCGGCCTGACTATCCGAAAAGATATTGCAAGAGAATAAAGCTACTGTAGCTTTTTTAACGCTTTCTTGAATGTTAAGTTTCCAGTTTAGTTTCCTGTCAAAAATGAGACCCAGGTATTTTGCTGTATCGGAAAACACTTAACTGGTACCGTTTATTGAAGGAGGTTCTATAGTTTGAATCTTATATTTCCTGAAGAAGAAGATAAGATCAGCTTTATGGAGGTTTACTTCCAATCCACAGCGATCCGCAAAACGGTTTAATATGTTAAGATTTAGCAGAATGAGATCTTTGATGGTGTTAAGATGCTTACCTGAAATGGCTATAGCAACGACGTCCGCATACAAAATCACCCTGCTCCCTCCCGCTTCCAAGTATATAAGCAGTTCATTAACTACTTACTTCCAAAGAAGGGGAGAAAGGACGCCGCCTTGCAGCGTACCTCTACTAACACATCTTTTAGCAGAAGTCCCACCCAGTTTGGAGTTGATTATCCTGCTATTTAGCATAAGACTGATCTACTCCTCAAGTGAGTCGTCTACCTGCAGATGTGATAGCGCAGTAGTGATTGCAGCTGTGTCGATATTGTTAAAGGCGCCTGTATATCTAGAACGGCAAGCATTCTGTAATCTCTGTATTGTATAGATCGTTCGACGTGGCTAGTCAGCAAATGCAGAACCGTTTCCAAGGATTTTCCTTTACAATAGGTATGTTGAGCCGTTGACAAAAATATTGGATTAATTTTAACTCGAATATGTATATCAATCAGTCGTTCTAGAGTTTTTAGAAGGAAAGATGATAGACTTATAGGTCTGAGGTCCTTTGGGACATCATGAGAACATTTTCCGGTCTTGGGATTGAAAACTACATTAATTGCTCTTCATGAGAATGGAATGTGAATCAATTCTGCATCGATGCTCATGATATTCTCTAGCGTGGGCAAGATAATATTTAAGGACCCGGTATTATACTGTCCAGACCCGCAGACTTGTATGGTTTAAAGTTATGCAGCCCCCAAAACAGTTTATCTCTTGGAGTCAGATCATGAATTTTGTTCGCGGTTGCAGTAGTCCTGTTTTGGTAACTGATTGCGGCGAATGAGGAGCTACCTGTAAAGTAGGTATCCATAAGCAAGTTAAATAATTCATCACTTGAGGTTGTCCAGGAGCTATCGGTTTTTCTTCAAACAACTAGGAACCACTGGGTTTGTAGAGAGAACTTTTCTTAGCCGCGATTCCTCAGAGTTTTTTGTGATTTTGTCACAGAATGTCTCCAGGATTGACGCTCTACTTTCTTCCTTTATATATTTTGAAACATTCTTTATAAGAGTCCCAGTCAGTCACTTTTGTTGTGCTTTTTGCAAGGTTGAAAAATTTACTGCATATGTTTCTAGGCGGTCCTAGTGCTGAAGTCCACCAGTGCGGCTTTTTCTTACCCCAAGGTTGAATCAGAGGGCAGAAAGAAGCCATAGCCTGATTGAGAGAAAGGTTGAATTCCTTTATTTTCATATCAATCTCATCGGCGTTTCGCGCTGGACTTAAGAGTGTAGAGGATAATGTTTTTGACATCCTCTGTATTTTAGCCAATAAGTTTTCCGAGAGTTTCGGAATGCTGTTTGACTGTGGGGAGCATCACCCAAGTTGAATTGGATGTATCTGTGATCTGAAAACGAGTGCTCAGTCAATACCATCCAGTTCGTTAGCATTTGAGTGATGATGTCTGAGACGTGATGTCTGAGACGACAGTGATATCTAGCACTTCCTGTCAGGTTCTTTTTATAAAAGTGTACTTTTTATAAGTAAGTACTTGAAATGTAATCAAAAAGTGACTCACCTCTATCGTTGATGTCGGCACTGCCCCATACCGTGTGATTAGCGTTAGCGTCGTATCCAATGATGAGGTCAGTTTTTTGCCTTTCAGCTTCCAGTACCACCCTTTCTAGGATAATATCTTCTGCGATTTTGGAGAGACGCAGAATGAGTGCGGCCGAAGTGTTGTTTGAGTGGTGGAGATTATTCTAGAGAAACCGTATCATATCTAAAATTTTCCAGAGTGGCCTCCACTACGGCTATATTGGAGTCCTCCGATTCTGAAAATGAGCTTAAGAGCTCAGGGTCGGGTTACGGAGCCTGATGATCTCCATCATACCTTCTGGAGAAGAGGGTTTGGCTGGAATCCAGGTGCGGTTTCTAGTCTGCTAGGGATATCCTCCCTAGGCACGACTTCGAGCCTTGCACCTGGCAAAAACTCTCCTAAAGCACATAAGGCTTTATTAAAAAGATCAAGAGATCTCTAGCCGGCACATGCGGTGAGCTTAACATGGCCTTGGTGCCAGGCAGCGTTGCTTGTGATGGGAGGTGGTCCGTGGTTTTCCCACTTAATGGACAAGAAGTTTCCCGAAAGCTTCAACTTGACCAATTGCCACTACTCAGGTATGATCTATCCATCGGTATCGTTCCTATCAATTACCGCGATCGCCGTAGCGTCTTTTAGGACTTCACTTAAGGACCTCAGAGATGTCTTGTTGGATGGCCCAGAAATGTTTACTGTTTTGGATCTTTTGGGAACCGTTGCGGTTTCCTTTAACGATCTCTGGCGCTTAAAACAGTAATTTAGCGTTTTGAGAACAGAGGGAGCTGTGGACATCCGTCATTTAGGACTTTGCTGGCCCACTTAATCCTGCTCGTGATTTTCGCACTTCTTTACACCTCCGGAATTGGTCCGAAGCTTTTAATATACGTGATGGATGCATTTCGGCGTCTTGAGTCTTGAGTAGATGGGGCTTGCCGAAGCGGCTGAGCTCCTGATTCCTCCTTAGCTATAGGAGTTTTTGTAGCACAAGACAACAAGTCTGTGGTAGGCCATGGTGTGAAGGAAAAGATAGGACAATGGCATGCCACAGTCTTATCTCTCCTTCAAAATTTGGTGCACCATGGTGCACCATGGCTTGCCACAGTTTTGCCTCCTATGGACAATGCAGGAGCCTTGTCGGTAGTCGGTGCAGTCAATATTCTACCGCCCGATAGAGCGGTATATACAGGTGTCCATTGTATATTCCACGAGTAGCGGAGAAGGGGTGGTTCATCTGTACATAGATCCGCTGTATACCAATAAGACTAGCTAAACCGGAGGTCTCCAGATACCTTGTTTGCGACTGAGCTATTTTTAGAGATGCTGGGCCCTCAGCCAAATTGATCATCGGCACGGGTCATATGACACCTTGATCCAGCCCAGGGCAAAAATGATTGGTCGGATGCATGGACCGAAAAAGGAGGGGGGAGTACTCTTCTGGAGAAACTTCTCGAGATTCATTGACCTTACTCAGCTTCTATAAATCGACAAGTTCGATGCTCAGCTAATGGTAACTCTTCGATATTTTATTTTGTTCACGATTTCTATTGCTGTATTTGTAATTCCTTGTTATTATAAAACATTTTTTTTTTTTGTTTTCGAGGAAAGGTGAGAAATCTTCATAGACACTATAGGCCCGGAGCCTATAGTAGTGTGGGATTCCTACTCACTAAAAAACACCTCCCTTATGCAAAATACGACTGAATTCACACTCAACAAGCAGTTCTTCTATCGCATTTTATTTTGTTTTTATAAGATATCCTGCAGGCGATTTTCCATTGAAAATTCCTGTGTTCTTTAGAAAAATTACGCGCTGCTAATCACCGTGCTAGGTCAAGAGGCTTAGTCCTTTTCAGACGGCGCAATAAATTTGTCTCGTCGAGGATCTGTTGAACAGAAATATTCGTATGACCTTGTAATCGATTATTATGTTTTCGCGCAAACATTTTAATTACGTTCTGAACCTTTTCGACTCCTAAGTCTCTGTGGATATCATCGTTTCTAATGTACCACGGCGCATTAACAATACCTCGAAGAACTTTGTTTTGGAATGTCTGTAATACATTAATGTTAATATTTTTCGTACAACCCCAAAGTTGCATAAAATATGTCCAGATCGGTATTAGTTCTAAGCTAAGTTTGGAATACTTTCCAATAAGCCTGTCAATATCTCTATATTTGATTTCAAGCTCTTCACGTTTTTGCTCTTGACGAGTGCTCTCCATTTTAGTTTAGCGTCGAGTGTCATACCGAGATATTTGGTATAAGAAGAATTCGCATAAGGAATTCGTATTGCGTTGATAAACACCGGTGGATTCTCAATTTTCTTGAGATTGAAGTTCACGTGGACAGACTTGTTTTCATTAAGCGCGATTCGCCAAGTCTTTGTCCAATTGTTAATCCGTGTAATCCTTGCAACTTGGCAGTTGCTTCTTCGACTGCTTTAGCCGTTGCCAAAATGGCAGTGTCACCAGCAAATGTGTCGTCCGTTTGCGGTATATCGCGGGTAAAAAGCAAATATAGCAGAGGGCCAAGTACACTTCCTTGCGGCATCCCCGCCTTTATTGTCTTAAAAGTGTGATATTCGTTTCCGTAGCTCACACGGAAGAGTCGGCGTTCCAGGTATGAACCTAAAGTACAAGACAATTGCTAGGCTAGGGCTTGTCGGAGTTTATATTTTAGGCCTTCGTGCCATATCATATCAAAGGTTTGCGAAACGTCAAGGAATACGCTTGAACAGACTAACTTACACTCGATTGCTCGTTCAATTAATCGGTTATTCGATGCACTTGGTCTACTGTAGAGTGTTGGCTTCTAAAGCCAAATTGATGATCAGACAAGAGGAAATTTGTGTCGGTAATTGGTTTAGGACGCTTAAGATGGATTCGCTCGAAGACCTTCGATGTAATCGGGAAAAGCGATATTGGTCTATATGACTTGACTTCAGTCAGCGGTTTACCGGGTTTCGTAACCATAATAACTTCGGCTACTTTCCACTGGTGCGGTACATGCTCTAATCTAATGCTGGCATTATTAAGATAGAACAGCTTTAGCAATCCTTTTTTCGGCAACGCTTTAAGTATCTTTCCCGTTATTAAGTCATATCTCAGGGCTTTATTGGGCTTAAGCGTGTCTATAACTTGTCTAAGTTCCCTAAGTGTAGCCTTTTCTACTGGAAAGTTTATCGTCACGTCTAGCGTATTGACATTCTCTGGAACCACTTCCCCGTCGAATGATTCAACGTTTCTGCAAGATGGTCGGCGAAAACTTTAGCTTTTTCCTTATCTTCTTTCGCCCAGTCATCCTGGTTTCTTCTTATTGGCGCCACGTATATCTGGGGCTTTCGAACACTTTTAACGGCTCTCCATATGGAGTAGTTGGTATCCTTTGTCGCTGTGAGTCTTTTAAGGTAGTTATTAATACCTTGATTATTGAAGTCCTCGATCGATTTTTTCAACAGGTTGCAGGGCCTATTGAAGGATGTTTTATCTTGTGGTTCCCGGGTTTCATACCACTGCTTCCGCCCTCTTCGTTTCTTCCTTATCATTTCTCTGATTTCCGGTGGGTATCTTATGCCGACTTTGTGAACTTTGTTCGATTCGCGGGGAGTGTTCTTCCAGGCCGCTTGCTGTATGATTTCAACAACGCGTTCAACTTCTTTTTTAAGTTGATACGGCGTTCTAAGTGCTACTTTCAACTCAGTATTGTCTACAACATCTATTTGGAAATCTTCGCAGTGAGTTTTGCTGTTAGTTATTCTGGGTGGTCTTTGTTTCTTAGCCAAGGATTCGCACAGAGAGAGGAAAACTGGAGAATTATCGGATGAAAGATCGAAGCCCTCTTCAAATTTGACGTAACTAGCGTTTACTCCTTTTCCGATAAAGAAGTCTATTAGATCGGGTATTTTGGCGACATCCGAGGGCCAGTATGTCGGCTTGCCTGTTGAGTAAAAATAGCAAACACATTCCATACCAGCCCTGTAAAGAGTTTTCTTTTTTGAGAGATACATCTTGAGCCCCAAAAGATGTGCTTCGCGTTAAAGTCGCCACCAATAATAAAGATTGGTCCAAGAGAGATGAACAGGTCAATAAATTCTTGTTTTTCGATTTTGCAGCGCGATTGGAAATAGATTGACAATATATTAAAAGAGTAATTTATATTTCTAGCGCGCACCACTGTCATTTGAAATTTGCCAAGTTCAATTGCTTCCAGAGTATGTTCAAGGCAGTCTTTTATGAATAGGGATGACCCACCTCTTGCATTTCCCGATAGATGATGAGCGTGGTAGTCGCGGTAACCATTTAGTTCCACGCGCGATTCTGTCGCCAGGTGAGTTTCAGAAAATAAACATATTTCAATTACTTTTTCCTGCATGAAAATATTTACAATAGTTCATCAAGACTTTTCTGTAGCCCGTTGGCATTCCACGCAAGTATATTGAGCTTCTTTGCCATAATTAGTTGCAGAAATTGGCTTCGAACTTAAGAGGCCGTTCGACTATTATCTTATTTATTTTAGTCTGTTCTTCTTGTGTCTCGAGAATTACTGAGAACACATTTGAGGCAGGATCCTGTGATGTACAGTTAGTCATATTTACTCGCGCCGCTATTTGCGCGTAAGTTTTTCCACTTTCCACTTGCGCATTGTTATTTTTGACGTTGTTGTTATTTGTGATCTTAGCGTTTGTCACCATTACCTTCTTTAAAGGCTTTGGAGTAGGACCCTTGTTGTTATTTTTCATTCTAGCTGTCCCTGCTTTTTTCAAAGGCTTGATTGATCCCGTAGCTTTTGCAACTCCTTCGCAACTTCGCAGCCTTGATAATTAGCTGGATGTTTTCCCTTGCAGTTAATGCATATCGCTCGGGATTCTTTCGCGGCATTGCACTCTCGAGTCAGATGTTTGCCAGCGCATTTTACACAGCGAGGTTCCTTCTGACAGTAGGCCTGAGTATGGCTGAATCACTGGCAACGTGTACATTGGGGAATCAGCCTAGAAATTTTCCGCGGAGGTTAAATTTTGACAACAAGTCTCAAAATTGAATTTATGGCATAAACTCTTTCTAGGCTTTCGGTTTTGTCGAAAGTTAGCCTAAAGAGGGGAAGACCGCGTCTTGGGGTCGTCCTCTCGCTTTGAACATTGCGCTGTTTTTGCGCAAGTATATTAACTGCATCGATTATCTTAAAGTCTTTTATTTCAAGGTCATTTACGATGTTTTCTTTAAGGCAAGAGGGATGCAATCCTAGCTATAACGCGTATGGATCTTTCCGTTTTATTTTCGTACGTATGCGTAGTTGTCTGGATTAAGGACATTCATAGTCCATGTATCATTATTGCGAGATCTTACTTTATAATCGGTTGAGCACAGTGATTTCAGGATTATGTGCAACTTGTTGTAGTCCGAGATTCCAAAAACGTTTATTGGCGGCGGCGGTCTTTGTTTGGGTTGCTTTGTTGCCTTATCGACCTCAGCAGTGTTAAAGCTGGCTTGCTTCTGGGTTTGTTCAATATCAGGCGGGGAAGTAGCTTTGCGCTTCTTACCTGGCTTTTTTCAATTATCCAGTCCGTTTCGCGGACTAGCTCTTCTTCGTCCTTGTGAAAACTCGAGTTTTCGGGGCGGCTTTATGCGGCTTAATGGCATCTAGTTGCTTTTTTAGTTCGGCACAGAGCAATTCTATATTTTGGAGTCTGGCGCGGAGATCAGAATTTTCGCCTTCGAGATTTTGTACCATATTCGGTGTAATGCTATTGCCCTGAGCTACCGACTGTAGCTTTGCTTTCGCATGATTTTCCTAGCGATCCGAGTGCTGGAGATCTCGTGACTTTTGAGCATTTTTCAAAGGGGTCCTGGCTTATATTTGTGTTATTGTGAAGATTACTTGAACTCATTTTAGTTCCCACCAGTAGCGGAGAAAGGGTAGTCCGTCTTTCCAGAGATCCACATTAGACAGATAAGGCTGGCTGATCCGGAGTTCGCCAAGTATCCGGATCCTCCGTTAGAGATTGAGCTATTTTTTTATACTGGGCCCCCAACCTGGTCGATTCTGACACGGGTCGCTTAACACCTTAATCCGGCCCAGTCGATTTTAGTCACCTCTTACGACAGGCATGCCTTACCTCGGGTATTTCTAACCCATAACCCGAAGGTTAAGCTATGATTTAGCTTTTACGTCTGTGACTTGTTGAATATTCTCGCATTAAAAACTAATAATTATCCCCTAACATGGCTGCATCCCACCGACCTCGATAACGTTCTTCGATTATCTTTAAGTCCTGGTAAATGCGTTCTCTTTGTTCGTCCCTCACCTCTCCAAGGTTTTTTTGGAAACAAATCAAAATGTGAATGCAAGGAAATGTTTTCAATGACATTCTGCAACCTAAATATTATGAGTTTTTAACAACTTTGTAAATAACATTTCAAAATTGTCGGCTCGATGATCTCCTGAAAACCCGTTAGTTAGAGCTTTCAATGATATCCAAGCTGCTAATTCGTTTGTATTTAGTTTAAGATCAAATTTGATATCGTTCATAAGTTTTCGTATTTGCGATCCAACAAATATATCTTATTTGAGTTTGGCATCACTTAATTTAGGGAATACAGATCTTAAATGTAAAAGCCTTCACCAGTTTCATGTGTGAAAGTGGAAGAAAAACATTTTTAGGCTTAAACAGACGTGTGTATGTGACGTTTGATTGTCTAGCAACGATCTAATAGGCCAATCTTTAAACAGGTAGTGTTTCTCTGTAGCTCGACTGTCCCACATACACAAAAAGCAAAAATACTTTGTAAATCCACTTTGTAATCCTAAAAATACTTTGTAAGTCCACCTTGTAATCCTAGTAACAAGGCTATCACTTTTAAGTCAGCACAGACTTCCCAACTTGATTCTCTATACTTTATTAAGTTTAATATAAATTGATTAGTATCGTATGTTTCTTTCAAAGTAATTGAATATCGCTACCACTATTTTGAAAAACTGCTATTAAACTCGTATTAGATACATCAATAAAGAGAAGCTAATCTTTTGTAAGTGATCCGTAATTCATTCATCAATCTATTAATGTCGTTACAGTAGCATATGGATTCGTTATGTGTGAAGAAAGTAGCTAAATGTTTGTTCCTTTTCCTTGGAAAAGATATCTTAATTTCTGGTGATAACAGCTTCCATACATGTAGTTTACAACCGAGAATTTCAGACTGTCTGATGGATAAATTTAAGTCACGGAACAAATCATTTAACTCTTGCTGCTGAATCATGTGTGGTTCTTTCAACGAACTTCTGGGAGGTACATATTCGGATATTTCCTTCTTAAGCGCATAATTTTCTTCACGGTTATCCTCATCACTTGACTTTGCACATGGTTCTTGTTTTCTTGATGTGGGCACAGGAAATTCTTCAATGTAAAGCATTGGCATGGACATAAAAGCTACTTTAAGGTACTCTATTTTTTTTTATTTTGTTTTTTAAGACCCTTTGACTGTAGTTAAATAAAAATAACATTCATTATTCATTCATTCATAAAAAAATTGATTGAAGCAATTTTCACAAACGCGACGACCAATTTTTCCCATATTTAGTTTAAAGATTGTATTCTGCTTTCACTTAAAACTATCTCTACAACTTAAATCACTTTTTATAAATATTTTGATTGCCAACCGACCAAGCCAAACAACTAATTTGTATTATTGGTGCACTTAATACATGAAGGTAGCTTTTATAAATGCGTCAATAACACGAGAAGTTGGCGTTATGGGACTGTTTTGATTTCCATTATTATTTTAAGTAACTGTAAAGAAACAATTACACATACTCCTCGCATCACTCATATTATCAAAGCCTTGTCTTACTGCGTAATTAATTAACGCTTGATCATGGTACCATTTTGGAATTGCATCAAAATTCTCTTGAATTATTTCCAACACCTTCTTAAAATGTTTGTGTTTGACGGCAAAACTGCTATGTCTTCTTCATGGGCGGTGGTCTTTTTGAACAATTGTAAAACTTTTTTTGTTAACAAATGAAACAGAATCAGACCTAATTTGCGGGATATGAAGCGCATTTGGCCTTTCATTGCTTATGGCATTAGACGTTTTTACTTTAATCTTTATATCAGTTAGGTGTTTTCGATCCAGTTTGCCAACACTCCTCAACACCCACCCAATTAACTTTGTATGCGTATGGTATCATAAACTTTTCTAGAGTTAAAAAACACCACATGTATATTACCTGACGCTTTTTGTTAAGGCCTGCATTAACCGTATTGGTAAACTCTTCTAATAATAGTCCTGTACTTTTATTTTTCTGAAAGCCGTATTGGTTTGAGTGTAGTATTTTGTGTCTTTTTGCGAAAGACTTTTTCCAAACAATTTTCAATAGCTATCAATATTGATATTGCTCGGCAATTCTTAGTGCTGTTTAATCATGGAACTAGTAAAATATTGTTCTTCGATTTATTATCGTTTATATGACTGGAAAAAGAGGACGTGCATTTATTGTTAGGTCAGTCGGTCTAATGTTATCCGCTCCAGAGCCCTTGTTGTTCTTCAAGCGACACAAAATTTCAAGTATTTCTTGTTCACTGGCTTCTTTTACGTATATACTCTGCTGGAGTTGCAAGTTCTCGTGCCGTGATGTTTTGATATGATATATGTGCATGAATGCTGATTACATCATCAATTGAGATTTTCTTTCATCCCAAAAGTTCATTAAAAATATTCCATGTTTTCCTACGATTATTCTGAGAGCTTAGAAATCGTTGTTTGCAGCAGTTTGCTTTAATTTCCTTATTTTTTTTATCGACAAAAGCAAAAGTTTTTGAGTGTTCTTACATCTCATATAATACTTGGCTCTTTTCTTACATACCTAATGTAATTTATTCACAGGTAACCCATGACTTTCTTCAGTACTAATTGGCGCTTAGAACTCGCAAGACGTTCTTTTTTTTCTGTACGGTACTAATATACATATTAGATCGGCAAAATTCCTAAGAGATCTCGGTCCCCCAACGTTGAAAACAATAATTTGTCTTCAAACATTAAAAATTTTAAAATAAGCTCTAGAGCAGACAACTCTACGCTCTTCAGTGTTTACCAGATTCGGATAGTGAAAATTATTGTGACGAGATTCAGAAAATCCCGACATATTAAAGAAAAAAAAATTCCATCCATCTGCATTTTGCAAAAGAGCAGTGAAGAAGTGCTTTCATTATTCCGCGATGTGAACATGCTACACTATGTTATTGTGTAAAGAAAATATCGATCGGTATAAAAATTATAAGTGAAACCATTGATTGCTACAATGCTATAGGGGCAGTGCTAAAAGCAAAAACTTGGCAATTTTTCCCCATGACCTTCGCACAGCAAGGTCATTCAAGACCATGTTGTATGGGCTTGACGAACTTCCCATTGAATCTCTAAAGGAAAGGAACTCATTTCCTTAGGGCTAAAAGTCCAAAACATTAAAATCGTTAAGAAGAACTTCAGTGGATTTACTGACTGTTCTATTTGGTATTGCTTGAGTGCAGTTCTATTAAATTAAATTATCTTAAGAAAATTGTTCGATCCATATATACAACTCAAGTCAAATGCAATAAAGTCACGCAGTGCTACAATTGCCAAATGTTCAGCCCCGGCAAGAAAAATTTCCATGTTAAAACTCATTGTGGAATTTGCTCCGAAAATTACAATACAAGTAAGTGCAAATCAAATAATTTGAAATGAATAAACTGTAGTTTTACTGCTAGATTACTACTGAGATGATCACGCTTCTTGGAAAATGCAACACAAAAGCTGACCAATTTAATACTATTGCGCAATTAGTAGAAACTATAAATAAATATAAACGTTGGTTTAAATATAATATGTTGGAATGCTAGAGTCATTCGCAATAAAGCTTTAGAATTTTTTGCTTATTATAGCTCACATGACATTAATGTAGGTCTAGTCACTCAAACATTGCTCAATCAACATTTACACAAATTATCAAATAGAGAGTACAAATGTTACCGCATAGATAGAAGCGAGAGAAGAGGTGGTGGTGTTGCCGTTGTCTTAAAAAGTATAATAAAACACCAAATCCAATTGTCAAAACAAAGTTAATTGAGAATATAGGTATTGAAATATCTTTTACTAATTCAATAACAACTTTTTGTGTTTACTTTCCTGGTGGTCGTTTTACAGCGTTTAGATTTAAATCGCAGTTTACGGAAATTGAAAAGCTTTAACGACATTTTTGTAGTAGAAAGAGATTTAAATTATGGGCATAGGAACTGGGGTTGTCTCAGAGCGAATTCGTTTGGAAATATCCTTGCTGACCTGCATTCTAGGCACCCATTTCATATTTTATACACTCCTCATCCAACATATATTCCCTCAAACCCGCGGGCTAGCCCGTCAATATTAGATTTTTTTCTCACAAATGTGCAAGAACTTTTTAGCCAACCTATTGTGATAGATGATCCAAGCTCTGATCATTTTCCGGTTAAATGTTTCATTGTTTTATCACCAAAACAGATGAATAATTTAGTTTTTGTATCATAATGCTATTTGAGATCGATTTAGAAGCAAAAAGCGTTTGAAATTGAATAATTACCAGGAAATGTTACCTGATGCAATAAATCAAAACCAAATCATAAATCATCGAAACTGAAGTCATTTCACAAATTCAGCACTTGATTGTATTGTTGGAATAGCCCGAATTCGCTCCCACGTTATATCAGTGATCTGATCAAAATGAGAAATTATGTCAGATCCAGATGGATAAGAACGAGAATTGATTCATATTTGACATAAACAATTGGTACATTTTCAATTTATCAAAGTTGTTAAACGGAAAAACAAATCTACGTAGCTTTATTGACTCTTTCTTGAATATAAGGTTTGTAGTTTAGTTTCCTATCAAAAATTAGACCGACGAATTATGCTGTTTGCGAAAACACTAAACTGGTACCATTCATTGACGGAGGGTCTATGGTTGGAATTACACAAAATATTTATTGTGTAAGCACATGTTGAAGAAGTTGTTTACAATTATCAAATTCTTACCTTTGAAAGGTGTTGTGCGTATTAAATGGGGATTGGGGTCTGACCAATGATGCAAGTTATGATGGTTTGTGACCTGCGCTTTTTCAGTCCACAGAATGTGGAATGTTTCACATCTTCTGCATATTTGCGCAGTAGCCATTGGCGAAATTCCACTCTTTTTTGCGCATTACCTGGTACCTGTATGGTGTCAAATGGAAAGGGTGTAATCTATTACTCTCTAGAGTCCTGTGAATTCTGGTTCTGAAAAGCTCCAACTACACAGCTTGTCTGCGGACGCTGACTTAAGGTAAAATCTCATCTTCAACTCCTGCAACCGCTGCGTTTGAACGTCCTTCTCTTTCTTTTTTTTGGTGCAGTTGACCCAGTGTCAATAAGACGCTGATACGTGTCAACGAGGGGCTGATATGTATCAGCGAATAATCGATTTTTTCTTGCATTAAAACTAAAATTTTAACCACGAGTCATCATTCATATCTGTTCCTAAACCGAGAAATGCCCATCTTCCCAAGTTGAATCTCACATCATTTTCGGGAAAATATACTGATTGGCCCAACTTTCAAGCAATGTTCTCCACTTTAGTTGATTCTGATGAAGAGCTATCCAGCATAGAAAGTTTCAGCATTTTCGCTCCTGCCTCGAAGATTTAGCACTCCGGACGATTGAATCATTGGAAATCACCGGCAATAATTATAAAAAGGCCTTTCAATTATTTAGAACAAGATTTAACAACAATCGTTTGATTTTTTGAAGCTCACATTAGAGAAATTTGTGCTCTTCCTGCAATCCATCAACCAACTGCTCAGGGATTAAGGGACATTTGTGACTCCGTTAACTCGCATTTACCGGCATTGCAGTCATTAGCCAACATAGACCAAATTACCGATGCAATTCTGCTATATCTAGTAGGATATAAGCTGGATACATCGACACAAGGCAAATGGGAGGAAGAAGCACCGCTGAATGTGAAACCAACGTGGGAAGAAAAGTCAAAGTTTTTGGAGAGGCGATGCCAAACACTCGAAAATATTGCAAGCTCAACACAACAAAAACCACAAAAAGAAATATCGGCAATCCTCATTATTCTAGTAAAGGGAACCGAAGGTAATCGAAGGGTACTTGTTACATCAAATTGTGTTAACAATGCATTCGTATTTTGTAGCTCAAATAACCATAGTGTATATGTTTACCAAGATTTTATTGCTCTTTCTATCGATCAACGTATTGCTCAGAATTAAGAACGCGGTCTATGTTTAAATTGTTTAGGAAAGGGACACTTCACTTCTTTTTGCAAATCTAAGGGCTGTAAACAATGCAAGGGGCGACACAACACACTTCTGCATTTAGAAAGCAATGTCAATTTTCAACCTAGGAATTCCCATTTACTAGAGTCAAATTGCAAGGAAAATCAACCTTCTTCCTCCCTTGCCCCGTCCTCTTCAGCAGCTTCAAACAATGCTATTTCGAAACTATTTAAAGATACATCTTCGTCCGTAATGCAACCTGAGCGTAATTGATTTGTTTTTTGGCAACTACTGTTGCTCTCGTCTAGGATAAATACGGATAATTTATACCATGTAGAGCGATTCTCGATTCGGCCATTTAGTTAAATTGTGTCACCTATGGACTAGCTCAGCGGCTAGCACTTAAGCGATTAATGGTAGACATTTCTATCAGTGGCTTCGGTTCCACTTAAGCAACCGTAAACTATAAGGTTCATATCACTCTACGTTCTCGAATAAATAATTACTCCGCCACCATTGACTGTATTCTATTACCGTCGATACCTGAAAATCAACCAAATCAATGTTTTGATCAGCGCATCGTTGTTCTTTTAACTTCTTTCGGTCGGACATATTCCCCTAGGAGAAAATCTACCTACTATTCAGAGGAGGAGATTAGGCTGGATAGTCTCCGGAATTTTAACTATCTAGTTAACAAGGCCATATGCTTAAATGCAACGGCTTCTGATTTAATTCATTGCTTCAACAACAATGATTCATTGGATGTTCTATTAAAACGTTTCTGGGAAATTGAATTATGTGACAAACCCAGTCAAATGTATTTCCAAGAAGAACTCGTTTGCGAAAACAATTTCGTCCGGTCGCATAAACGATTACCATCAGGAAAAAGCTCGGTCAAGCTACCTTTTAAGGCTTCCATCCAATCTCGGTGCACCATTTGAATTGGCTAAGAAACAGCTTTTGGATCTAGAGTCCAAGCTCAATCGTAATCCACATTTCAAGCAACAATATATTAAGTTCATGGCCAAATATAAGACTCTTAATCAAATGAGTCCTGCTTCCTCAGATATTCTACGACAAGCCCACTACTTCTTAATCCATCACTGCGTCTTCAAGGCCGATAGTAGCAGCACAAAACTTCGCGTGGTATTCAACGGTTCGGTTAAAACATCCTTGAATGACATATTAATGGTTGGTCCAACTCTACAGCCTGATCTCTTTAGCATTCCGCCAGCTTTTCGAGTTTACTTATTGGCTGTTACATCAGATATTGAAAAATGTATCGATGTGTACAAATGCAGTCTCCCGATAATACTTTACAGTGCATTCTATGACGCCATAGCAGTTCAGATGACATAGATATATACACCCTCGATACTGTTACCTATGGCACATCTCTTGCCTCCTTCCTTGCAGTGCGTAGTCTAAACCAGCTTGCGATAGATGAAGAGAATAATTTTTCTGTAGGATCCAAGGAAGTCAGGTCTTGTTTCTTTGTAGATGACTTTCAAGCTGATGCCGATACGCTTGCAGATCTACTTCAGATTAAAAATAAGTTATTTGACCTACTTTTAAAGGGAGGATTCCATCTACGAAAATGGTGTTCTAACTCGGAAGATGCCTTGGTGGGCACCCCATTAACGAATAGAGAAGTATATCTTCAAATCATTGATGACAGTGTAACAATGACCCTAGGGTTAGTCTGGAATCCTGAGGCGGATGATTTTTTATTCTTAAACAACAAACTGAGCATTTCGAGTAGAGTTACCAAATGTACAGTTCTATCTACGATTGCCCAAATCTACGACCCTCTTGGTTTAATAGGGCCAGTCATTTTAAAGGCTAAAGTTCTTATGCAAACATTGTGGAAAGAAAGCCTGAGTTGGGACGAAACTCTTCCCGCTGGCCTATATACTTCGTGGTTGCAATTTGTCAATAAATTACACCGCATGAATTAAATCAGTTTTCCTCGATATAAATTTTCATTCAAGGGCAAAATTCAAATGGCTTTGCGGATGCCAGCATACATGCTTTCGGCGCTTCCGTCTATAAAAGAAGCATCAACGCTAATGGTACAATAAAATTTCGGCTACTTTGCTCAAAGTCACGAGTAGCTCCTCTTATATCCATTTCAAGATTAGAGCTATGCGCCGCCCTTTTGTTAGCTGAACTAATAAGCCGTGTTCGTCAAACCATTACGCTTACTCCAGAAAATATTTTTTGTTGGTCTGATTCAACCATTGTGCTGCATGGATTTTATCTACATTTGCAGTTGGAATACCTTTGTTCCCAACAGATTCACAAAAATTCGGAATATCTCCCACGGTTACGAATGGAGACACATTCGGACCAACATAAACCCTGCAGATATTCTCTCAGAAGGCAAGTCTCCAGAAACCTTAAGTCATTCCAATTTATGGTTTTGTGGTCCGTAGTTTCTTTGCGATCCTCCAGATTCATGGCCTTCATTGGAATATTCACTGCCTGAAAACACTAATGAGCAACGTGCTCCAGAAACATGAAATTGAAATGTAAATTTATAAATGACTTCTCTCGTATGCGCCGTACGTTTACCTACGTGTGGCGATTTATTAAGAACTCATATTCATCTAGGGCACACAAAAGCGGAGAAAATGGAATAAATCTACGAAAAGTGTCAAAGTCGGCACCCTGGTCATTATCAACAACGAAAATGTAACATCTCTTAAATTGCCATAGGGACGCATCGGGGATGTGTTTACTGGGGTGGATAGTCTTGTCAGCGTAGAATTTATTTAAACCCAATCAGGCCTAGTGACAAGAGCGATTCAAACAATTTGCGTAGTACCCTGCCACAAAACTGAAGATAAGCAACAAAACCAACATGTTACCAATATTGAAGATAATAAGTAAAGGCTATCTTGAAAGCTATGGCTTTCAAGACGGGGAGAATGTTCAGTATTTTCTCATATCACTTTATCAACACATATTGTATCGCACTTTTTTTTTTTTACTTTATGCTTCATTTCATTTTCGAATCTAAACATGTAACGTACCATATTTCATAAATGAACGAATACCTCTAATTACCACTGTGCTATTATGAATTATGTATTGTAGTTAAAATATTCCGCAACATGATCAAACGTTAATACAGATTGCACATAATTTCCCCTCATTATCAGCAGATCTATGCTCATTACTCCTGACCATTATATTGTATTTTAGCGTAACTGAACTATTTTATGTGTTGTTTTACTTGCTCTGTTAAGTTGGCGGAATAAAGACGTGAAAAGTTATTGGTTTATTATTCAATTTAAAAAATATTAAATTGACAAAACAGATTGTTTAATTATACCTTTAAGGCCTTTGGTGGCCATCATCTCCATGTATCTTAAAACAAAAAAACCATTCTTGTTTTGTATATTTGTGTTGATATTGCCTATTACTATACATGGATAATTTTATTTAGTTTTTCGAAAAAACTATTAACGCTTAATCCTGGTCGCCAATACTATAAATACCGCGAATATATATATATATTTTTTCACTTTTATGGGTTATTCTTAAATGTATCCCTTTATAGTTCATTGGGTTTGACGGTGTTATCTTATATTTCATATCTTTTTTAATTTATATTCCGGCACCATCAGCTCTCGTTCCGTCCCGATTTATAAATTCATGTTCGAATCCATCTATAAATTATACTTCATTTAAGAGAAATATCTCAACGTAGCAAAATACAGTTTCGATTTTAGTCATAAAATTATCTCATATTTCGGTACTGGTAATATCATGTATTACCACAAAATCGAAATCGAGTTCCTTGTACTCATAGGGTCAGCGCACACTAAAATCTTTTTTATATTATTGAAGAGGGAGATGAAATGTAAAACAAGAAACGGGATAAAATCTGCAACCAGTGTTGAAGCGGTTGAACATTGACTTAATACCAATTTACACATAACTTGTCAATTCTAAAGGGTAAACAAATTACCTGAAATACCACTACAATCAAAATCAGTTCATATATACACAGTTTTGCCCCGTGTATTGCATTGCAAGTTGCAATGCGTATTGTTTTACCACTTTTGTGTTTCTTTGAGTGTACTTTGCCTGTAGACTCCCACACAAACCTTTAGTTGCATTCTCTGGCTTTGTTCTTCGCTAGCCAAAGAAGATGTTTATTTATTTGCGTAAATTGATTGTTAATTTTCTGCTTCTGCATTTTCCCTAATTTTTTGATTAAGTTTGTTTTTAACGTGTGTGTGTGACTGGCAAAGGAGACAATTATTGTGTTTTTGTTTGGTTTTTTATTGTTTTCGTAAATAAAATGTTTTATCTATTGCTTGTACGATTTCATTAAGGTTTTCATTTTGTATAGGTCAAATATTTTTAATTTTAATATTGTAAGTAATTGCTGTTACGGCGTGTTAGGCTTGGTATTCATTTAAAATATTTGCTTTATTAATTCGTCCGATAATGTAACTAGTGCTTTATTATTTCACATATAAAACCGAAAAAAGCACGGTAACTTCGACCAAATGGCAGTGTTTTGATCACCGTTTTTTGATAACTGTGGCGTTGTGCATTAGAAGTTTTTACCTCAAGGTAGTACGGTCAATAAGGAGTATTACCTGGAAGTAATGCGCCCTTTACGAGAAGCAATATAAAAAAAAACATCCGGGGTCTTGGAAAACAGTTCATAGCTTTTGCACCGCGATAATGTACCTGCTTATTGATCGTTGCTTGTGGGAGATTTTTTGACCAAAAATAGCACGACAATCATGCCTCAACCCTCATATTCACCGGATTTAGCCCCATGTGACATTTTCCTGTTCATAAAACTCTTCAATGTTGTTTTTGACCGAAAAATCTTTTGCAGTGTTTGAAGAAATAAAAACGGCATTGCTGAAAGAGCGCAAGGCTATATCAAAAAAGGATATAGGATATTGGATTGGGAAAAGCGTTGTATTATATCTGAGGAGGATTACTTTGAAGGGGCAACATTAATATTGATGAATGAATAAATATTTTTTTTTATAAAAATTTAAAGTCACCATACTTCTTGAACACACCTCTTGTGTCCTGCTCTGAAAAACATGATCTAGAAAGAATAAAATTAAACAATTTTATTGCCTCTCTTATTCAAAACACACCAACAGCATGCAATCTCAATGAAAAACAGCAACGGAAAATAATGCAGCCAGAAGATAACTCTATAGTATCAATATAATACACTACGAGGTTGTCAATATCATATATATATCATATATAATATGTATTGGTATCAGTAATCATCGCAAAAATAAAACACAACTTCAGCGGCGAGTACGCAGTACGTAGCAGGACAGTTACCCCCCAAAAAACTTCAACACCTAATTTCATATCCCACAGACATTCTTATATTTAAGACCAATATTTTGTTTTATTATTACAATGTGTTTATAAAATTCTAATCATAAACCTCCATACTTTTCCCATGAATACATTCTTTCATTATTCCAATTGAAGTTTTAAATTTTCATGTGTTCGTTTTGACTGTTTAAACAAAATTTTGTAATAAGAACCTAAAAAATATTTAAAAAAAAAAAAATTGGTAAAACTAAGGGATAGACAAGTAACGACTTAATAAAAAAGTAGTTTAGTTTTCCCTTCTCTGTTTGTACCAACAACGAAACAAACGGAGAATGGCACAGATTCGTCGTTGCGTCTCCTTATAGGGAAAGATCTGTTATTATCACCACCACCGAGGACGGTAGCAGAGCTCATTGAATACTTTGATTCCAAGAAGACTCATGTGCTGCGATGGTAATGATTAGAATGCTTTTTGGGGCAGTCACAAATGTAACGTGAAGGGCAATCATCTCCTGGATTTCATATTATCGACTGACCTAATTGTTAGCAATGTTGGCTCCTAGCCAACTTTTGTTACGAAGTTAAGACAGCAAGTAATCTACATGGTATGCTAAGGAGATTACTGCCGGAGATCTCCATTGTAAACTATAGGCACATATAATTCAGAATCGGATTCGACCTTGTTGAAATGGAGGAATCTGCAGAAAACCAGCTGGACACGATTTATGATTTAGCTCGGAAAGTCCACAAGTACTCTTCTTAAGCTCAGGACCAAACAAAAGCTATAGAAAGTTGTTCAAAACCTAAATGGCACCCGGTACCCGGTACACCCAGTATTTTGGAATGTCATGTCTAGCTACGAACATGCTCCAAATCTACTTCCCACCAGAAACCTGCATTTGGTAGCATGTTTGTAAAACCAGAAAACTTCTAAACAGGTAAATTATGATTAATGGGATAAATGGGAACTTTATAGATCGAAGCAAACGAACATAACAAGCTTATTCGGATTTTAAAGAGTGCCTCTTATAAAGACTTTTGCGAAAAGATCGAAACTGTCTGTGAAATCTTTAGGCTGATCACAACCCTCAAAAGGGGACGTTCAACTAGGCTGGGATAACTACGATGAGTCCGTTAAACATACTGTTGCTTTCTTCAACCAACTTGCCATCGACAAGCTTGCACCAACTGAGCACATAACGAAAATGTATAGATCAGTTGATGGTAACTCTGAAGAGAAACTTCACTACTAGCCTGACATAAGCACATATACCGAAACCCTGGCGAACAGTGAGAATACCGAATATACCCGATGTACTGAGTCGATCACCGACGACTGCACACGTCAACCAGTGCACTAGTTTTTCGTGTGCTGTGCAAAAAAAAAAAAAAGAAAAAAACGTACAGAATAAAACAAAAAACACACACGCAGTGTAAAATAAAGCAAAGCTCACAGCGATCGAGTGAAAAAACAACAAAAACCGTGCAGTGCACTGAAAAAAAAAATTAATAAAAAAGTATTATACAGTGCGGGTATCCCATCTCTCCCGCTTTTGGTCAAAGTACAGTCACTGCCGTTACTGTATATATCATACAGTATGCGCAGTTACTGGGGTATGTAATAATCGACGGCTAACGGGTTGTGAGTGTGAATTTTGTTGGTGCATTGTTTCATTTAGTTATAGGGGCATTACACCTGCAGCAATTTGATTCGGTAAACCAAAGTTCTCACGTCTCTGCCTTGCTTAGCATCGTTAGTGTTTGTGTTTTCTGTGTTTGTATGTCGTTATGACTAGGGAAAGTAGAGTTGACATAGCTAATATAAGCGAGCAATCATTTTTCTGAGTACGTCCACGTTTGTAAGTAAAGAACATCAGTTTTGGCACTTAGTGAAACACAGGTAGATCCCCGACCACACCTTTCAGATTACCCTGATCTGAAGCTACCTGGCTACGAACTACTGCCACTATTCTTTTCTCATCGCGGTCGTGCTATTTATGTGCGTAGTGATGTAGCTTACCAAACTCCACCACAATGTAGTCCCTGTTCCAATCCAGAATTCAATTTCATGTGGTTAGATTTCCATCTCCGTAAGCAAATTATCCACTATTGCTTTATTTGCAGAAGCCCCAAACTGGACAGCAATTCGACCTACCTTTAACGAGAGAATTGTATCCCACTACCCACATACTGAAATCGTTATTACGGGCGATTTCAATATACAGAATTCTGGGTGGCTTCGACATTCTGGACAGACAACACCCGAAGGACGGTGTGTGGAAATCTTCACTGCGGAAAACAACTTGACGCAGCTTGCAAATGAGCTCACGCGAATACCAGACGCTGACAGTCATACCACCAACACCGTTAATGTGCTTGCCCCTCTAGGCTCTTCAGACCATTGTGCCATATCGTACAACCACCACGCAGTTAGAGAAAAGGTTTCTAAAATAACTGTATGACAATACGACAAAGCTAATTGGATCGGACTCAACAGCTTTTTTAGGAATTTTAATTGGTCTTTATGCTTATTCGATAACGACGTGGATGTAGCTGATATGATAACAGTCATTATTCTCTTTCGAATGAGATGCCTTATCCCTCATTGGATGAAAATTATTAAACCAAAAGAAAAAACGTGGTACCACTCGAGCTGTAGTGAGGCTGTCAGGGTTAGAGGAATGTTTTTTCGGTCCTACAAGACCAACCCGACAGAGGAAAACTAAAAACAAAAATCGCACAAGCCATGAATCACTAAAACGCCTTTTTAAGCATGTGGTGAACGACCAAAACATGAGGTAAAAATTCTACAATGTCGCAAAGGTAGTAACAATTTTTGGTCTTTCGTCAAAAATATTAGAAATTCTGCCTCATCCCCCCATCCCAACACTCATTTACAACGATATTACAGCTGTCAGCTCTTTGGGCAAGTCCAATCTACTTGCTACACACTTTTCAGCTAGCTTAACAGAGGTGTTCTTCCTTGTTGGCAAAACCACTGTGTAAGTTTTTTATCAATCCTACTCTTTACGACTATTTTCGAGCAGTCTTACAAGTTCATGGAAACGCTAATTACCTGTCAGCTATGAAATATCCCGAAACATCAAAACTTCTCAATGACCAACAGTAGAGTTTTCATAGCAACGGGTCCACTAGTGATTTGATTGCATATTTCACCGGAAAATGGAACCAAAACGTACGTCACTCTGGCGAAAGCACGATAGTTGCACTTGATATTTCTAAAGCATTTGGCGGAGTTTGGCATCAGGTTCTTTTCTCGAAAATGCATGCTTTTGGGATCGAAAACTTTCTTCTTCTATGGATTAGAAATTACCTTTCGGAACGTTCAACTCAAGTTGCTGATGCCAGTACTCTCAGCTTTTTATATTCATTCTTGGACTCACGTCCCAGTTCTTCGGCTGTAGGTCGGGAACGACAGCGTATGTTAAGCGCATTAAATTATGATATTAATAGCATAACCAATTGGGAGCTATCAACAGAGTGGATTTCGAAATTCAATGTTGTCTGCTGTCATTAAATCAGAATTTAAATACCCAGTCATTATCCATGAATGACACTTACATCGTCGAAACGGAAAAACGTTCCATTCTCCTTATATGTACCAGTGACAACTTACGTTGGAATAACAACATATTCGATGTCATCAAAAATGCTGCGAAATGTCTAAGTTTCTTCAAGCGTTGTAAGAAATATTTCACCCCCTCTGATCTGGGATTAATATATATTGCACCAAAAATGGAGTACCATGCCCACATCTGGTCAGGTGCTTCTACAACATCCCCGCACTTGCTAGATAGGATTAAAAATCCTGCGATTAAACTCATAGGTAGTACACCCTTGAACACCGACGTAATGTCTACTGTCTCATTTTATTTTATCTCTATTTCCACCACCATTGCTCCATTCAAATCACCAGTAGCATTTTGCTACTTCAAACCTTCAGCCGTAACACCCGCCTCGATATGAATACTCATCAGTATACTCTCAAGCTCACTTTTGGACGTAATCTAAATTATCGTGATTCGTATTTCAGACCTATAAGTCTGATTACCTTCATGTTGAAGAGTGTGATGAGAATGGGCGAGATATATGTGCGCAAAACTGCTTTCCTAATATGGAAGATTTTACGAGTGTCCGCTTCAAATCCTAGTAGGCAGAATTGAAGACGCACTCGACAAGATGGGATACGCGCTGGTCATTTTCATCGAAATAGCAAGTTTTGACGGCAGGTGTAACTCGGTCAAACAACACGGCGTAGATGAATTAATTGTTTTTTTTTTTTTTTTTGAATAAAAGCAGTACCGGTGAATAGGGCATTGATTGCGGATGCTGAAATTGGCCAATATGTGATGGAGGTGGTAAACTGGGGTTGCCTGCAATACTGCGTTTTACCTCAATTGCTATTTGTATAGTGGTCGATTTACTACACAACGCACTCAATATTTCTGACGTTTGTGCACAATCGTGCGCGGATTATGTAAATATACTGTCTGTCTATAATGTCTAGCAATTGTTTGCTAAAAAGCACAGGCAGCCCTATACGTGATCGACGATTGGTTCAATAGAAATGGGCTTTAAGTTAATCCTCTTAAAACTAAGGTTGTTCTTTTTGCGAGAAGGAGAACGGTGTCTGGCCTGACTCATCTAGTACTTAAAGACATCTCTTTAAGTTCGCCAAAGAAGCTTTGTATTCGGATCACAATCTTCTATGGACTAAACATATTACATCTAAAGCCTTAAAGGCGCTTTCGGTCTTCTGGCTGTGCAAAGGAGCTGTCAGTAAAACATGGAGCCTGTCACCAAGAAGGGTCCTCTGGCTCTATACGGCTGTGAAAAGGCCACTTATATTATATTCGTCCTATGTCTGGTGGAATAAGCATTCACAAAAATACGTCATTGCTGCTTGTACCCGACTCCTCTTGATAGTTATAGCACGGCCTGCACTTTTAAACCCAACTTCTGTTTGAAAAGAAGTGGTCTTTGATAAAACGCTCACTGGAGTTTTGATGAATTTGCGCACCTATAGTCTTTTAACGTTTGTGCCTTATGGACATGCCATCTAACGCATTGACATCAGAAGTCCTGCTGCAGAAAAATGCAAAATTGATATTCTATGTGGCCAAGACTGGTTTTAGAAAAAATCTATGACGAAAAAGGAATGCAGCCGGGTCTTACTCATTCCTCGAAAGACTGAAAGATTCAATTAAAGGGAACTTTGAACGAGTACAATGGAATAGTTCTGTGCCTGAGTGCTCCGTTTCCACAGGAAAAAATTCAAAGCTATACGTAAATATTTATATTTAAGGTTACAAGAATAGTTTGTTAAATTTGGATTATCTAGTTTGTCACAGTTATTCAAATATCTTTCTTTTACTGTAGCTTATGGTATGTAATCTATCAAAAATCAGTTCAACTTCCGCCTGAAAATGCAGAAGATTAAGAATATTAAGCATTGCCTTTAGCAATTTGTTTTGGGATACATTCAGCCTTTTCTTGTGACATACTGCACGATGATTTCACACTTGGCAACTATAGAATAAACTTGGTTGACATATCACATTCTATAAGGTGATTCATCGTGAAGTTTGATTTGTAATGTAAAATAAAATACATATATCTGAAAACGAACTTAAAATTTTTATTATCGGTTAAAGGAACAATTCATGGCATTTACTTTTTAGAAATCATATCATGTAAATGTTGGTCACAACTACGTCTGAGGTGGTCCATTCAGTAGGTCTAATTTTGGGTGACTCGTGCGAGCATAGTGACCAGGCGATGGGGGTGGCCTTGGTGTAGTGGTATATGCATAAACTCCTCAAGCAGAGGGTCGTGGGTTCGAATCCCGTGCGAGGCAATTCTGTGAAAAAGTCTTTTCATAGAATTTGTATGCAGTTATATGAAAATCCCGTCGGAGTCAACTTTGACATGAAAGCATAACAATGATGTTGGAGTGGTTGTTGGCTGGGCTTAATGTAACGAGCTATCAACTAACATCTTCCTAAGACCCACTGGTTGAGGATGTACTAGCTCGTCCCGTCCAGTTTGACAACCACCTCTGGGAAAAATATCGAAACCTAATACACCTGAGTTTCAAACTACTACACCACCCGCCCGCGCTCTGGAGAAAAAGCCAGTAAAAGGGTATTCATATCCCCCTGGTGAGCACGCGGTATTATAAGAAAAGGCGGCCAATTTACCGTAGCAAAACGTGAAATTAAGTGCTCACCAACTCACCAGCCCATAGACCACACCATATGGTTGTTTTTAATTGATGCAATGGTAGCTCTTGGTACTCTTCGGGTTGCTCATCGGCCCAAATACGGCAATTTTGTTTATTAAAGTATTCATTGAGCCAGAAATAGTTTTTCCAGAGCCCATTCACAGAAAATATGACGTAAGTACAAGTCACCTGGCTTCAATTCCTGCACAAGTTGAATTTTGTACGCTTTTAGGCCGAGATATTTACATAAAATATGCCAAGCCAAGCTGCTGAAAATGACGGCGAATCGATTCGTCACGGTCTTCGTGTACACTCTCAGCGACAGCTGCTATAGTCTCATCACTACGTGCTGGATGTGGTCTAACCGATCGAGTATCATCCACTAATGTAAACTGAGTTTCAGTAGTTCGATTATGCGCACCGTAAACAGTAAGCAGCTAAACAATTCGGAGACGGTGTTTTAATGTCAGTCTTTCTATTACGACTTGCCGAACGATACTGAACAAAAGTGACAAACAGTTTGACAGGAGTCATGCGTGATCCGTCAAGAATAGCCTATTGAAAATCAAACCTCACAATGAATCACCCTATACGAACATCTGTGCTCCCAACACACCTCAAAATGCAAGATGCACTCATCCGCATTGCAGCATTAACACTCTTGTTCGTTAATGAACAATGAGGAGATGAAAAGGTCTGACTGAATCTAATGTCATATTCAATTCGATTCAATTCGCGTTCAAAGCGAATCCTAACCTGAAACTGTAATTTATTTGTCCAAAATTTCGGACAGATTAGCGTAGATGGTGAGATTCGGTCAATAGATTTAATCTTTATTATTGAGTGGGTGAGTACATAAATGTGTGTTGCTGGATGATTCCTTGGTTGGTAGTACACAGAATTTAGTAATTGGTCATCGAAATTCTTCATGTTGAGTTTTGACTTTCACTACTCTTGCCAGCTGGTCTGATCCGGGATATGCTTTCGTGATTCTGTCGGGACTCCATCTCGCTGGAAGAAGCCGTTTGTCTTTGGTAAATACCAGATCACCTGCCTTCAGCTGATGATGCCGCTCTAGCTATTTTCGGCGCTGTTGTAGTCGAGCTAGGTTTTCGACCTGCCTTTGCTTAAAAAGGCTTGTAAGTTTGCTTGCAGGGTTTTTCATCGATTTTGAAAGGATTGCTTTCCGATTGTGAGATCTGGCTCAGAAACTGTGAAAAATGTCTCCCTTATGAGGAAGTCTGCGGGCGTCAGCGCTTGGAAAGCCTCCGGGTCTTTTGTTAAAGTAAACAGGTGCCTTAAATTCAAGCACGTCTCAATCTGTGTTGCGAGCTCTTCTAACGTAAGTGTCCCGTTCCCAGCGGTCTTTAAGGAGTGGCACTTAACGCTCTTCACCCCAGCTTCCCACAACCCTTCAAATTCGGGAGAAGCGGACTATATAAGGACCCATTTTGTTCCTTGTGTGGATAACACCTCAACTACCTCTTTTTAATCATGGGGTCCATCCTTTAGAAGACGGGTTAATTCAGCTTCTGCTCCAAAAAAATTTTGTCCCGTAGTCGCTGTACACCTGGCTGCCAACTCTTCTCCGTGCTGCGAGTAGACGAAATGCTCCTCCGAACGCCTGTGTTGTCAAGTCGCTGACAGCTTCATAGTGTATCCCCTTGGTATATAAGTAGACAAAGATGCAAACATTACCTTTGTAGCATTTGAATCCACATCCTTTCCATCCTCTTATGATGATGTGCTCCGCACAGTCAATTCCTACATGATTAAATGGTCCGTAACTCTCGGAGCTGGCAGTTCTTCCATCAGCTGCTCAGCCGCCTTACTGCAAAACCAGTAGCAAATTGTACAGCTATGTAAGTACCTTTTTAAAGTGTATCTTATATGAAGTATCAATGTTTGACTTTCAAGTAGCATATCATCAATTGTATCCGGCCGTGTAGCGTTTTTTTCGTGTGCATCCCGTACGATCAGCACTGCCAGATAATTGAGTGCTCCCATACCTCTGAACCGAAAAATTCCTTTGGCAAATATCTGGTGTTGAATGCATTATTCAATTATCTTATGTATTTTATTCGCTTCCTTCGGATATAAGCGACCAGAGACTCTGCTGCCATGGAACTTGGGAGCCTTGTTAATAAACCGCATGCAATGACTTATGTTTCTAAAGAGATGGCCCAGGCGTGAAAAGCGCTTTCTTAGTAAAGTTATATGATATTCTGAGACCCCAGTAAGATGAATATGTATTGTTCTTTTCCCTTTCTTCACAGTAAAATTGTATGGTTGTTCAGATATTTAAACTTTTCAATTGGCCTTTATAAGTGCGGGCTCATTCCACCAAAGATTTGTGTGTACCAATGTGGACGGTGTAAAACCTTTTGATGCTTAATCTGCTGGGTTAATTTGCGTGGGTATGTGTTTCCACATGTTGCCCCATGTGAGTCGTTGGATCTCACCGACACGGTTTGAAAGTTTCCCATCGCGACGCTGGTGCTAAAATATAACCGAGGGTAATCATCAAGGCAGTTCAGGCGTGCATGGATATATCATCGCGTCGAAGTACGTGTGCAGTGTAATCAAGAAGCTTCGTAAGTAAGACTGTATCCCAAAGCTCTAAATGAAGATTTTTTAAACACCTTAAATACCTCAAAATACCTTAAAATGCCTCAACCTAAAAACTTTATGCTGCTCAGTGGGAGCTAGGAATTGATTTTAGACACATAGTTTCATTTTTCTTAGAATTCATCTTAGATTCCGATTCTGATGGACGCTTATCAGGTTTTTTTTTTTGACCCGAACAAATTGACTCGCCCTACTCATCTTTTGAACGTGTGTAGATTGCAGCACCATACGTCTTTCCCGAGGCATCGCTGAACCCGTGCAACTCATTTCTGTTTGAAGTTCTAACCACCTGGATCCACCGTGGAAGCCTTATGTTGTTAATTACCAGCAAATCATTATAAAATGTCTTCATGTAAAATCGTTGGCTCAATTTTTTTATCCTATGATAGTTTTTGATGCATAAACTACTTTGCCTGTAGAACACATGGTGCAAGCCATCTAGTGGGGTCATACAACCCCTCAATCGTCGACAAGATAAATTTCTTTGTTGACTGTGGACTGTTTGGAGCAGTGAAATAGGAGCAAAACTGGTCATCGACTGGAAGCTTTTGAATTCCTAACGTCTTGATTTCGTTCCAACCTTCAAATGGTATGAAAAATGTGGATTCACTTTCCTCAGTGAGTATCCCTTTAAGAAGTTTACATTGTGGGTAGATGACTTGTAAATGAAAGTCTGAACGGCTGCTTTAAAATTCTTATATTGTATTGCACTTTCAAGTGCCACTGCTGATCATTCCTAACCCAGAAAACTCGACATAAGCGTATCGGCCTCAAACGTGGGAGTTAATCAGCTCATTCAGTTATAAAAGTTGCTTCCGAAGCCGAATCTAAGAGTGCACGCAACTTATATTCTTCTGTTGTAGAAGACCTGCGTCGGTGTATGCGTGATTGCATGAAGTGTATTGGCGGCGATATTCATTTCGTCTCCGTTGGATGTGGCGCATCTAAGTTATTAATAGAGTTGAAGTATGGTTGTCGTTATTGCTATTCTCCTCATTTAAGTGTTAAATCGTTGATGAAATTGGATGTGTTGCTGCGGGGAGATGGTTGCGATATGTGATAAGAAATGATGCGGTTGCTGACAATAAAAACACTATAGCTACTAAGGCAATGGTCTGATTTGTGGTTGTAGGCTAAGCACTTGGAACAAAGGCTCAACCTATTAACACTTTGCCGACGACTAACGATGCTCATCTTTTAAAACCTTTTACATCTGCGAACTCCATGTCGTCCCTCGCTGTAAATTTTGCAGGAGATTTGTGGCTTGGTAGCCTGCGACTGAAAATTGCTTTTATAAAGTGTTTGCCTTGGTGACTCAGTCGTTGTCCTAGCCTGTTGAGAACTTATTACTTCCAAGTTACGAAAATGCATTTCTAAAAATCTACTGGAATATTAAAATTTTTCAAACGGTGAAGTACTTTTTTTTAATTTCAATTTCAATATATTATTATTGGCATATTTCAAGTGTTCATAAAGAAACTTTTCTTTTGTAGTACTCAGAACATATTTATTGTTATTTCATTGTTAATAAAAAATTTCAGAAAAATAATTAACATTAAAGAAAAAAAAAATACAAAGGTACAAAATAGAGCAAAAAAAGAAAAGATAGTCTCTAGAGAATACACAAGGAATTGAAGAAATGGAATATATATAAGTTAAGATTGAAGAGAAAAGTGTAAAGGGATTGCATTTTTAAAGTTTATGGTATTTTTAATACCCCTGATGTATTTAGGAAAGAGTCTATAGTCTGATAGAGTGAACAAAAAACAACCGTGACGAGTTTAAGTAATTATAGACAGGTTGTATATGGTTTTTATTTTTTTGAGATTGCGCAAATTGTATTTTATTATATAGGTACGGTGAGAATTTCGTTCTCACCTGCGTGTTAACTTAAGACCATACGTGATCTCATCTCTTCGTAAGGATCATCCACGCCTTAATATAATTAATGTTATCAATGCTTAAGTGATTTAGGAGTTTCTGGGCTTCAGCTGACTTGATTTGAGACAATAAATATTCTGAATCTCAGACAAAGAACTATTTCAATGAATTCACAAGATGAATAGGTCAAGGAATCTCCACTTTTGTTTGCACTAGGAGCCACATCTGCCCGACACTTGGTATCGCCACCTTTCAGCTTATTGGCTGCATCAAGCAAATCCCCTGTAAATAACGTACGTAACACAAATCCTATCGTATATATTAATCCTTCAATTTTCTCGAAAGTTTTAGCGTCTCCTCATCGATGCAATTGAGAAGTGCACATACAACCTCTTAGCAGTCGTTCATAGATCTCCGTTGAGTGTAGACGTGTTTCGGCTTTAGTGAAAATAATAACAAATACGACATTTGAAAATATTTTGTATACAGTCCGATTAGCGCGGAGGTAGTACGTTCGCCTGAGGGTACAGTGGTTCTTGGTTCGACTCTGAGTCGAACGAACCTTTTTTTTTTTCACAAGGGAAAACGGTAAAAAAAAGTTTTTTTCACCACAACATCACGCGATGGATTGTGGTGAGCGGTCCGCTATGCAAATAGCGGCATCAGCTGAAAAACCCGAAGAGGCGTCAAGTGGTTCAAGCCAAACAGTAGCTGTTGAAGAACCAAAGACGAAGAGAAGGAGGAAACTAAGACCAATTCTCAAACTGGTACAATGTTCCTCCATTCCAACTGCCACTGTGAAGCTACCCGGTGGAGTGGAGGAAGTGGCGAAATCAACGTCATCAGCTGCAGCAGGTCGCTACATAGGAGCAGAAAATAACTTCGCATCTCTAGCTGCCACTGAGTCAGATGACGAAGAGGACGAGGTCGAAACCCTCAATAACCATATCAAGCAGCTACCACAAAGGGTACTGTCTATAAAAGCAAAACAGGTGGCTAGGAGGGAGATGGAGAAATAGCAACAACTCCAGAATTCTCATCAGCAACAAAATGTAATTGTGGATCTACCAAAACAACAAAAACAGAAACAGTCACCAAATCAACAAAAAGTACAGAAACCGATACAAGAATTTAAAAAAAATGCGCTATCACAGCAAAAACAACAACAACATCAACAGCAACAACATCAGAAATTAAAAAAGCTACGGGTACCACCAATCAACACATTTAAGATTGAATTAAAGGATACTTTAGAATTGTGTAAGTCGGCCATAGGCAATAATTTCTACATTAAGAGACTAAGTTTAGATAGGCATGCGATCCACTGTAATACAGTGGAGCGCTACCAAAAAATTAAAAGTTTACTGAAGGATACAACGACTGAGTTCTTCTCCTATACCCCGAAGGGGGAGAAGCTGCAAACTTCTGCTGCTGAAGGGGTTAGAACCGTCGACTGATCCGGAGGAGCTCCTTGCACTGCTGAATGAGAAGGAGTGCGAAGAGCTCAAATTCGTGGGGGTTAAGCCTTTCGTCACTGCTAGAGCCAAAAGATAGAAGCGGAAACTACCGTTTTTCTTGGTTCAGCTAAGTCCCAACAGCAAACTAGATGGTCTAAGGAGTATAAAAGTCCTAGACTACCAGGTTGCACACTGGGAAAAATTAAAGAAGAGTGAAAACATTTTACAATGTGTTCGCTGCCAAAGGTACGGGCACGCCGCGTCGAACTGCGAAATGCAGCCTCGATGCGTGAAGTGTGGAGAGAACCACAAGTCAGAGGAATGCACTTTGGGTATGGATAGAGCGTCAGAAAAAAGCCAACTCTCTTGTGCCTCATGTAGGAACAAGGGGCATACCGCAAATTATCGGGGTTGTCCTAAATTCCCATACATAAAAAGAGTAAATCTGGCTCGACAGCAGAAGGTGGAAGTCCAACGTCCACCCGTGCAAATAGAAACACCAGCCGTCACTCCCCAAATTACCTACGTCCAAATGGCGGCAGGTAGGGGAACTACGGTACAACAAGCAAAAGTAGCTTCTCAGGCCCCAGCGCCTAGAGCACCAGAACGGTAAGCGAAACTAAGCTTACTAAAAGAAACAAAATGAGGCACAGAAGATATAAAATATTAAGAAGAAACCGACCCAACTCCATTCAAGGAGGAGGTGTTGCAATCTTTGTAAAAAAATAACTGCATTCCAAAAGAGTATACAGTCGTGTAGTACGTAGGTTTCAAGCATGCGTCATGTACATCCCTCTCCGTAGTGGAAAGCGGCTCTACATGGTGTCTGTCTATGCACCTATGTCTACTCAATCCACCTTATTCATCTCAGAGCTCGAGACACTTTTTCGATTCCTGAGGCTTGGAATTGGAATTTTATTATCGGCGGAGATTTCAACGCCAAACATAGAGATTGGGGAAATAATACACCAAATTCTAGATGAAACCTACTATTCAATTGGTGGCGTCAGCACAGTATAACGTATCGACTCGGGCTTAAGGCGACAGATAATCCGTCTTTCCCAGACATGGGTCATATGGTCAAATGGGATGTGCACTAACCAAGAAACTACAAACTGTCTACGCACTTTCGTGTATGACAGTGACCATTGCGGTTTCAGCACCGAAATAACTATTCCCAACGAAACAGCGGAATTGGAAGAGTTTGTTCAAAGGCATTCCTACAATTATAGTAGGGTGCGTTGGACATACTTCTCCAGAATACTGACAAGGGCACTCTCCTCGAATTCGCTCTACCCGCCGTCAAACAGAAATCTGTCAAATGAGGAGATTGACTGATATCTAAAACTAATGGACGAGACAATTAAACGAACTATGGATACAACGAAACCTCGGTATCAACACACAGACAATGAAGACATATTCCGCAACGCAACTATTGACGCACTGCACCGACATAAAAGTAGACTACTGTCAAGACTAAAAACCTTGTACAGACAGTTTACGGACAGGCATAACCCGGAGATCATGACATTGAAGTCGTCGATTAAAAACCTCCAGATATTTATAAAGGAAAATTACAGCAACCCGTAAGCAACCCGAATATGTTCCCGGAAACAAATAAAATATTCCGGAGAAATGATCAAAACGACCTTCCATGTCTCAAAATCGCCCGAACGACGAACAACGAACAAATACTTGTAGCAGCGGGTATCGATCCAAATGAGGCAGTTGATGATGACAACTTCTTTGTGATCGAGGATCCGCAGAAGAAGGTAGAGGCTATAGGAGCGACTTTCCAGGAAGTGTACAAGGCGAATGACATCATTGGCCCGAACCACGACCTGGAGAGTCGAGTCCTTCTGCACAATTTCTGCCTTCGAAATGAAATTGTGAGTTGGCGATTCGAGAGCTCGGGTTTCACCCAGTTCAATGACGAGAACATGGCAAATAATGTCATCACCAACGAAAGTGTAATACCACCGTTCATTTCGAAGGAAGAGCTCCAAACGATCTTCGAATCACTTAGAAGTAAGAAATCAGTGGGAACCGATGAAATACCGAACATTGTGCTTCGACATCTCCCACTACAAGCGGTGGACATTTATACCACCCTGTTTAATAATGTTATGAATAATGCATATTATCCAGCGCATTGGAAAACTCCGGTGGTACATCCCAATTTCAAAAGAAAGATACTTTCAATCCGGCGAAACTCCGCTCGATCAGTCTTCTCCCAAACATCAGTAAGGTTTTCGAGAAGGTGATCAATAGAGTCCTGACTAAGTGGGTTGAGGACAAACATATAGTTCCGGATAATCAATTCGGTTTCAAGGCTTTATTGCTCCAGAAGCGTTTCTCTACCTAGATAGTAAAGGTCTGATCCAGGACAGATTGGCGGTGCCGTTAGTCTTCCACGTCGCTCGAACAGCTGCGGATAGGCGGCTCAACTACGACAGAGGGTGGTAGGATGGTAGAGGCGGTAGGGAGCCGCGACCTGAGGGATGTTTCTCAGCAGCACCAACAATTTTGGTGGCTTTTTGAGGGAGAGGATGCTTCGTCGTCGAATTCCTCCAATACTTGGTAGCTTCATGTGAAGCAAAGTGGGTCGCCTAATTTTTTAAGTCATGGCCGGCTTACATAGTTTTAAGTAGGATTAAGGTAGATTTAAGAAAAATATAAATAAATAAAAACCAAAAAAAAAAAAAAATTGAAAAAAAGAACATATATATATATATATATTTGTATATTAAGTATATATATATTTTGTATATATATATTAATATATCGCCCAAAAGAAAGGCGAGTATAAGAAAAACGACCCCATTGCGTTGTCATTGTGAGTAATTTCTGAGAACGTTTTGATAGTTTTACCTAACAGAAAACCTTTTTACAATCTAAGAAGGTGAAATATTTTGACTTTTTAATTCGGCTGATTATCTCTTCGAGTCTCATCCTCAAAAAAATTACGGTCTCTACCCTCGTGTGTAGATTCCTACACATATGGGATTTTAATGTATTTTCTAAATTCTTTTTTAAATTAAACCGAAAAATTGCTTTTATAATTTATTTCTAAAATAACAAGGAAGGTAGGTAGGTTCAAATTAATGTTTCTTGAATGCCTTTTACAAATACATTTCGATTATGTTGATTTTTACGTGCAGCTTTTGAACAAAAACAACAAATCGTCTCATAGACATTATTTTTTTTGGCGGATTTTTCTTCATAGCAAACGTGACATCTTGCTCTGCCTTTAATTTGCGGTGGAACGCTTCTTGACCGTTTTGTTTGGTTGATGCAGAAACATCCTCTAAAGGTGACGTTGGTGACCTTTCTTCCAAAACAGTTGCAAGCAATAAAGCAGACAATGCTGATCTTGGCTTCGCTCTTCTAGTTTCCATAAGTGGTTTTGCAAGGGACATTCCAAGTTCACATAAAAAATTCCTTCTTACTGTTGTTTTTTGTTTTGCTTGCCAATTCGGATTCACTTCTTTGAAAATAATTAATGCACTCCAAGCAGAAATGTCAATCATGTTTGCAAATTTGCCATTGGCCATCTGTTAGATTTTCTTTTACAGCTGTAACAAGTGAGCATTTTGTCAACCGTATCCACACCGCCTATATTGAATGAAAAAAAAAAAAACATTAGAGGGTCATGAAATTTCAAAAAGTAGTATATGAACAAAACTTTTGTTTTATTGTAATAGGCTATAATCGCTAGTAACTTTTTTTCAGTCGATTCGATTTCAATTGGGTTATGCAAAGTACTTTGCAACACGATACACTTATTTTTCCGTCAAATGTATGAAACAAGTGCTGTGTTTTCGGTAAATGCAAGATGAGTAGATTCATACAACGGTCTATTTTTGCATTCAAGAAACTTTGGTGGGATGCTTCTTTTATTGTTTCTCATCGTGCCAACCATTGACAACAATTTTTGCCCAAGCTCATATGTGGAAAAGAAGTTATCCATTGTTATGTTGTGACCTTTCAAGCCATCAACGAGATCCAAAACTACTCGTTCGCCTTGCCCTTTTTCACTCGAACTGGCTCCAATCGCCTTTCCCAAATATGGCTGGATTTTCCAAACATAGCAGGTATAAGAACAAATCAGCAACCAGAATTTTAGTCCGTATTTTACTGGTTTTAATGGCATATATTGACAAAATTTACATCTTCCACGAAAACCAAGTAATTGCTCATCAACTGTCACACATTCATGTGGATTGTAGTAGTCACTCAATAAATTGGACCATTTATCAAATATATCTGGAATCGGTGCAAATTTATTTGTAGATCGTTGCTGTCTTCTGCTAATAACATTATCAAAACGAATAACTCGATTCAAATACTCAAATGTTTCCTTCGACATAATTGCCGGACGACCGTTAATATCATCAAACAATTCAATTGTAGTTTCGTTTTTCGATCTAAAAGTAAAAAAAACTAGAATCAGTTGAAGTAAGAAAGAAAGCAACTACGACTTACCTATAAACACCAGCTAAAATCAAAACACCAATATATGCTTGCAACATATTCGAATCGATTTGTTTGAAATCTTTACCATATGTTGCTTGTGCATACGCATTTGAATGCTTGAAAATGGTATTTTCAATTTGTGATGGGAAGAAAAGCAAAAAAGCATCTTTGATGCCATCAACACGAGCCTTGGCATATCTTGTTGTTCCAGGACGAGGAGAAATTATATTTTCATTCCGCAATCCGCAACCCAATCCCTGCGGGTAGGGGTTAGAATATACCCGCGGTAGGAATGCCTGTCGTAAGAGGCGACTAAAAATCCATCTGGGCCGGATTCCCAGATCCATGAGGGGGCGCCGCCACTCAAATAAGTATCCCATTCTCAAGGCAAGGTGTTATGCGACCCGTGCCAAGGCCTGAATGGTGCTCGGCATGTAAAATCAATAGAGCACCGCGAACGGAGCCCTCCGGATACCTGGCGTCCTCTGGTTGCAACGTAGCCTTACCGCATTACAGGGGTTAAGTAGTTCCGTATTTACGGTGGACCTTCCTTCCCCCATACTCGTGGGATCTAAATATGAACCTAGACAAAAACAAAACAAATAAAACAAATAATACAAACAACGCAAATAACGCAGTAAATTCAACGATAGGAAAACGATGATCTCTTCTCTAAAAGTTCAAGGTTATCACGATCTCCACCACCAAGATCGAACTTCTCCGGGAAAAGAAGTCCGCCCGAAGCGCCTACGCGCGAAAAAACGGACTCATTGACAAATAAAAGCTTGGAGGACGAAAACAGCACACTCCGTACGAAGCTTAAGCAAATGGAGCTACTTTTTCAAGAGCTTGAAAAAGAAGTAGACATACTCCGATAGGAAAACAAGACTCTGAAAACAAATCATAAAAACAAAGCCCAAGAAAGTAGTCCACTCCGCTCAACTAGTCGCGAATACCATACGGACGAAGAGCTTACGCGCGAAACAAATTGGACCGTAAAGAAAAGACCGTCTAAGAAACGCTAAGCTAGTTTTTCACCTGAAGTCGTTCCAGAAAAGAGCCAGGAATCACAAAAAAAGCAACTCCCAAAAAAAAAATACGTCTTCCACTTCCAATCAACCTTGTTGGGGTTTCAGACTATAGCAAGTTGCATTGCTTTCTCAAAGATACGCAATGTATAATGTATAATATAAGTATAAGGTAACATCACTGCACAACAATGTGTGGAAAGTTAACGTCGACAACTCCGACGACTACAAAGCTTGTCCAAAAAATTAAACACTGAGAAGATCCAATGGTACACTTTCGAAAACAAGTCAGAAAGACCATTACGTGAAGTAGCGAGAAGACTTCACCCTACGTGTACTAAAAACGATATTGTAAGCGACCTCCATGCAAAGGGCTTTAAAGTTCTAGACGTCGTAAATATTATTAAAAAAGAGAAGAGAAAAACAGAGGAAGGCGAGGAAATCTTGGTTAAGCGGGGACTTCCACTGTTTATGCTTAGTTTCGATAAGTCCGAAAATAAAGAAGATATCTCTAGTATCAAAACTATTCTAAATATCGTAGTCAAAATCGAACCTGTACGAAAGAACACAAGATCGATCCCGCAATGTAAGCGTTGCCAAGGCTTCAATCAAACGCATACTTACTGCAAAAAAAAAAAAACGCGTTGCGTAAAATGTGCGGTAAACATCTCTCAGAAGAGTGCAACTTAAATAAAGAACTTCCACCGTCTTGCATAGATTGCCAAGGAAAGCATCCAGCAAACTATCGTGGATGTGAAGTGGCGAAAGGACTCCAAAAAAGGCGCGATACGCTTAAAAAAACCTTACGTCCAAACCCAAATGCAACTACAAATAAACCTTATATTGCTAAAGAACAGGCAGTGAAAGAAAGAAAATCCGTCGTGGTAAAGTCGAAGGATATACAAAAAAAGAACGCAAAGGAAAAGCCGCCACCGATTGACGTGCTAACGTATGCACAAGCTGCGTTGTAAGGAAATGAAAAAACCGGTGTTACGCCAGATTCAGTGGCTGCCGTTCTCTCCTTAATTCTCACGACTCTTGAGGAGCAAAACAGAACAAATAAACTTTTAGTTGAAAAATTGAGCAATCTCGAGAAAGAAATACGTAAAACTCAATTTCAAGCATGAATATGAAACAAGTGCTTAAAATATTGTCGTGGAACGCTAACGGTCTTATTAAAAAACTCGGCGAACTGGAAGTGTTCTTACAAAAAGCCAATATTGACATTTGCTTGATTTCTGAAACTCACTTGAGGAAAGGACCTCGTGTGGAACTAAAGGGATACTGTGCTTATCATGCACACCACCCATCAAACAATGCCAGAGGCGGATCCCCATTGTTCATTAAAGATTGAATTGAGCACTCTATAAATATGAAGATTGCATGCGATGCAATGCAGTTAAGATCGGTTCGCGTAAAATATAACCACCTGCACTACAACATTGCATCCATTTATTGTCCTCCGCGATGCAAGCTAGAAAAGAATGACTTTAAAGGTATCTTTGATTCACTCGGACCGAATTTGATAATTGGTGGTGACTTTAATTCGAAACATACCTTCTGGGGCTGAAGATGTAATACAACGAAAAGCAGATAACTCTATGAAGCCGGTATGCAATGTAAAGTTGACTGTTTCTCGACAGGAAAACCAACATATTGGCCTTCGGAGCAGCCAAAACTTCTACAAACATCGAGAAAAGTTATGATCTCTCCTCAGATCACTCACCAATCATTTTAACATTAAGCATACTCTTAATTAAGAAAGAAATGGCGCCTAAATTAACTAATAACAAGACTAACTGGGACGGTTTTAGAAACTACTGCAGTGAACATATTGCTCTAAGCGTGTCGCTAAAAACACAAAACGAAGTAGAAGATGAAGTCGACAGATTCATCAAAGTCCTGCAGAACGCTGCCTGGAAAAACATTCCAACACCAACAAGAAAAGGGAAAGCAAGTAGTGAAATAAAATATCCGCCGTAAATAATAGAACTGGTAAGAGAAAAGGAGAGAGTGCGAAAAAGATGCCAACAATCCCGTGCTCCCCAGCATAAAACATGCTTAAACCACTTATGCAACAAATTGAAAGAAGCAATACGAGATTACAAAAATCGGAATATCTCTACATATCTCGAAGGTCTGACTGCCGAAAAAAGTTCAAATTACTCCTTCTGGAAAGCCATAAAGGAAATCAAAAAGCCTCAAATGCAATTTCCTCATACAAGAAAAAATAATGGCGAATGGGCAAAAGGAGATAAGGAGAAGGCGGATCTATTTGCCGAGCACCTAGAAGAAACGTTTAAGCCTTTTGTTGGACAGGCGTTAACAGGAGGTTCTAATTATATAATTACGGCACCGGACAATTTTAGAATAACAACAGTGTCGCTACGAGAACTTAACCCCGCAATAAAAAAATTTAAAAATAACAAAGCCCTTGGTTATGATTTAAAAACTGCTCAAATTCTCAAGGAGCTGCCAAAGTAAACCCTGATCAAACTGCTCCAACTTATAAATGCAGCGCTTAAATGTTCAAAGTCAATGAAAAGTTCCGAAGTTATAATGGTCCCGAAACCAGAAAATCTCTAAATAAAAAAAAGTCCTAGAGACCCATATCGCTTCTGCCGATAATATCTAAAATATTTGAAAAACTCCTATAGAAGCGCTTGCAACCGATCATTGAAGAGAGACGTCTAATTCCTGAACATCAATTCGGTTTTAGAACTAAGCACTCCACAATTGACCGGGTTTTTAGAATAACGAATAAAATTTAGAAAGCCTTAGAGGGGAAAAAGATATGTTCTAGCGTGTTTCTTGACGTGTCTCAAGATAAGGTATGGCACGAAGGCTTAAATTTTAAGCTAAGCCAGGTTCTTCCGAGAGAGCTGCATATGATTCTGAAATCGTACCTGAAAAACAGAATTTTTCGTGTTAAACATGGCACCGAATACTCGAAATTTAAAGAGATAGCTGCTGGAGTTCCGCAAGGAAGCGTGCTTGGACCGGTATTGTTTTTACTCTATACTCGAGACATATCGGAAGAATCAGGTACCATAGTAGCCACGTTCGCGGATGACACAGCGATACTCGCTACAGATACTTTAGTCGAGTTAGCTACTGGAAAGCTACAAACGGTTTTGGATAAAATCTACAAATGGGCACAGATATGGCGAATTGTTCTCAATGAGACCAAATCTACTCATGTTTATTTTACTTACCGGAAAATAAACAACCTTCCCATTTTCATTAACTCGGTACAAATACCATATGCAAATGAAGCAAAGTATTTAAGAATGACACTAGACGTAAAACTGAAATGGAAGCCGCATGTTAAGAAGAAACGTGATGAACTTGAAAATAAATTCAGACAAATGTACTGGCTACTAGGAAAACATTCCAAGTTAAGCATACATTACAAACTGCTCATCTATTGGGTATATATTTTAATTCGTACGGTTCTTTTTTTCAAAATTTGAACGTTTATTTAAGAAAAACATGTACAATAGTATTATTTAAAGTATTTCCCATCTGAAGCTATGACTTTTTCCCATCTTTCTGGCAATTTGTGGATCCTATCCCAGAATAACTGCGCCGGCTTGGCAGCCAAGAATAAATCTAGCCAATTTTTGATATTCTGCTCTGATGTGAACCGTATTTCAGTGAGGGCGTTCTGCATCGACCGAAACAAATGGTAGTCAGAAGGGGCAAGGTCTGGACTATAAAGCGGGTGGGGTAAGACTTCCCATCCACTGTTTTCCAAATAGTTCTTAACCGGAATAGCAACGTGGGGCCGAGAGTTGTCATGATGGAAAATTATTGCCTCGTGTCTGGTCGCATATTCAGGGCGTTTTTCGGCTACTGCTCTCTTCAAATGGACTATTTGTATTCAATAGCGTTGTCCATTGATGGTTTCACAAGGTTTTAGCAGCTCATAATACAGTACATCCATTTGATCCCACCAAATACAGAGCATTACCTTCGCTCCATGAATATTCCGCTTTGCCATTGATTTGGCTGGTTGGCCGGTTTTCACATATGATTTTTTGCGCTTGGGGTTGTCGTAATGGATTCATTTTTCATCACCAGTAACAATCCGATGCAAAAATGATTTCCTTTTGTGGCGTTCCAGCAGCATTTCGGACATGCAAAACCGCCTTTCGACGTCTCTCGGCTTGAGTTCATGTGGAACCCAATTTCCTTGCTTTTGAATATATCCAGCTGCTTTTAAACGTTTTTAAATGGCCGTCTGAGTGACACCCAATGATTTTGCGAGCTTTTTTTGTGTTTGGCATAAATCTTCATAGAGTAATGCTTCCAGTTCTTCATCTTCAAACTTTTTGGGCTGCCCAGGACGTTCATCATATTAAAATAATGAAGAAGAACTCCCCGCAAAAACACTTTTTCAGGCACAAAGTTCGACATATTTGAGTAAAAAAAAATTGTTGTTGTTTGCGCTTCTAATGAATGACATATACCGAAATGACGTACAATGACAGTAGCTTTTCAACGCATGTTCCAATGGAATAATAGCAATGGAATAATACAAGTTACGCCATCTCTTAGCAAACCGCTAAGAGAATTAAATTATAGACCCAATATAAGCAAGTACTTTAACCTGCTTTGACGTACGGTATACAACTTTGGGGCTGTACTAAATCAAGCAACCGAAATAAGCTCTAAGACAAATCGTGAACGCCCCATGGTATATCAGAAACAGTTATATCCACAGAGACTTAGGAATAGTTACCGTCGAGGACGAAATAATGAACTTTGCTCGCAAACTCCGTATTCGTCTTCATGGTCATTGTAATAATAAAATACTCCAAATTCTGGACGAGACAAACTTAGTGCGTCGATTACAAAAAATGAGACCCTTCGATCTGGCGCCATAAGGAACATCCGCATATAATAGCGGTACTAGCAGAAGCTTTTTCTGGAAAGCTACCTGCCCCACGCGAACGTTATTTAAAACGGAAGCTAATTGATAAGGGAACTTAGTTGTAGTCGATAAGAAGGGAGGCGTGTTTTTAGTGAGTAAGAATCCCACACTACTATGAGCAACGGGTTCATAGTGCCTCTGAAGATTTTAACACCTACTCACCAAAAAAAAAAAAATTCCGCAATCTACCACTTTGATGCTGAAATGATGGCTGTAGTTGCCAAACAATACCATCTTTCGAAACAAGCAGTGGATCAACATTTTCAACTTCAGCAATTGATTCGTTGGTTTCATTTGAGCCACTCGCTTGCTTTTCGTCAGAATGGCTATCGTCTGAATATAAGTTATCGTCATCATCAATATTCTCTTCTGGCACAAATTCGTCATCACTGTCTCCAGAAACATCACTGATATCGCCATCACCTTCATTCAAAAATGCTTCCGTTCCTTCCTCTGTTAGATATCTCTTTTTTTGTATAATCCCGCGGGCGCACCAAGGGGATATGAATACCCAGGGCGCGGGCGGGTGGTGTAGTTGTTTGAAACTTAGGTGTATTAAGTTTTGATATTTTTCCCAGAGGTGGTTGTCAATCTGAACGGGACGAGCAAGTGCATCCTCAACCAGTGGCTCTCAGTATATGCTAGTTGTTAGTTCGTTATATTTAGCCCAGCTAGCAACCACTCCAACATCAGTGTTATGCCTTCATGTCCGAGTTGACGCCGACGGGATTCTCATATAACTACATGCAAATTCTACGAAAAGACTTTTTCAGAGAATTGCCTCGCACGGGATTCGAACCCGCGATCCTCTGCTTGAGGAGTGTATGCATATACCACTACTCCACGGCCACCCCAGATATATTGCTTTTGACATTGTTATCTTTTATTATTTTAATAAATTTCACTAAATATACCAACGATATTCACTTGCTAAGACACTTAAGGCAAATGACTTTTTATATGACATGCACTTATTTTCCATATGTGTAGAAATCTACACCCGAGGGTAGACAACGTAATTAGGGCATTATTAACCGCCATAAACATTTTTATTATGGGGAGGTACGTTTTATTTTCGGTAATCAAGGATATAAACAAAGTCTGAAAATTCCGGAAGTTTGCAATTAGTGATTTTTGAGAAATTAAGAAAACAAAAATTTTTTGTGTAGTTATCTACACAAGGATGAGATGAAGGTTAAGGGATGATATTTTTTTTTATTATGTTTTTGTTAATATCTGCGGTATCTATACAAACACGCAATTTGCCGTTCCTCTTTGCAACGACCTTGAGTGATACTGCTTCAGAAGTCTATTTCGTTTTTATCATTTTCTTTATTTCCTTTTTCAGAGTTTCTCTCAAGGCACATGGGATCTTCCTAGCGGGATGAATACGCAAAACTTGATTTTCTACCAAGCTTATGTCTAAGATAAAATCTTTCACGAAACCCAGACTATCGCGAATAGAGTCATCGATTTGAATTTCTTTCACACGTAATACTAAGTTAAGAACTTCACACTACTTTTTCCGCCACGACCTTGAAATTAATTTTTTCATTTTTCTTACGCCCTTTGCGTACACCATTTACTTTTCCTATGACATCAACTTTGTTATTGGCAATTCTTACTAAGCTCATAGAAAGGAAGTAATTTAAGTTCTAAATTTCTCACGATGCTTTCTGGAAGAATGTTGTATTGTGCATCATTCCCAGTGTTATATTATGTATAACACTTAGTTAAAGATATGGATGGATACCATATACAGGGTGAATTTTTGAACTTGAGACACCCAAATTACTCTAAAAATACGCGATACCGCGAAAAATGTTTCAGACAAAAGTCACAAGGTTCTGAAGGGGACATAAGATGGTGACCAAGAGTTTGACCATGAGCCCCATTTTCAAGGTTAAAAGGTCACTTGATTTTTTTAATGGGAACCCCTATTTTTGTGACAGAGTCGTAATCTGCGTGAAAAATTACAATTCTTTTACATGAAACACTTTTTTCAAAAATGCCGTCTTTTTCCGTCAGAGGGCGCTATAAAAATTAAGACATCAAAATTACTCGAAAAGTACGAAATATCGCGAAAAATGCTTCAGACAAAATCACAAGGTTCTGAAGGGGACTTAAGATGGTGACCACGAGTTTGACCTTGAGACCAATTTTCAAGGTCAAACGAAGGTAGCTTTTAATTTTTCAAATGATAGTTCCTGATTTTCATTGCTCAGTCGTATTGCTCGTAGGCTTGTCATTTGTTCTTACACACTACGTTTAGCATAACGCAGAAACAACGACGGGGACGTAGTAGTATTTTGTTTCCTTCGGGGTGATAGTAGTAGATAGAGTAGGTCCCCTTGCCTCCCACTGTTGAATCATTGAAGTCTTTCCATTTCGACGTTTATTTCCCGAGACTATTTCAACGAATGCTCGAAAATGTGACCAGTCACTTCAATCCACTTGTCTATCCGCGCTCTAAATGATCCAACAGAACTGAGAAGTATTTCTGGCGTAATCTTCCGGCAAGCAAAAATTATTCGTCTTTTCATGTCCTCACGTGTTGTTTTCTTTTTTCTGTAAACCTCACTTTTTAAGTAGCCCCACAAGAAGAAATCAAGTGACTTAAGATTAGGTGATCTAGCAGGCCATTGCATCGGACGCCCTCGTCCGATCCATCGTTGATGGTAAACATTGTTTAGTACGCCCCGGGCTACTTGGGGATAATGTTGAAACCACATTGTTTGTCGCAACTCCAATGGCAGTTCTTTTGGTAATACTGGAAGATGGTCCCCCAAGTAGTTTGCATACTTTTCACCATTCAAGTGGCCTTCAATAAAATATGGACCTATTAAGTTATCCCCAATCATTCCCGCCCAAACATTAATATTCCAAGGGTGCTGGCGTTCAACTTGTCGCAACCAAAAAGCGTTTTCGGTAGCCCAGTAATGCATATTATGTCGAATGACCGTACCGTGATTGGTGAAAGTCGACTCATCAGAGAATAACACCTTGGCGAAGAAAAGGGGTCTGGTTCAATTTGCTGAAGTGCCCATTGACAAAAGGAAACCCGGTTGCGAAAATCCTCAATAGAAAGTTCGTGATGCATTGAAACATGATGAGGATAGAATTTATGCCGATGTAAGATCTTACAGACAGTCGTTTGAGAAATTCCTGATTCACCACTTATTTGGCGAGTGCTAATGTGAGGATCGTGTGCAACGGCAGCTAACACTGCTATTTCATTGTCCTCAACAGCCACCCTATTCCTTTTCTTTGGTTGCACACTTCCTTCACCAGTGAATTGTTGGATGACCCGATAAAAGGAAGCGCGCAATCGTATCTGGTCTTTGAAAAGTTGGGCGTAAAGAGCAACAGAACCATCGATGTTCCTTCCACTTTCTCCATATATCAATATCATTTCAATTTGCTCTTGAATTGAAATAGCCTGCATTATTCATCTGGAAAACGCTACTATAATAATCAGTTCCTCTAAACAAATATTGAACTTCTAAATGAAGTACAGTTCCGTTCAAGTAGAAAAAAAAGGCAGAGTGCACATCATACACTCTCAGATAAGCTTAGGACAATTTGTCTCTATCTGAGTTCTTTGAGTTTTAACTTCACAAATGAATTTAAGAGCTTAAACATTGATTTTACTAAGTTAAAACATGGCGCAGCCGTAAAAAAAGACATTTCTTAAAAAAGAAAAAAAACATTATAAAACATAAAATTAATTACTACATAAAATTATATAAAACATAAAAGTAAATAAAAGTTAAAACAAAAAATGGATAAATTTAGAGCACCTGGACCTTTAAACTTACTTACTCGAACGTGAGTAACGAGTTGACAAAATTTAAAAAACTTTTTTCTATTTACGTCCAAGTATCTACAAAAAGTGAAGCTCTCAGTGATGAAGTTAAAATTGCAATGCTACTAAATGTAATGGGCGAGAAGGCTATTGAAATCTATGAAACTTTAAATATATCAAAAGATGACGCTAAAATCTACGATAAAGTGGTGGAGCATTTTGACTTATTTTGTCATCCAAAAAATTACGTCATTTATAAGTGCTTCAAGTTTCACTCAAGAATACAGCAGCCCGGAGAATTATTTGACAGTTTTTTGACTGATATCACCAGCTAAGCTAAAAAAATGTGATTTCAACTGTACATTAGATAACATTACCTATCAGATGATACGTGACCGTATCAAATTGGGAATAACAGATAGAAATGTCCATGAAAAGCTTTTGAGATTGGAAAAGCTTTCACTAAAGAAGGCAGTAGAGTTTTGCAGAATAGCTGAAATACAATAACACATGAGCAAGCAAAAGACGTACAATCAAAGTCTACTGTTAATGCAATTAACCGAAAGACCAAGAGTGTAAAGAATACGAGTGGCAAGTAACACACAGCCAGCGAGGAGCTAACAGTCAAAGAAGAGGATATAGCCAGAGGGGACGATCGAACGATTTTAAAATGAGAAAGCATGATGAAATAGAAAATTTACATAATTGCAGTAAGTGTTGTTATCGAGATAAGCCTATAGTGTGTCCGGCTAAAGGAAAGCAGTGCAACAATTATGGACAGTTTAGCCGTTTTTATTATGCATGCCCTAGTAGAAAAGTTTATAACGTATATAATGATAATTGTAAATAATCTCACAATTGAATCGGTTGTAGTAAGCTAAGTAGAAAATAATCGTTCGGGTTGGTTTGATGAGGTTGATGTTGGCAGAAAATACGTTAATTTTAAGATCGTTACGAGTTCTGAAGTAAATATTTTAATTACTGAATTGTTTCGGAAACTTTTTGATAACCATGAGTTGCATAGTACAAATATCAAATTGGAAGCTTATGGTGTATTTCAAATCAATGTGCTAGGAATGGCCTTTTTGCAGGTAAGTCACAGTGTGAAAATAAATACTTTCTTCATCATCGCGAGTGTTAAATTAGCACCAATATTAGGGTTAAACACTAGCTTTAAGCTAGAACTATTAAAACACATTAATGAAATAAAGTTGCAATTTGGGCAAATGGACTATGAGAAAGAAAAAAATGCATTTATTAACAATAATAAGGAAATGTTTACTGGATTAGGTTGCTACACGGATAAATATAAGATATCTTTGAAAGAAGGTGCGAAAGGAAGTGTTAAGGCTCCACAAAATCTGGGCACCAAGGGGATATGAATACCTTTTTACTTTTTTTGGGCGCGGGCGCGTGGTGTAATAGTTTGAAACTCAGGTTACACTACACCACGGCCACCCCACAATATATTGTACATAACCTCGTTTTGGTTGAAAAATAAGATAAATCAATAGGATTATGCTTAGATCCGCGCGATATAAATCTTAACATCAAGAAAGAGCCTTTTGAAATTCCAGGACTAGAAGATTTAACAACAGCGTTTGAAAATATGGAATATTTTACAGTCATTGACTTAAAAGACGAGTGTTGGCAACTGCTATTAGATAGTAAGAGTAATTATTATTGTTCTTTTAGTTCACCATATGGGTTATACTAGTTTTTGCGTTTACCACTTGGAGTTAGTTTCGCACCCGAGTTGTTTTAGAAGTTAAAAACAAAATATTTTGGTCGGCTGCAAGGTACATTCGTTTACTTTTATGATATTCTTGTAGGGAGGAAGAGTAAAAAAGAGCACGATAATAATTTAGACCGAGTAATGAAGAGAGCCACTTATTGAAAACTAAGAAATTCTGCATTTGTTCTTTTCCATCTGAGCTATCGATGTCCACCAGATGTCCTACAACAATGTTTTTTTAAACTTGTGGAGCCTCACTTGGGGAAGCACGTCACAGCTCCAAAAGTTAAACTTTCTTCATGCAAGCATCTAGAAAGTAATACTCAAATCAGGTTGAATAAACGGTGATATGAACAGGCAGTTTCTAACAATAGAGCAACTGTACAAAATTGAGATACTGTCAATCTTTAAAAATAATAGGACCTATAAGACGCCAACACAACAAGCAATAGTGTTTACCTATTGGAACGAATATGGTCGACGAAAATATGTGCAGTAGCTGTTCCGGCAACATTCAATGAACCTTCCGAAAAATATGTTTTTAAACCAATCTCTCCAACGAATCATTGTTGAGTTTCAAAATGAAATAATGTTAAATTCTTGTTTCTGTTATTTTGAACTTAAATAATGCAACTAATTCAAAAGTCACTTGGCTTTGCAGATAATACATATAAAAGTAACTATTTCTGAAAAAAAAATCGTTCAATATGTATTCATTTATTGGCTTCGGAACGGCTGAATAGGATTCTCCTAAAAAAAGTGAACAGATGTAAATGTCCGATATTTGACACGGCCGCGGATTAAGAATAACCTCGATTTGTATCTAAAGAGCAATGTAATGTTAAAATATTGGCACCGACCACACGCCGAAGATAGTACCGATTTACCGATTTTACTCCAACCTCCCACAAGCCGCCGAAGTGAGGCGCTGAAAGAAGAACAAAGTGCCGCGAAATGCCATCACGAGCCATTGAATTTGCTATGAGCTAGTTATGGTTTTGGGATAATAGAAGTTCATGCATCTGCGATAACGACCGAGCAGATTCGCAAAAGTTTGTTCCAATGTCAGAATACATATGCGATGGTTTTCCACGCTGAGTGACAAAACGACGAAGAGCTGCAAGAAAGGTTTCTGTAGTCAACACTGACTAACTCTAAATGAATCCCTTTCGTCACTAGGCATACAAAAAGCGCTTTGAGGCGTTTAGCAAATCTCGATTGTGTACCCGACTTGACTTTTAAAGTTATTGGACCCGCGTATTCACAACCGCAATGCGCGAACGGTCATTAAGCTCGAACTCGTTCCGGAGGTAGGTTCCTCATTTGCTGAGTAGTAGTTTCTTTTGGTAGACGAAAGCAGGGTATGCAGGCATGAGTTATTTTTCGAAGTAAATTGTGACAACCAATAACCCAATATTCTTGTAGAATAAGCGCAAGAAGTCTTGTTATTCCTAAATATAAAAAAAAGTATATAGGCATCGAGTACAATTAGTTTTATGATCATAGGGTATTTCGTAGAAAATCAAGTCTCAGCTTGTTGAATTCTTCCTCCAACTCTCAGGATAATTTTATCATCTAAAAGAGGAGAAAGATTAATTATTTTGCATTTATTGGGGAAGAAACCATGTTTTCGAAAAGATTTAATATAGTCACCATTTAATGACAGTTAGCTTTACCTTGTAGATTTTATTAGACCTAAAATGAAGCGAAGAAGGTAAATATTGTTTGAAAGTTTAGCGATCACACGTTGTATTCGGGCTACTGTTCGGATCAAAAGATTTCATGTTGAGATCCGTGTCAAAAGTATCTCAAACGGATGATTCATGGTCACAACAGGCCAATAGGCCGCTTTCTGTTGTAAACCATTGTGGTCCTGTCCACCAATTCGGATGTTTGAAAAGATGAAACGGTGATACGCCGCGCGATGCACAGTCAGCTGGATTGCATTCCACCTATTTCTAGAAATAGAATCTATAATTTTCGAAATACGATTGCCTACAAAACGCCCGCTTATGCTGATTCCGCTGCATCTGAGTATGCATACAATGGTAAATCAATGATGTGTTTTGCAGACAAATCTCGTCCTTGTCAGAAGAACAGTATTTGGTTGTGTCAGGTCACACCTGATAAAATATGTGTTAATTGAAATACAATATGAATCACAGAGTGAATTGATGACCAACGACATAAGGCGCCTAGATTTACCAGCGCTGGTAAATCCGATACCACTAATAGCAATACGTGCGTTTTTTCGTTTTTTTTTTCCAAGTCATTGCACACATAACTCATTGATAAAAGAAACCTGTGAGCCTATGTCAATCAAAATCCGAGCTTTCTTGCATCCAAAACCTTTCCCAGGGCAGTAGGAAGTAATGTTTGACTTATGAAATATCTATTGTTTACAAAATGGTTATTAATGGTTGCTTATAATGACGTCAGGAACTAATTTGAATTAATAAATTGTTGATTTTGAGATAAAATGCTACCAATGTTGGAAGAGTAAGGTGATATATGGTATTGCCCTTACGAGCATTAATGGAATAATAGCTAGTTGTGTGCTTAGGATTAATTTGTAATTTGTAATTTCCTTTATTCGAATTTATTGTTCATGTAAGATTAGTGTACAATAAATATCTTTTATAAAAGAACAAGCTTATATATATTACATTCATTTAAAAAAAGTGTAAATTTAAATAACAAAATAAAATATAAAAAGATAATAAAAAAAAATTATTTTAAACATTTGAAAATTTTTCAATTTTGTACAAAAAAAAAAAGAAGAAGAAGAAAAGAGGAAAGAAAGAAAAAGGCAGAGGGAAATTCCAATCTATTAGGAATTATTTCCATAATATTGAAACAATTTTTTACTGAAGGTGATTCTGTTGATCGTGCGCTTGATTTCAATGGTTAAGAAATTCTAATGACGAATCGCATTAACAAAAAACTGTCGAGAAGTATTGACATATTTGCCTTGTGGAACAATTAATTAACAATTAATTAATTAATTAAATTGAAATTTTTCGTACAGATATTCCGGCTCTTTTGTCGTTATAATTTTGTGTAATGACAGCACTTGACGATTTTTGATAAAAGTATCTAATGAACACCCTACAATCTTATTTGTATAGGAGGAGATGTTGTCATATCGGCTAACGCCAAAAATATACCTCACACAGCTATTAAAAGCAACATTCAGCTTTCTCGGAGAAAATTTCGCACCCATATTACAAAATGAGTAATATAGGACTTAAGAAAACTTTAGCTTTACGTTGGTTGGAAGATAGTTGGAAGTTGGGCTAATCCCTCTCAGAGCTCCGTAAATTTTCGGAAAAAACTAATAGATCTGCATATCATCTGCATATATGTGACGTTCGCAGTTTACAAGTCGGTCAGCTAAGTCATTTAAATCGCAAGTAAAAAGAAGAAGTCTTGGGACGGATTCTTGGGGCGTGCCAGATGTAGAAAGGAAACAAGATGAACCTTTATCTTCATGAGACACGTACTGTGAACGATGACATAAATACGTAATGACGTTACTAAGTAACATACAGAGCTATCACACAGAATTTGCGTTTTTAGTTTGTCGACTAACGCTCTTACGCCTTAATATAGAATTTTACGGTCCAGACCCCCACGTTAATCTTCGAAAACGTTGAGTGGACCTGTTGTGCAATTACGTTTTGCACGGAATCCCGACTGAAATTTAGTGATAAGTTATTTATCACTTAAATAATTTTTTTATTTGATTGCTTACAATTGTCTCCAAGGCTTTACTCAGAAACGGGAGTATGGCAATGGGACCGTATTCAGTTTTATCTTTTAGTTTATCACATTTAACCCAGCCAGCAACTACTCCAACATCAGTGTTATGCCTATATGTCAGAGTTGACGCCGACGGGATTTTCATATAACTACATACAAGTTCTATGAAAAGACTTTTTCACAGAATTGCCACGCACGGAATTCGAACCCGCGACTCTCTGCTTGAGGAGTCTATGCATATCAAAAACAGTAACTTAAAACACGTAAACAACGATAACATGCTTCATTATCTTGCAATACGGAAAACATGCTTCAATGCAATCAACATAAAGAACAATACGATAACAACCGAACTCTACTTATTATACATAGCAGTAAGATCGAATATTGTAATCAGTCTTAAGAATATAAATAAACTGCACGCATTTCGGCGAAGCAAAAAGAAAAAACATATTTTTTTGATTTTAAACAATGAATATACAATAACTGTGGGCTCAAGCCGGTCTAACTCCTGACTGCAGCCACATATCCTTCTAAAATAGCATAGAAGTAAAATTTCATGGGAAGGAAGACTTCCAAAACTACATGGTTGAAAAAGTAAAAATTAAATACCATAAAAAACAAATACTTCAAGAAAAAAGCAGATCCTGAAACAGCGGACAAAACCTATTCAACTATTTATGACCAATAGGAAAAAAGAACACACAATGGCAGACATTGCAGCACTAAGAGCACAAATTGAGATTCTCACACAAACTCTGGAGAACACTTAAACAAAAATCAACACTTTAGAAGTACAACGATCGTTCCAAACTATAACAACAGTGGAACAACATGAAGACTTAACACTCAATATCACTGATGTCAACCAAATAAACCTCAAAACATTCGAAGCCATACCATGTTTTTATGGGGACAAGAACCATTACAGATCCTGGAGGAAAAGAGCATGCACACTTATGGAGAAGATCAAACAATTCTCCAACCATCCGAATTAATATACAGCACTCACAATTTTATACTCACAAATTGTGGGAGAAGCTGCAGATATACTAATCAACCATAACACAAAGCTAAACTTGTATGCAATCATCAACAGACTCGACTATACATATGCCGACCAAAGGCCCTTATATGTACTTCTAGAGGAGATGAAAAAAATTATGCAAGAAAGACGAACACTGTCAGAATTCCACAGTGAGGTGAAGCAAAGCCTTTAATTTGGCATTATCCAAAATAGAAATGTCATGTGATTAGGGATCTGAAGCAATGGCAAACTACGCAAACCAGGAAGCGGTCCGCACTTTCCTCACAGGACTCAACAGCAAGTATACGAGCGGTGCACTATACAGCCACCATCCAAAGACCTGGAATTGCATATGCAATTGCCAGCAGCATATACCACGACAACACAAATATGCAGTTTGATGAACAAATATCACCACAAATAAAGTACAATCAACGACAAGAACGTCCGCCACAAACTTACAAGGACAACAGGAGATACAACATAAATATACGTGTCGAATATAACCATCAACCACCAAAAAGATATGGGGACAACAGAAGGTACAACCCAAACGTACATAATCATCACCCACCACCAGAACCAATGGAAGTCAATATGTGCGACCTACGCAACACTTTCAACAAACAAAACAACGTCATCTAAAAACTACAACCTAAGCAAAATTCAACGAATAAACCAAACCTACAATCACTCACCTCACATGCCGATTATACCTATAAAACAGGAAGTGTCTTTTTAGGAGAATAAACGGATTTCCATGCCTACAAAGACGCTGCCAAGAAACAGGTACATCCGTTAATATTTTAATAGCTACAGGCGCGACAAATAATTATATTAGCTCAAAGTGTAAATTAGGAATATCTATACCTATAAGGCCAGCAAAAATCAAAACGATTCATAGTTACTCTTTCACCAAGCCAAAAAAAATCATTATAGTACACTATTTTACCATAATTTAGCATTTTTTGAAACCGAAGTTTTAGAGGAGTTCGATATGCTTTTAGATGAAAACGATCTTAGAGTAATAAAAGCAAAAATTAATCTTTTTGAGTATAAACTTACAAATAAATATAAAACAAATGAGAGTAGCGAACAAAAAGAAAATTATTCAGTTAATAATGACAAATATAAAAGTGATATTGAAAATATTATGTGAATAAATAATGACATAAACGAAGTCCTACCGTTCACAACTACAATACAAGGTACAATTAGGACAAAATCTGAAGATCCTATTTGGGTGAAGCAATACCCGTATCCAATCGCAGATAACGAATTTATAAATAATGAAATACAAAAATTATTAAACAATCAGATCATACAACCTAGTAAAATTCCATACCACTCTCCAATCTGGACCGTCGCAAAAAAAGGTACCGATAATGAAGGGAAACTTAAAAGACACATGGAAGTAGATTTTCAGAAGCATAATGCTCAGACTATCATTAATAGATACCCTATCCCAGACATTGCAATAACTATTCAAAATCTATGTAAAGCAAACATTTTTACGACATTAGATTTGGAGTCAGGTTTTCACGAAATCTTATTCAAAGAATCAGATAAAGAAAAAACCGCATTCAGTGTGAATGGTGCAAAGTATGAATTCCTTAGAATACCGTTCGGCTTAAAGAACATACCTTCTATATTTCAACGATGCGTAGACGATATCCTACGTAAAGATATTGGCAAATTCGGGTATGTTTATATTGACGATGTACTGATATATTCCTCCTCACCCAAAGAACATATGGAACACATACGTACAATAGTAAGTGCACTCAACAATGCAAATATGAAAATTTCAAACGAATCACATTTTCCCAGGATTCAATAGAATACCTTAGACATATAATTAAAATAACAAAATAACTGTAGATCCTAAAAAAATTTAAACTATAAAAGGTTTTCCAACCCATTTTTTTTATACTTAACTAGCTACTATAGGAAATTTATACAGAATTTCGCCGCAATAGTAAAACCCTCACTACATTTTCACCCGGGGATAATGATAGTATAAATAAAAATCAAAGCGCAAAAATATTAATTAATCTAGATCATCCAGCACTCGAGGCTTTAATTAAAATAAAAGATGCATTACAAGCACAAGTCAAATTTTTCCAAAACGACTTCAACAAACCTTTTGAATTAACAACGGACGCAAGTAACTTTGCAATAGGAGCTGTGCTCTCTCAGAATAAGAAACCTATTTCATTTATATCTAGGATCCAAAACAAAATTGAGCAAAACTACAACACGAATGAAAAGGAAATCCTGGGAATCGTTTGGTCACTTCAAAAACTAAGAAATTACCTGTACGGTATAGCATAAATAACCAATTTTAACAAAAACCCGAACACAAAATTAAAACGGTGGAAAAACTTCATCGAACAATACGGCACTAAATTAGTATATAAACCAGGACACCAAAATGTGGTCGCAGATGCACTGTCTCACCAACAGATTAACAATACTTTAAGCGACTCACAACACTCAGCTCAAAGTTCACCAATTGACAAATTAAAACACATAAGACAATCGTTAAATGCTTTTAGAAATCAAATAATTATAAACTCAGTAGAAATTTCTTTACAAAACATTTTTTCATATGCACAACACACACCTTTCTGTTGAACTAAAAAAGAACTATTAGACAGATTAAAACGAATAATAAACCCAAAGAACGCCATAAAAATTGAACTTTATTCCACAAAAAATTACAGAAGACATGATAATATAGATAGGCAAAAAAAAAAACGACCGCATAGAAATTATAAAAATAACGCTCAAGAAATACTAACTACATATTTTTGGACAGCTATACGCCAAATGTGTAAAAATTAAGCACAAGACTGTGAAATCTGCCTAAAAAATAAATACGAACGCAGACCAAACAAACAACCAATCGGTGTCACACGTATGCCAAATCATGTCCGCGAACATATTCATTTAGATTTATCTCACATGAATGGAAACATATATATTAGCACAACTGATAAATACTCTAAATATTGACGAAATCTTATCACAAATTTACCCCAACGCAAAATTCATAATGACCGATAACGAATTAGCATTCACAAGCATATGCAGCAAACAAGTATATGAAAAACTACAAATTGTACATACAGTACCACCAACATTCTATTCGGTAGCCAACGGTCAAGTCGGACGTCCACACAGCACTTTAATCGAACTCACTAGAGTCCTATCACAAGAAAATAATTCTTTACCAGGAGAGGAAATTTTCAACGCGGTACGACAATACAATAAAACCATCCATTCAGTGATAGGATAAAATCCCGAGGACGTGTTTTTTAATCGAGTAGGGTATCCTGACATCAAACAAAAACTAGAAAAAAAAACCAAAATAAGGTACTTTTATACCATAATAAAAAACGCAAATGCATCACATACAAAAAAGGAGACATCGTTTACTCCAAAACACACCGTCGAAACAAAAACGTGCCGAAATATGCCAAAGACATTGTAAACGAAGATACGGGTAATATAGGGTTTTCCAATAGAGACTTAACAACTTTCAATTTAATTTGTGAAGGCACTCTTTCAATAATCATCAAACTGTCACTGTCAATTTATTCAGTAAACTCAACATTTTCATCATGGTAAAGTAAACTAACGAGCAACGTCTGCAAATTATAAAAATTTTCTACAGATATTCGGAGTCGGTGACTGCAACCTTAAGAGCGTTAACTCCATATTTCGGTCATAATTCTCGCTCTAGTAAACAGGCAATAACAAGTTTAGTGCAAAAATGTGAGTCTTCATATTCATTGTGTAATGTTGCCGTGTCAGTGAGACACGTGATACGTCCGTATCAAACGATCCAAATCAGTCAATTCCACGGCGTTCTCAAGAATTGGGCATCGCTCAGACCACATTATGGCGTATTTTGCGTAAGGATCTTGGTTTACACCCACACAAGATCAAGCTGACTCAAGAATTGAAGCCGATGTACCATATGAAGCGACGTACGTTCTCTGATTGGGTTCTGGAAAAAATGCGCCAAGATGATGAATTTCATCGCAAAATCATCTTCAGTGACGAAGCTCATTTTTGGCTCAATGTGTTCGTCACTAAGCAAAATATGCGTTATTGGTCAGGCGAAAACCCACATGTGAGTTACGAATCACCACTTCATCCACAAAAAATAACTGTTTGGTACGGTTTGCATGCCGGCGGCGTTATTGGGCCATATTTTTTCGTCGACGATAACGATCGTAACATTGCTATAAATGGTCAGCGTTATCGCGCCATGAACACCGATTACTTTGGCCCGAATTCGAAGATATGGACTTGGACGACATATAGTTTCAACAGGACGGTGCCACAAGCCACACAGCACACGCTACAATCGTTTTATTGAAGAGTAAGTATGGGCCAGTCGATTGGCCGTCTCGTTCGTGCAATTTAACGCGGCTTGACTATTTTCTATGGGGCTACGTTAAGTCATTGGTTTATGCCAACACGCCGACGGCGTTGGAAGGGCTCAGAGCCAACATTGTGTGGCCGAGTCGTTGAAAATTGTGTCTAAGGAATCGACAGCTGCAAACGTGCACGCGGTGGCCATATGAACGAAGTCGAGTTCCATTCATAAATGTTTTGATTGTACTTCAAGCCAATAATAAAGTTTTTTAAATATCTCAAATGGTTTGCCTTTTATCTAAGAAAAAAGTTGTCAAGTCGTAATTAGAAAACCCAATACTATACTAACAAACCACGGTACAATTATACATAAGGATAATATACGAGTGCAAGCACGCAAAGAACGATAATTTTATTTTTTACCTCTACCACCTTCTGCGACAATCTAATCGATCTAAGAATCAGAAAATACCTTATGATAGAAACAGATCCTGTATACGTTCTTCAGGACACTATATTTCTATACCATATTGCAAAACTTTCCAAAATTCTAGCACCTTATGATAATATAGCGAAATTCGCATATAAAGATTCAATAGAACAAATATTAGTTAACAAAATAGAAACGCTTAAATCACAATTACTCAAAAACATCATTAGAACTAAACGATCACTTGACTCTCTAGGATCAGCTCTTAAGTTTATAACAGGTACACCATTTTAGATAATAGAAAACAACAATAAACAAAAGATAATAAATTCATAATTTGAGAAAATACTAGACACTCTCGATCCTAAAGCCATAAAAGACGACCTACACTTGCGGTCATAAAAACCGCACCATATCAAAATGATTGGAAAATTGTTAATAACTACGATAATAATTTTTATAATGAAATGAAATTTTTGTTGAGTACTCCGCAGTAGTATTTCTATCTAATTTCCATCTGTTTATTGAATGTTTGAAGAAAAATATTAACAAAGAAAGAAAAACTAGTTAATTTTCTTATTTTTTTAAAATATTTTAATACAGTCATTGGTTAACAAAATCAAACGATACATTTTTTATGTATGTGTATATAAGATGTTTAGATATGCCACTTTTACCAAAAAATTATGAACACCGAGTTCCTCCGCCTTTGTCGGTTATAACCGCTTTTATTCTAGAAGGCAACGAGTTTACTAGAAGTTTAGTAATATCTGTTGAAATTTCAATATTTCATACATCTTCCAGAACTTCATATAGCTTTTTTTTACTCTCTGGTTTATGTTCAGCCACCTTATGTTTCATTACATGCCACAAGGGTTCCACAAGTGCCACAAATTAGCCTGGTAGTTCCGAGGTCATCAAACTTTGTCTGTTAATTATTTGTAAAGTAGACATCTAGAAGTTGATTTATAACACTTGTCAGTTAACGAATGATGCTGTTCAATTGCTGGTACCAAAAACTCCCTTACTACTTCTCCATACTTTTGAGCGTTCATGGTTCCATTAACAAACTGCAAAGGGCCCAAAACGTAAAAAGAAAGACATCCCCAAACCATCTGGCTTTGAGAAAACTTCACTGTTTTGACTATGCACTCGTCCTTGAAAATTTCACCTGCTGACCGTCGTACGTATGGCAAATTGTCGGCACACAACAAATTAAATTTACTTTCATCGGACCATGTCACACATCGTAAATCATCCTGAGTCCAATCTTCGTACTTTTTGCCCACGTCAAGCCAGCTTTTTTCATTTTTATGGTTAGGAGAGGTTTTTTCGCATGTCGTCTTCAATATAAACCTATCTCCCGTAGCCGTCGGCGTATGGTTACGGCGCTTAGATCAACTTGTCGAAATTCACTCAGCTCTGCTCTTATACGGACAACACTTTTCAAGTGATCTTTCATGCTAATTCTTTGTAATACATTGTCCGTCTTCTGGGTTGTTTTACGTTTTCGTCCCCAGACTTTTTTCCTTTCCAGTGGATCCAAATTTTCTTTTTTCTTTATCAGTCGTACAATAGTTGAATGACAGCATTCTATTTTAACCGCAATTTCACGATAGCCAAGCCCTTCTTCGACCAAAGTCAATATTTTCTTTTTCTTCCCGATACAGTTGATAATATTTACCAGACATTTCACTTTTTTTTACTTGTCACCCTCACAACTCAATTCAAACTGATTTTTTTTTTTACACTTAATACGAGGCCGAACTCTGCTATGGGGAACACCCTTCATTAGTATTGGAAAAACCCTTACGATCTGATGTAATTAGGCATTTTTTTGACAACTCATTAGGTGGTGCGGCTTTTATGACTACAAGTGTAGTTCTTACAGAAATATACAACAAACTAACTTGTATTGCTAATACAATAAATTTTACTAAAAATGGAAATTTTTATTCAGGTACTTTAAATTTAAAAGATATTCAACAAATACAATAACATCTAATGAACCATTAGACTTACCTATTATAAATATTTTATAATATGCCGATATGCACATCTGTTATTTTAATCATGCAATCATAACTATCTATAAATATCCAATATTAAAATTGAAATATAATTTATTAAATCCATATCCACTAGCACTTAAATAAGGGAAACTTTTGTTAGATCCTAAGATATCAAAATGCAACAATATATTTACTAGTATTGAAAAATGCAAAAATTACAAAGGAAACTATATATGTAGAATTAAGACCCCAGACAATTGTACTATTAATATATTAGAAAATAATGCAGCCAAATGCGAAGTTATACACGAGAACAATGCACCACTCCAAATACTCAAAAGCGGTAATATTATCACAGACTACGAGCATACCTGGAATAGTGTAAAAATAGACGGACCTAAATTAACACAGTTCAACTACTCCACAACTGTTGATGGGAAACAATATTTCAACCATCAACAAGAATTCAAAAATGCCATACTCACACAACAAGACGAAAAATTAGACTTTCTGCGCATAATCGAATCATATGCCGATGACAAATTCAGCAACATCCAAAAAATATCCACTTTCCTGACACCAGTTGAAAAACATCCCATACAATACTTAATTTATCTCGTCCTGTACCCCATAAAATCTGACATATCATCCATTTTTTCCCTTTCCACATATTGTAACTTCAAATAAAGTATTTTCCCACACGTACTGCGATCACGGCAATATAATATTAGCAACAATGTTGCAAAGAAAGTGTCCAATGTCGCAAAAGTTCAGACGCGCTGCAATAAAGATAGCTGAGATAGCAATATGAGAATTTATATAAGGGAGTGACGAATGGTCAAATAAAAGTTCTCTTCTGATTTTAAAAGATACAAATCTTGTTTTTTTTTTTTTGATTCTTTTCGTGAATAATTACTTTAGTGGCGCAGTCGGTAGAATTCCTCTATACGGGAAGAAACTTTAATAGAACAGGAAGTACGAGTGTTCTGAAAGTGTTAAAAGAGGTCCACTTGAAAAACCCAAAACGTAACGTAAATCAGTGCTAAGAATCGGCAGAAGAAAAACGATTTATGACTTATAAATGTTAAAAAGTGCTAGGATCGAATCAGCAAAAGAAGAAAACGAAATAATACATGGGCTGAAAAGTCCGTTTCTACGAGAGGACACCACTTGAATTACATCTATATCATTTTCAGTTAGTACCAACCTTTAAAAGATGCGTGTATAAATTTGACAGCTGTCGGACGATTAGTTCTCGAGATATAGCGTTGTGACTGAAGCAACTTTTGTGAAAAAAAAATGGATTCAAAGCAATTTCGTGTGTTGATTTATCATTGCTTTTCTATGGGAAAAAATGCTGACGATGCAAAGAAATGGCTTGATAAGTGTTACGCGGACTCTGCACCAGCCGAACGAACCATTCGCAAGTGGGTTGAAAAATTTAAAAGTGGTCATACAAGCACCGAAGATGATGCACGCAGTGGACGTCCAAAAGAGGCTGTTACAGATGAAAACATCTAAAAAGTCCACAAAATGATTACGAATGACCGAAAAGTGAAATTGATTGAGATAGCTGAGGCTCTGAAGATATCAAAAGAGCGTGTTGGATATATCATACACGAATATTTGCACACGCGAAAGCTCTGTTCAAGGTGGCTGCCGCGTTTGCTCACAGTCGACCAAAAACAACAATGTGTTGATGATTCATAGGAGTGTTTAAAGCTATTTAACAACAATAAAGTCGAATTTTTGCGTCGGTATGTGACAATGGATGAAATTTGGCTCCATCACTTCACACCAGATTCAAGTCGACAGTCAGCTGAGTGGCGAGCAGGCGACGAACCTCGTCAAAACGACCAAGAACTCAACAAACGGCTGGCAAGGTTATGGCATCCGTATTTTGGGATACACATGGAATAATTTTCATCGACTATCTCCAAAAGGGGCAGACTATCAACAGCCACTATTACATTGCATTGTTGGAGCGTTTGAAGGACGAAATCGCAGAAAAACGACCGCATTTGAAGAAAAAGAAAGTGTTGTTTCATCAAGACAATGCACCGTGTCACAAGTCGATGAAAACGATGGCAAAATTAAACGAATTCGTCTACGAAATGCTTCCTTGCCCACCGTATTCTCCAGATTTGGCCCCCAGCGACTTTTTCCTTTCCACAGACCTCAAAAGAATGCTCGCCGGAAAGAGATTTAAGACCGATGAAGAAGTAAACGCCGAAACAGAGGCCTATTTTGAGGCTAAACCGAAATCGTACTACAAAACTGGTATCGAAAAATTGAAAAATCGTTTCAATAAGTGTATGGCCCTCGAGGGCAACTATGTTGTTAAATAAAGTTGAATTTTGCAAAAATATTGTGTTTTACTATAAAACGGCACTGACTTTTCAGCTCATGTGTCAAGTACAAAAAGTGTTAAGAATCAACAAAAGAAGAAAATTAAATAAGTGCAAAATAGTGCTTTAAATCAGGAGGAGACGAACTTACTAACTCAAGAAATACAAAAATCAAAATAAAAAATATCAATATAAGATAAAATAAAAAAAGAAATATCAAAAAATATCAAAATAATGCAAAGCCGAGTGGTAACAATTAAGAAGGAAATATCATATATAAAAGAATTTAATGGCGACCAAAATCAATTAACGCAATTTATTAATGTGGTGTCAATAATGGAGTGGAGGACAACGTTTGAAATGAATTGTGGCAGACGATAATTAATACAAAAATCCATTTCCGATCTTAATTGTAAATTGTAAATTGTAAAATTAATATACACATTTGCAACCTATGAAAAATATTCAAAGGATATTAAAAATACTTTTTATACAGTGCGTGTTAATAGAATTAAACAAATTGTGTCTGGAGACATTAACGAAAAATTAGTTTTACACGAAATAAAAGACATTCTGAACACTTACATAGGATTTGACCATGGTAATTTAGACAAGGAATTTTAGTAGGTGACCGACGGCAAATGCAAAAACCTAACAGACAAGACAATTCTAGTAGTCCACCCCAAAAAAGGCAACATTTTCTGTCAGGTTATCAAAATAGGATCAATAACAATGATTTTAAAAAGTAGGACAAAATAGGCAATACCAAGGGAATACACCGCAGAATAACTCAGGTCAGTACCAGTAAAACAATCATAGAAAAAATTCAAGTACAGGCCAAAACACCCAACCGGTTTTTAATTGATCAGGACAATTTAGAAACGCACACAAACACGTACAACCTATGGATGTAGGACAAATTGTACATAAAGAAAACGGAGGTGAATAACCCATTAAAGAGGCAGCCTTAATAGAAGAAGAGGTTCATTATATTGAACCAGCGGTTTTTTCTAAGTTAGGCCTCGGAAATAAGATATTTGCAGATTTGACCATTGACGGACATAAATACGTAGGACGATGAATATTATTAATTCCAGTAAGGTAGATTGTAGGAAATTCAAAATTTACGAAAGAGTTAACCTGAGACTCCAAACTATTAATAGTGCAACAATAGAAAAAAAAAGATAGGGTTATAACAGGTATACCGGAACAATTTAGTTACAATAAAAAAGGTGCTACACGGTGGTACAAGAGGTATCTAGGCGACAAGCCTTATCATCTTCTAGTAGGTATGGACTTACTAAGTAAGATTGTTAAAACGCTTGATTTTAACAATAAACGTCTTATCCTAAAAATGAGACGATAATACCCATTTATTCAGCTGAAAACGAAACAAATTTTGATTGTTTCGAACCAAATTCAACTGAAAAAGAAACAGACCTAAACGACCTGAACGCAGAAGAACGAAAGGAAATAAAAAAAATATTTCGACAGTTCAACAATCTTATCTACAAGGATTGTGATTTACCAATAATATAATAATAATAATAATATTAATATAATATATAATATAATAATAACACATGAAATCCGGACATCCACGGATCAACAAATAAATGCTAAGCTGTATAGACTTCCACCGAAACACGAAGAGGAAGTACGGCAGCAAATCAAAGAAATGGAGGTACAAGGCATTACACGGAAATCCAGCAGCAGATACGCATCACCGATTGTAGTTGTATCAATGAAAATGGATAATTGTGGAAAACAAAAGTTCCGATTTTATGTGGACTAACGCAAACTGAACGAAATTACTATCGATGATAGTTACCCGCTACCAAATATTGAAGGAATCTTAGATAAACTCGGTAGGGCACAGCACTTCTCATCCTTAGACGTTGCAAAAGGATATCATCAAATCAAGATGCATCCAAGATGCATTCGTTACACCCTGTGAACTATATGAATACGTCCGTATGCCGTTCGGCCTAAAACATGCACCGGCGACATTTTATGAATGACGTTTAATGAATGACGTTTAATGAATGACATCCTAAGGGATGACATTAATAAAATATATGTCGTCTACCTTGACGATATCCTAATATTTTCAACTAGCTCAGAACAATATATAGTAAATTATCCGAACACAATCTCAAATTATAATTTGATTAGTGTTCTTTTATGAAAAAAATATCGATTTCCTAGGTCAGGTCTTTACATGTGAGAGCATGAACCTAACCCAACAAAAGTCAAGTGTATCAAAGATTATCCCCTACCCAAAACGGAAAAACAACTAAAAGGCTTTTTACGAGCCACGGGATATTATAGGAAATTCGTAAAACATTACACTAAAATTGCTAATTGATAAATTATCTTAAAAAAGACAATAAGATAAACACGAGTGATTCAGAGAACTTTCAGGCCTTCGAAGCTCTGAAATTAAATTTAATTAAACATTCCGTCTTAAAATTTCCGGATTTTTTTTAAAAACTTTACACTATTTACGGATGCAAGCAATTATACAATTGGAGCGGTTTTAACACAAGATGGCCAACCCGTGTGTTACGCTTCTAGATCACGAGAAAAACTACTCTGTTACCGACAAAGAGTTTTTAGCAATCGTGTGGGCAGTGACGTATTTTAGGCCTTACTTATGGGGAAAAAGACTTCAAATTATTACAAATCCCTTACCGATAAAATATTTAAATAAAAAGTTTTCAGGAAAAGAATTTAGTCAACGGACGCAAAGATGGTTATTCAAGCTACAAGAATATCAATTTGATATAGAATATCTTAAAAGCGAAGAAAACAGAGTAGCAGATTTTCTAAGTGGAGTCCCTGAGAATCACAAGGAGGAAGAAGTTAGCGATAACCAATCAATAAATAATTTATCCGACCACCCATTCACAAGAAGAACAACAGCTAGACCATATTCCAATAAAAGAAGTAAAGGTCAACATTTATAAAACTCAAATTTTTTTTTTTATAATACCGCGCGCGCACCAAGGGGATATGAATAACCTTTTACTGGCTTTTCTCCAGGGCGCGGGCGGGTGGTGTAGTAGTTTGAAACTCAGGTGTGTTTGTTTTCGATATTTTTCGAAGAGGTGGTTGTCAAACTGGAGGGAACGAGCCAGTACATCCTCAACTAGTGGGTCTTAGTAAATGCTAGTTGTTAGTTCGTTACATTAAGCCCAGCCAGCAACCACTCCAACATCAGTGTTATGCTTTCATGTCAGAGTTGACGCCGACGGGATTTTCATATAACTACATACAAATTCTAAGAAAAGACTTTTTCAGAGAATTGCCTTGCAAGGGATTCGAATCCGCGACCCTCTGCTTGTGGAGTTTATGCATTTACCACTACACCAAGGCCACCCCCTTACTTACACTAATACTTTCAAACGAAAAACTAACTAACTAACCAAGAAAAAGAAGTGGTACATAATAGAAGGATAATTTACATACATAGACATGACGAGAGAACGAGAATATTGGGTCGACTTATTACGTAGATATATAGGGTTTTCTAATAGCGACTTGACAACTTTTTTTTAAATAATAGGCAAACCATTTGAGATGTTTCAAAAACTTTATTATTGGCTTGAAGTACAATAAAAACATTTATGAATGAAACCCGACTTCGTTCATATGGCCACCGCTGGCACGTTTGCAGCGGTCGATTCGTTGGACCCAATTTTCAACGAGTCGTCTACACATTTCGGCCGAACGGCCGCTATTTCGCAAACAATGTTGGCTTTGAGCTCTTCCAACGTCGTCGGCGTATTGGCATAAGCCAATGACTTAACGTAGCCCCACAGAAAATTGTCAAACGGCGTTATATTGCACGAACGAGGCGGCCAATCGACTGGCCCAAGTCTTGAGATAACACGCTCACCATACTTACTCTTCAATAAATCGATTGTAGCGTGTGCTGTGTAGCTTGTGGCACCATCCTGTTGAAACCACATGTCGTCCATGTCCATATCTCCCAATTCGGGCCAAAAATAATCGGTGGTCATGGCGCGATGACGCTGACCATTCACAGTAACGTGAGGATCGTTATAATGTGGCCCAATAACGCCGCCGGCATGCAAACCGCACCAAACAGTTATTTTTTGTGGATGAAGTGGTGATTCATGAAGCACATGTGGGTTTTCACCCGACCAATAACGGATATTTTGCTTATTGACGAGCCCATTGAGCCAAATATGAGCTTCGTCACTGAAGATGATTTTGCGATGAAATTCATCATCTTGCCGCATCGTCTCCCGAACCCAATCGGAGAACGTAGCTCGTTAATGTACTTTACCATGATGAAAATATTGAGTTTACTGAATAAATTGACAGTAACAGTTTGATGATTAGTGAAAGAGTGCGTTCACTAATTAAATTCAAAGTCGTCGAGTTTCTATTGGAAAACCCTATATTAAGCCAGGTATCATAGGAATTTACACTGAACTTACATACCATGACTTTAACAAAATACAACAACTTCTAGTTGAACTTTTCAGACATGAAAAAAAAAAAACAAAATTCGTTAAAACAATATTTGTGCCAGGGAAATAGGTACTTCAGAAGAAGCTGATAAACAAATTTCACCTTATCACACGAAAGAAAGTTTACATAGTGGCAGTATTGAAATATACCATTGTTTAAAAAACAAAATTTTTTATCCCAAGCTAGTTAAAGATTATAAACAATTGAAAATCGTGTCTTGAAGTCAAGTATGAAAGAAAGCCAATTAAACTGAAATACGAAACACCTTCCAGACCAAACGAAATTCTGCACATGGACGTTTATTATTTCACGAAGCAAGCATTTCTAACCTTGATATATAAATTAACCAAGAAAGCTTACGTTTATTACTTAGCTAATAGAAACTGAATAAAAAAGATTAAAAACTTAGAAGAACACTTCTCAAAATTTGGAAAACCTTGAAAATTAATTACAGACAACGAATTTAAATCCGAAAATATTAAAACGTATTTAATAGAACAACAGGTAGACTTATATTTGACCAAAGCAAACACACACACAAGGACTAGCGACATTGCAAGATGTAACACTAATTCAAAAAATGCATAGGGCAGTAAACAATTATAACAATAGATACCATTCAACAATAGAGATGACCCCGGAAGAAGCAATGTTGGCGGATTTCGCAACATTTGCTAATAGAATAAAACTTCAAAAAGAAAAATATATTAGTAATCTAAATAAGGATAGGCAAGATAGGCAAGACAGTTGAAAATTATTACAAAAATTAACTAGATATAGATTAAAGACAATGGATAAAGAACACCCAGTAAATATCAAACCACCTCGTAAATTCGCAAATGACGACCTTAGCGTTTCTCATACTATGCTGCTGACATGATCACAGAAACTATTCTCTTTGGAATGAGATGTTTTATCCCCCATCGGTTGAAGAGTATCACACCAAAAGAAAAGGCATGGTATGACTCGAGCTGTAAAGAGGCTGTCAGGGTTAGAGAATTGTTTTTTCGGTCCTACGAGACCAACCCGACAGAGGAAAACCAAAAAACGTTTAAACGAGCCAGAAATAACTGCAACGTCTTTCTCAAGCGTGTAAAATTCCAATACGACCAAAAACTGAGGCAAAAAATACTGCAATGTCCCGAAGGCAGTAAAAATTGTTGGTCATTCGTCAAAAACATTAGAAATTCTGCCTCATGCTGCATCCCAACGCTCATTTATAATGACATTCCAGCTGTCAACTCTAGACAAATCCAATCTGCTTGCTGCACACTTTGCGGCTAGCTCAACACTCCCAGATTGTGCTTTGTCCTCGCCTACATTTGAGTGCGTCGAATCTACAATGGGACGAATCTACTTTCGCACTCGTGTATCAAGAGTACTCAAAGATCTTATCATGCATAAATCCACTGTCATCAATCCTACTTCTTAGGACTCTCTCCGAGCAGATGGAAAATAGCATTTGTCCAGCAAGTCCCAAAAAAAGGCGAATCTTCTTCTCTTTCTTACTACAGACCCATTGCACTTACGTCCATTCTTTCCAAGGTCATGAAAACGCTGATTAACTGTCAGGTCATGAAATATCTCGAAACACGAAAACTTCTCAATGACCGGCAATATGGTTTTCGTAGCAACAGGTCCACTGGTGATTTGATGGCATGTCTCACCGAAAAGTGGAACCAAAGCATACATCAATCTGGCGAAAGCAAGATAGTTGCACTTGATATTTTTAAGGCATTTGACAGAGTTTGGCATCAGGCTCTTTTATCGAAAATGCGTGCTTTTGGGATCGAAGAGAGAGTGAATAGACATGTTTTTTGGTTTCTCCGGCATAATTAATTCACTTTTGAGCTTTTAAAAGTTGTTAAATATTATAAAACCGCGCGTTATTCAATTATCTTGTCGATTGCCTCTAATTTTTGTATTTACCTTGCTTTTTTTTAAAAATATAAAATAATAATAAACATAACATCTAATTTGCAAGAAAAGGAAATAAATATTGAGAAAATGAGTAATTTCCAAGGTAATATAGTAAATCTCCCATCGAGGAAACACGGTAGCTCTTCAAACAATGGTTGTTACTCTTGGGGAGTAAGAAGAGAATTTAAACAAACATCCCAATGCTATTATCAATCGTTTTTCGGAGGAAATTAAAAACCAGCGCAGCGACATAATGGACCAAATTACACGCATTCAGAATAACTGGGCAGTCTATGAAGAAAAAATTGATAAAACCCTTAAAGATTTGCATTTGCGTGTGGAGAAAATTGAAACGCATATTAACAAATCAATCTTCCTTGACGACGATATAACAGATTTGAGAAATAGATGTGACGCACTAGAAAGGAAAGAGCTTGCAGCTGATGCAATTCTTTTTTGAGTTCCGCAGCTGCATGAAAAAAATTTAAAATCAATTTTCCACTGCTTATGCTATGTCATCAAAAGCAAGCCTCCCACTTTAAAAGAAATTTTTCGTTCTCGGCATCGAGACAATACTAATGATCCACCCATCATATTAAAATTCAATTCGCCAGAAGAACGTAACAATGTCCTAAAGGCCATTGCCGAGCATCGCAAAAGAGAAAAAAGACAGCTTTGCATAAGATATGTTGGATTGGACTCAAATAAACCAATCTTCTTAAACGAGAGTCTAACGAATAGAAATGTTTCTCTCCTTCGACAAGCTGTTCGCATGAAGCAGCAAAAAGAGATTTTCTCAGCCACTACCAGATCTGGATGTGTTTTCGTTAGAGAATAAAAACTAGGACAACATATATGCATACACGACGAGGGGATATTAAATGCTATTTCCGCGAGATGTCAACCATCAAAATCCGTTTGCACATAGATACCTATTAATTTATCAAATTAGATCAATTTTGTAAAAATTTGCCAAATGGATTTCCACTTTCCACTCTATTCAACTCTTTCTTATTTTAGCTTATTTACCTTTTCTGTCATTCTTTTCCTTTTTACTCTATTTTTCTCTTTTCTTCTTTCTCCTCTTTCTCCTCTTTCTCCCCTTTCATCTGTTTCATTTCATTTAATTCCAGAAGTAAATTATGTCATAATGGTAGTTGTTGCTTGTCGTTTGTGTATGTTGTTGTTGTACCCAACATAATTCATAATTTTCAAACACAGGGTAGTCAAAAAGATGTTTCAAAAATATTAAATGTTTTATGTAAACAAAAGAAGGGGTTTTAGTATATGTCATTTAAATTTCCAAAGCTTAAAAAACAAAATAGATGAAATGTGTTCAATTTTTAACGATAGTTTGGTCGATGTTGTTTGCTTGTCAGAAACCTGGCTATTTCCGGAAATGGATGATGACCTTTTTAAACTGAATAATTATAATAAACCCAAACATTCAGATAGACGAAATAAGATAGGAGGGGGAGTAGCAATTTATACAATATTAAAAAAAAGTATGGATTTAATTTTTTAAAAAAATCAAAGCCGAATGAACTTATAGAGTACAATTTTGTCGAAATCACACATACTTGTGTCAAAACTGATCTTATATTAGAGTTTTGTTAGAGGAATTGTCTCCACTTTATGTTGTACTTTGCGGAGACCTTAATTTAAACATCCTAAAAGGAAAAAATAAACAATTCGTTGATATGGTAGAATCTTTAAATTAACATTTTGCAAATTATGATCAACCAACTCATTTTGCGCCTAACAGACGACCCTCGCTCTTAGATGTATTTAATGTGTCTAATCCTGATTCCATATTGCACTGCGACCAATTCTTGCACCAGGTTTTTCACACCATGATTTGATATATTTGAACGTAAATGCATTTCCAGTAAATGTAAATCAAGGTGAAGAGACGTCGTAGAACTTTTCAAAAATTAATTTAAATGCATTGCTTAGTGATTGTAGAAGTTTGAACTGGACACTAATATATACAACAGGTACTGTTAACATTCAACTCGAACATTTTTATAATTTTGTTTGTTATTTGTTTCACAAACATGTACCAATAAAAAAAAAGTTTCTAAAAAGATGAACATTCCCTGGCTAACATCAGAAGTTCTAAGTCTTATTAGTAAGCGAAATCTTCTTTACGCAATGTGGAGAAGATACAAATGATCAGCTATTTACAATGAATACGCTATAGTAAGAAACGCAGTTACCCTTCTGATTCGAAATAAGAAAAAGTCTTTTTACCAGAACAAATGCAACTCCGCCGATTCTATCTCGAAATTTCGGAAGAACGTACGGGAGATGGGACTGAAGTCTGCTAAGGAATCTATCCCTGATAACACACCTGGATTTGCTTAACAGAAAGTTTGTTCAAAACAACTGCAATCAACTTGATTTTCAGACCGTCCCTTCTACCACTGGCCATCAGCAAGAAGTAATGTTTTCATTCTCCGGAGTTGATGAGTTAAGTGTTGGCCAAACAATTCTCAAGATCAAATCCAAAGCTGTTGGCTCGGATGATGTTTTCCCAGTTTTTATTAAAATTCTTCTACCTGTACTACTTTCTCACATAACCCACATATTTAACTCGGTCATAACTACGTCAGTTTTTCCCGATATATGGAAAATTGCCAAAAATTTACCACTGCCAAGACCATCAACTTCTAACAATATCGAATACCGACCAATAGTTATTCTTCCTTTTTTAAGTAAGGTATTTGAAATTATTATTAGTAACCAAATAAAATTATTTTTAAATAGAAAAAAATTTATCACGAAATTTCAGTCCGGTTTTCGTGCTAAATATAACAGCTATACTGAAAGTATGCGAAGATTTACGAGCCGGCTTAGACAGCTATATGTTGGGTCTTATAGTATTTCTTGATTTTTCTAAGGCGTTTGATAGCGTTAATCATTCGTTATTATTGAAGAAGCGGGAAGGGCAATTTTTCTTTGAAAGCTCCATCTGCAATTTAATGAGCTCATATTTATCAGATCGGACCCAATATGTATGCGTCGGTAATAGATGTTCTTCGCCTCTACAAGTCTCTTCAGGTGTCCCTCAAGGTTCTGTCCTGAGTACTTTGCTATTTTCATGCTTTATAAACGACATATCTAAGTGTTTTACGACCTGCGAACATCATATATATGCTGATGATGTCCAAATATATTCGTTATTCTCGAAATCATTCAAAAACGATTTAATAATATTGATCGAATGATAAAAGAAATTCACACCTGGTCTTTAAATAATGGACTTAGTCTCAATCCAACTAAAACTAAAGCTATGATAATTAACCGAAGCAAAAATACAGTAGCATTCCCTCGAATAATTCTTAATGATACAACTGTTGAGTATGTTGATAATATAAATAATCTTGGGATATACTTTACAAATTTACAAATAACTTGAATTGGAGTTTTCACGTTAACAAAGTTATATCAAAAATTTATGGTGCTCTACGTGGTCTAGGATCCACGACAAAGTATCTTCATACAGATGTTAAACTTAAGGTTGTTTAATCGTTCATTTTACCGTTATTTATTCATGGATGTGAAATAGACTACTTATCCAAAAGTAAGCTTATCGTGGCACACAATAGCTGCGCTAGATATATTTTTAATATAAAAAGGTCTGACCACATTTCCGAATATACCCATAAAATAACAGGCTGTTCACTATTAGCTTTTATGAACTACAGAACAATTAAACTATTTCACAAAATTATAACAACCAAACAACCGGATTACCTTTTTGAAAAAATTAAGTTCGTGACTAATCCAAGAACAATGAAAATAATTCCACCCAGACATAAATATTTAATTAAAAGCCGACAATTTTATATACATGCGATTCATCTTTGGAATGAGCTACCCTTGCATATTAAAAGAGCAAATAACACAACTACTTTTACTAGAAAAGCTTGCATACTACTACTATGTACAAATTTACTGATGGTAATTCATTTCTCTTACCTATTTCGTATTCCACCTTTCCCTTTTCTGCTGTCTATTTTAAGTTTTGCTTTTATCTATCTTTCTTAACTTGAATTGTTTACCTATTTTTTTCTTTTTGGTATCTAAACTTTTTAAAATGTGATATAAGCTTAGCTTGTACAATTAATCATACGATTATATCTTACTTGTACAATAAATTGTTTTAATAAATAAATAAATAAAATAAATGACTCTCTTCTTCAATGGATTAGAAATTACCTTTCGTGGCGTTCCATTCAAGTTGTCTTGGACGGTTTCAAGTCTGATATTCACAAAATAAATACTGGTGTGCCCCAGGGCTCTGTTCTGTCTCCGACACTTTTTTTAATTTTCATTAATGATCTCTTGTCTGCTACTTCTAATCCAATATATTCCTTTGCAGATGACAATTCTCTCTGCTTTTCATATTCGTTTAAGCACTCACGCTCCTGTTCTTCAGCTGTAGAGCGGGAACGGCAGCGTATGTTAAGCTCATTAAATTCCGATATAAAGAGCATAACCAATTGGGGAACTATCAACCGAGTGGAATTTAATGCTTTCAAGACTCAATGCTGTCTGCTGTCATTAAAGCGAAATTCAAATACCCAGCCATCATCCATGAATGGCACTTGCATCGTCGAAACCGATAAACTTTCCATTCTCGGTATGTGTGTAAGTGACAACTTTTCGATGTCGCCAAAAATGCACTGAAATCTCTAGGTTTCCTCAAGCGATGTAAAAAATATATTACCCCCTCTGATCTGGCCACAATATATAAGGAGTACAATGCCCACATCTGTTCAGGTGCTACTAAAACATCTCTGCATCTGCTAGATAGGATTCTTACCGTGCGATAAGATTCATTGGTGATACTAATATCAGTCATTCAATTAACACCCTCGAGCATCGACGTAATGTCTCCTGTCTGATTCATTGCATTCCGCCCATTCAAACTTTTAACCGTAACACCCGTCTCGCTTTGAATGTTCATCAGTATACCCTCAAACCCATTCTCAGACGTACTCTAAAATATCGTAATTCTTTCCTAAGCCGTACAACTCGCTTATGGAATGCCCTGCCGACCTCCGTGTTTCCTAGTCGTTAAAATTGACAAACATTTAAAAATAATGTACATCGTTACTTGTCTTCTCTTCCTTCCTTCGCCCGTGCTGTGTACGAACATTTTAAGTGTACTAAAACCCATTGAGCGCGATTTATAGATTCGACCGAGAGGTTGGCGAAAAAAAACACAACTGTTTTTAGACAGCGTAACGCCGTATTCCACTTTATTCAGAAGACACTGAATGATGATGTCTTCCCAGTGTATTTTTTCGTTGCTTTCGTAGACAATTTGGTTTATCTCGATCTCGAAGTTTTCGAAGTGAATGAGGTATGTCCTTTTTAACTTTGGGCGGTAAGGTCCACAAGTTGTTTGGATGACTATTTCCGGAATATTGATTACTAATATAAAGTTGTGTTCTGGTTGCCAAATTTCGACTCTGTCTAGTTCTTCTTTTAGGTTCCAATCTCGTGGAAGGTTGTTTAGTAGCTTGGTTATGCAAGTATCATTAGCGTTTCTGTATCTCCTGTTATTTCTACAGTATGTTCTCTCAATTTGTTGACATTTTTCTTCAAAGTAAGGTATATTTTTGATGTTGGATATAATATAGGGTTTGGTTATTATCATTTTAGTATTGTTAATGGGTAATGGGATAATGTGAAAGAATGAAGATATTTCTGGGGAGATTTGTGGGAGTTTGATATTGAATATAATGTTAGTGTCATTATAGTAGATCAAGGAGTTCGTAAATATGCTCTTCTAATTTGATTTTAATAGATCTGCTTTCAAAAAATTGTAATATTAATATTATAATATTGAGCCTAGCTATGTTTGATATCAGCAAATCAATATTGTATTTAATTGAGGTATTGGGCACACCTATTGCAATCTCGTCGGATTTGATTCTATTGTTAATGTTTGTTTGCGAATACTTTAAGTAACCTTGAATAATTTTCTGTTTACTGTTTATATGGTCTGTAATATTACTAAATCTCGGTGTCATTTGATGGTTAATTTCGTTAAGTTTGTTTACCTCGTCTGTTACTACTGATTGGCCTTGTGTCAATTATTCTATTTGTTCGTTTAGGTGTATAGCATCATCTGCGTCCATGTTGCCTGTTATGCTCCTAGTCCATTAATAAATCCTCTCTTCTTCCTTAATTTTGGCATTAATGACTTTAATTTTGGTTTAAGTTCGTTAACTTTAATATTCAAAATGGTTACTGAGTCTTCAAAGTCGGTAATATTTTTAAATACTGATAGTGAATTTGCAATATTATCTATATTTGCTTGATAGGCTTCTAATTTTACTATATATATCAGATAATTAAAGTCACTTATGATTCTGCGTACTCCTAGTCTCATAGAAAGTATTCCCATGTTGTTATTAAGATCTTGTTAATTGTGAGTGCTATTAATCTGAAACTTTCGTTTATTTTTGATTTTAGATTTGTGTAATTTTTTATTATCTGTCGTAATAATTGTAACTTTCCTATTTGACCTAGTTCTATGTTTGCTATATCTAGGTGTTAACTTATTTCTTCTAAATTCTTTTCTAAATATAACAGAGTTTTCCTTGTATTCATTTAGTTTTATTCTGTTCTCGTTTAGTTTTTCTATATTCTTAGATATTATTTTTTCGATATGTTTTTTTATGGCTGGGTATAGTTTTTCCTAAAATTCATTTAGTTTCTTAATATATTCATGTTCGTAATTAAATTTTACTTCTTTATCAAACTTATAGGTTCTACCGTTAAATAATTCGTAAGGTGTGAGCTTGGTGCTAGAATGAATAGCGTTATTATAGTTTATTATTGTTTCACTTAATATATTATCGTGGCCTCTTTCCTTTGTTTGTTATATATTATTCTATAAATCTCTGTAAGTGTTGAGTGCAAGCGTTATACGAGGGAGTTACTACTTATTTGTTGGAATGATTTTTGATTGATGATTTGATAATCAATATTATATTGCTTACAAAAGTCTTTAAATATGATTGTAGTAAATTCTGATTCTTGATCAGAGATTAATTTTTTTGGTATGCCGTGAAGGCTTATGAAATGCTTTATGGATTTGATTACATTGAGACTGTTTTGTATTCGGAGTGTATATGCTGCTGCATATTTTGAAAATTTGTCTATAATTGTAAGTATCTTTTTATTATTCATGCTATAAATATCAACATAAATTATGTCTAAAGGGTTATCCGGAGTAACTGGTTTTTCGAATTTTACCCTTCTGAGATTCCTGTCGAATTTCATTAACTGACAGTTCTCACAGTTGTTGATAATTTTTGCAATTTTTGTATTCATGTAGGGGAAAAAGTATGCTCTTTTGAGATGTAATAGAGTTTCGTTAATACCTCTATGGTTGTTATTGTTGTGAAAATCTGTAATAATCTTGTCTTGTGCGTCTTCTTCAGTTATGTCTGATAAAGACTGTACAAAGGATAAGTTTAAAAATTTTGCTATTTGAAAAGTATTTCGAATAAACACTTTGAACAATTCTAAATGTGTCATCGTCTGTATAATAAGCGCAATGTTTGTTAGGAGGTAAGAATTGTTTAAACATGTCAGTAATAACATATTATTTTCGGAAAAGTGTTGTTTGAATATTGCTCGTCTTTGCTTATTTTTAAACAACATTTGAAGTGTTACGGGTCTGTCTTTGTCGGTTTTTTTTTAAAAATTAGCTGAATATTAAATTCATTCAGTGGATGTTTAGAAGTATATATATGGTCATCTAAATTTTCGTTAGCTGAATGTATAGTAGAGCAGCTAGAGTTGGGGTTTGCCTGATGTTACTTGTTGCTTCATTAGTGTTTATTTCGATATCATTATTAGAAGGTTGTATTCTGACTCGACTAAGGGCGTTTGCATTTAAGTTCAATTTACTTTTTTTATACACTATTTCATAATCAAATTCTTCGAGTTTCAGTCGCCATCTAACCAATTTCGAATTATCGTCTTTTAGACTAATTAACCTATTACAATGGTTTATGGTCAGTTACTATTTTTAATTTACGACCGAATAAATATGGTCGATAGTATTTAGTAGCCCACACGATGGCTAAAAGTTCTTTCTCTATCGTTGAGTACCTGGTTTCTGTATCAGTTAATGTCCTACTGGCGCAACATATTGGTTCGTCACTGCCAATAGTGCCTTGCGATAAAACTGCACCTAATGCGAAGTTACTCGCGTCGATGATCAAAACAAATGGTTTAGAGAAATCGGGATATTGTAATAGTGGTTCGTTAATTAGAACATCTTTGCATAGCTCAAAGGTGCACTTGTATTCTTCATTAAGTTTTATTGTAAAACCCTTTTTTAGACATTGTGTTAGGGGCTTGGTTAATTTTGCAAAGTCTCGGATAAATTTCCGATAGTACCCAAGGAGTCCTAAAATGATTTAATTTATTTTTGTGTTCGTGGTATAGGAAAGTCCTGTATAGCTTAAATCTTGCCAGGATTTGGCTTAACGCCTTGGCTAGTAACCACATGTCTAAGGAATGCTACTTCCTTCTGAAGAAATTCCTTCTTATCTAACTGAATTTTAAAGTTTGTCTCGCGTAATCTATCAAAAACTTTCTTAAGACTTTCAGCATGTTTCTGAAAAGCTGTAGAAATGATTATATCATCTAAATAAACAAGGCAGATTTTGCCTTGCAAGTCCTTTAAAACATTGTCCATGACTTTTTGAAAGGTCGAAGGAGCGTTTTTTAGGCCGAAGGGCATTCGGACGTACTCGTAGTGCCCGCCCTCTACTGTGATTGCAGTTTTTTCTATGTCTGTCGGGTTCATTTCAATCTAGTGTAGGCTTCTAGCGAGATCCAGTGCAGTAAAATATACGCTTCTACCAAGTTTATCTAAAACGTCATTTATGTTTGGTAGGGGTAGGGTATTTGTCGCTAACTGTTTTTTCATTCAATTTGCGGTAACCGATCACGAGTCGCCATTTTATTTTTCCACTGGCGTCTTTTTTTTCGGGACGATCCAGATTGGTGAGCTCCAAGGTGAGTAGCTCGGTCTGATGACACCTTATTCTAACATTTTCTTTATTTGCGACTCGACTTCCTCCTTATGAATATTGGGGTAACAATAAGATTTGGAATATATAGGGCTATCGTCCGTGGTTTTGATATTATGTTTAATTTTATTGGTGAAGGTTAGCTTTTTCCCGTCTTTAAAGAAAATGTCTTGTAAATTAATTTTTTCTCTTCACCGTTAAGGTGGGAAGTTCGAATAAGATCAGTAATATCGTCAGAAAATATTGGACTTGAATTGGGGCTGTAACTATTAATGCCAAAATTATATAGTTCGGAGAAATCTTGTTTACGGAATTTATTAACTTTAAGTGGTTGTTCCAAAAAGAGAATTTGGTCTAAATTCGCTGCATTAATTACTAATAAGTTTGTATGCCATTTAATAGCTTTATATATACCTTCAGAAATATAGAGATAGGGTGTGATATTTGTTGTGTTTATGAAAATATCTCCTTCTTCGACATCAACTGGTAACTTAATAATGGTTTTTGAGTCTGCTGATAGAATATATTTTGGAGACATAAAATTGGGTCTTAATTCTAGAGGTAGTTTTGAATTTTGTGCTATTAGGAGTGTTTTGGCTAAATCAACTTTTGCTCCTAGTGCGATGAGTGTATCAAGTCCTTGCAGACCGTCGAAGTATCCGTGAAAGCGGAAAATTAAGAATCTAGTTTCTCCAGTCTGATTGAATTCTATAAAATTGGGTAGTCGAACTTCTTTGTTTATTTGATGAGTATTTAATATAGTTTTTATAGTTGTGGGATTGATTGAAGCTAGACTATTAGGGTGTATGAACTCAAGATTAATAATTGAGGCTGAGGCTACTGTGTCAATTAAGAATTTTAGTGAAGAGTGAAGAAATATTTATATAAGGTAGCTCAGAGCCGTGTTTATTTATGTCTATATAGACTGTTGGTCTGCGGAGGTAGGTGTTTGAAAATTTTCGTCATCTAGCTCATGCATTACGTTTAGTAGGCTTAGATCTCTTTGATCGAAATTGTGGTCATAATATGAGTCTAGCTGTTGGTAATTATTTGTTTCTACTTGGTAATCTACGTTGTTTTCAGGATTATCTGTATTTATATTATGTTATTCCTGTTTTGTGAATTTCGGAGACCAATTTTGTCCAAAATAAATAAATTGCTGGCTTCTTCTGGTTTGTCTGGTGTTTCCAGAACTGATTTCCATTGGTTCTACTGGTGGTAAGTCCTTTGCTGAGTTTGGGGAAATTGCTGGATATGCTGTTGAGGAGTTGATGTTTGTTGCTAAAACTGTTTTCGCTGTGGAAATTGGTTGTTGCTGTAGGACTTGTGGCTGGAAAGTCGCCTGTTGCATTGGAGAACGTTGCTGGAAAGGTTACCGATGTTGTATAAGATTTTGGCTAGATTGTGGTCGTGATTGATTCGTTGAATGTGGGTTGGAAAATTGAGGCTGTCGCCTTTGCTGTAGGTGAAATCGCTCTGGTAGTTTCTTGTGAGAGTTTCTTTCAGAAGACCAATTTGATTTAGAGTAGAATATATGTATTTCAAGCCTGGAATGCTACTTGTGGACTGTGAAACTCCGCAGACAGTGGACTGGCTAAAGGCAGTAGCACCCAAGCTGAGCAAATTGAAGGGGGCAGAAATAATGAGAGCTCGCTCTCAGAAGGGGATCAGGAAATAACAGTAATCGACCTCTTCCGGGACATAACACCTGATGAAGAAGATACGCTGCTGGCAGAAGACGGGGCATTTGCCCGTGCGAGCTCGATGTTCAGCAAAATCAAAGCAACACAGTTAAACATTCATCATGCTATAGCGGCTTCTGCTGTGATAGCTAGAATGTATACCTCTCATGGCTTGGGACTGGTCTTAATTCATGAGCCTTGGATCTTGAAAGGACAAATAAAAGGACTGAAATGTAAGGATGTGCAGGTAACTTGGGACACTCGGGCTGAAAAACCGAGAGCATGCATTCTAATAAGAAAAAAAATCTATTCTACTTTCAAAACAGGTGACGCGAGACTTGGTGCCAATACAGGCGACTCTAGACTTTGAAGGAGTAACCCGCACTATCATCATCGCATATGCGTACATCCAGGAGATGAGCCTATGATATAATCCAAACTGCAACGACTTGTGCAGCATTCCAATAAGATCCGCATGCCGCTGCTAATAGGGTGTGATGCAAACGTCCACAACCTCATATGGGGGAGCACTGACACAAATCACAGTTCTACTACAGAAAGGGCAAAACATATTACTACCACACCTGGCAAAATTAGCGAAGAGTAGTATTGCCTTAGGTAATATACCACTACAATGGAGACGAGCAAAGGTTGTGTTGTGGGGAAAAAAGACCCGACACACTCAAAATCGTACAGACCGATCAGGCTCACTTCGTTTCTTTGAAAACGACGGAGAAGGTTGTGGATAATTACCTGAGGGAGGAAATACTAAGCAGGTCTCCTCTGCATCATTGTCAACATGCATACAGGGCGGTCTTTTTGCCTTTATAACATTCGAATATGTCTCGTAAACTTGTACATGAGTGCTAATTGTAGCGAAAATTTCTATCGTCTTACTGTACTTTGGCCTTGCCTTAGACCGTGAAGGTCTCTTCTAATGGAAGTCTCATTCCTCTTATCTGAATAATGTAGTACGAGATTATATCTTATTGAAGTCCAAATGAGTGGTGTTTCGTACATATTTAATATCTCATTGGCTGGTCCAACGATTTAATTTCGAATTGCTCGCAGCAATATTTTGCCTTGAGTTGTGCCTTCTAATGTCGGGATAAGACTCAATATCTCTTCTACATTGTGTATAAATTCGAAAAGGAGCCGAGGATTACCGTCAAATTTTGGTAAATCTTTAATGGCATCTGGCACTCTTAATGCCTGAAATACGTCTATTTGAGCATTTTGATGTGGGACTGGTGGGTGTTCTTCTTGATTTGAAGACATTTTTGAACCTAATTTAATATTACCATAATCACTTGATGCACTGTTTTCGTTTCATATTCTTAAATTATGAAGTGAGTTGCTAAGGCTGTTCAGATTTCTACCTGAGTTCCTTATTCTAAGATTACTTAATGTATTACTTTCCTGTTCTAATTTATTTATTTTATTACTGTTATATTTAAGTTGTTTGACTGAATTGTCACTTAATTGTTCTTTTTCAACTGTATTATGATCTTATTCTTCGTCTGAATTTTCGTTTAAATTATTTATTTTAAATCTATTGGAAGCTTGCAGATAGTAGGGAATTCTCCTTGGTCTAGCTTTTGTATTATTATTAGCGCACATGGAATTTGGATAGGGATATACGTGTATAGTTACTTTGACTTCCATGAAAGTAGCTGAGTGAGCGGTATCTTCATCATGTTCTTGAAGTTTTCCCTGTTGACTGGTCCTAAACCAATGTGTTAAAACACGCCAAGATTTGTTTTACTGTACCAGAGTACTGGATTCACTTAATTTTTCGGTAAGACGCCGAAAATGTTTTTTTTTTCGATAATCCGACGAAAATTTATGCGATGAAAACTAATCTTGTGTTCTGTTTTTCTTCATATACGCAACTTTCGTTTCACTGAGTTCACTTATCAATAACCCGTTGATTAACTACAGTACTGAACGTTTCTTAAATATAAAGTGTTTTGCAATAGGGACTTGACAACTTTGAATTTAATTTGTGAACGCACTCTTCCACTAATCATCAAACTGTCACTGTCAATTTATTCAGTAAACTCAACATTTTCATGATGTTTGCAAATTATACAAATTTTCTACAGATATTCAGAGTCGGTGACGCCAACTTTAAGAGCGTTAACTCCAAATTTCGATCGTAATTCTCGAACTAGTAGACAGGCAATAACAAATTTAGTGCAAAAATTTGAGTCTACATATTCGTTGTGTGATGTTGCCGTGTCAGTGAGACAACAGGTTAGTCAAAGTGTCGAAAATATCGCTGCCGTTCAGACGTCCGTAGTAAATTATCCAAATCAGTCAATTCCACGGCGTTCTCAAGAATTAGGCATCGCTCAGACCACATTATGGCATATTTTGCGTAAGGATCTTGGTTTAAACCCATACGAGATCAAGCTGACTCTTGGTTCTTGGGTTCTGGAAAACATGCGCCAAGATGATGAATTTCATCGCAAAATCATCTTCAGTGACGAAACTCGTTTTGGCTCAATAGGTTCGTCAATAAGCAAAATATGCGTTATTGGTCGGGTGAAAAGTCCGGCATTGCATACATTGTGTAAAATATCAGCCAAAATTATTGGAGCAAATGATGGTAAATATACTTGGGGAGAGGTTTACAGCTTCACGGCCCTTTTTGGTTTGCAGAATCGACTTCTGTGGTCCAATCAGCACTTACTTAAAGATTCGAGGGAGGGTACCCTATAAGTCATAAGAGACCTTTCGTTAGTTGCGTTTCTTGCAGCCTTAAAAAGGATGATAGGTCGTAGAGGAGTTCCGAGTGACATTCACTGCGATAACGCGACAAATTTCTTCGGAGCCAATTCAAAACTTCCCGAATTGCACAATCTGTTGATGAAGAAATAATATCTAATTTTTGCACTAGTAGAAATATAAATTTTAATTTTATACCTCCAAGGGTACCGCACTTAGGAGGCCGCCAAGGGTCACTTGTATAGCAGTTCAGCCGGAGCCAAACTAACTTTCGAGGAGTTGTCAACAGCACTAGTCGAAATCAAGGCGGTCGTGAGCTCGAGGCTAATTACGCAGATAACGTCAGACCATAACGGTTTCGAAGCACTCACCCCAGGAAACCTTCTTATCGGGTCTTCCCTAAAGGCTATTCTCGAGCTAGCAACAGAGGTCTTGGACATCAGCTACATCCACCGATGGCGAAGGATAAATGCCGTGAAGACACACTTTTGGAAAAGATGGTCGGCGGAATATGTCAACTAGCTGCAGTGCCGGTTCAAATGGTTCACACCAAATCCAAACATAAAGCCTGGTACTCTGGTCTTCATTCATGACGACAACATCCCTCCTCAAAGGTGACAGATGGGGAGGATCAACAACATTAATGAAGGTCAACTCGAAGAGTTCGAGTGGCAGATGTAACTACCTCCAGAGGTACCATGCGTCACCCAGTATGCAAACTAGCAGCCTTGTCAGTTTGAAAGGCAGTGCTTTCAAAGCAGCCGGAATGTTGGAGCAGATAGAATTGGTATAACTTTTAAATTTCCCGAAAAAGTTATACCAATCGCCATATTTTTAATATTTTTGTATCACAATATTGTCGAATAAATACGAGTTAAGCTAAAAAAAAGAATACTGTTATTCAAAGAAGCCTATAAAAACCGCAAAAAGAAATAACAAGCTGGGCTTTTTTTGTAAATCACACTATTGGAAACCTCTTTTTTTCGCTCATTTTGCTCCTTGATCACGGTAGTAAGTTGCACAATTTGCGTTACAGTCTAATTAACCCGAATAAAACGTATTTATTGAACGGGAAAAAAGATATTCAAGGTTAACGATCAACAATTCGGTGTGATCGTTCAACGTCAATAAACAAAATTGCAATATTTGGACTGATGAGCAGCCCTAAGAGCACCAAGACCTACCATTACATCCATTAAAAACAACGGTAAGGTGTGGTTTATGGGCTGGTGGAATCATTGGTCGATATTTTTTTTCAAAAATGAGGCAAAGCAGAATGTTAACGGACTATGTGCTTCCTGAAATTCTAACATGTGGTCTCGGTGAGTTCTGGTTTAAACAAGACGGCGCTACGAGCCATACAGAGCGTGAAACCATGGATTTGTTGAGAAATCATCTTGGTGAGCACTTAACTTCATGTTTTGCTACGGTAGCTCGTGCGATATCACACCTTTGGACTTTTTTCTCTGGGGATATGTAAAGTCTCAGGTCTTCGGTAATAAGCCCGCTACGATTGACGCTTTGGAAGCCAACATTATTCGTGTTATCCGCGAGATACCAGTCGCTATGACACCATTGGACCATCCGAATGGACCACCTCAGACGTAGTCTAGGCCAACATTTACATGACATCATTTTTAAAAAGTAAATGCCATGAATTGTTCTTTTAACTGATAATAAAAATTTTAAGGTCACTTTCAAATTTGTGTTTTGTTTAACATTAAAAATCAAACCTTCTTCCTAAAACCTTCGCAGATTTCATACATACTAACTAATTCACCAACACTATCCATTTTAACGACGTGTACTTATCACTCAAAGTTTATCAACTAATGAGATGCGTAGAATTACAATCAACAAACTATGATTACGGTAAAGTTCACTTGTTTTTCTAACAAGTACAGTTGGCTTTGCAAAGGTCCGATGAGCAACCTTAGGGAATAAGGAGCTGCCAATGCACCCGTAAAAATACGCTTTTTCTTGCGATATAGGGTTCGGTTGTGTGTGAGGACAACGTTATAGTCAACGGTGATAGCTATCGTTCAGTGATTTCCACCTTTTTTAGTCCTGAATGCACCAGCTGAACGTGGTTTACATGTGGTTCCAGCAAGACAGCGCTACATGCCACACAGCACAGTGAACTGAAGAACCAATTGAAAAATGAGTTTAGTGAGCGATTTATCTCTCGTTTTGAACCGGTGAATTGGCCGGCTAGATTGTGCGATTTGACTCCTTTAAAATATTTTTTATGGGCATACGTTAAATTATTCATCTATGCAAATAAAGCAGCGTCAATTGCAACCTAAGAAGACAACATTACAAGTGTTATTAGCGAGATACCAGCCAATATGTTCGAATAAGTGATAAAAAATTGGATTCTCCGTATGAACCACTGAAAACGTAGTCATGTTCAACATTCACATGAAATAATCGATCAAAAGTAAATAACAAGTATAGATTTATAAACTCGAATAAAAATTTGATACACTTCGGCAATCTTCCTGGGTTTTTTTGATAACTAAAAACCAAACGCTTAAGAATCACTCATTACATATGACTGCATATAATTCATATCTTTGTAACATTATTGTATTATAAGGAATATTTATGATTTCATAGGCATTAGATTTTGTTTCTTCGAATGTTGGAACAGATAGAACCACTACCAACCTTTTGTGTTTAAGGTAATAAATTGGATTGATTTCTTTCATTTTTTATTGTAAGATTCTAATGTAGGAGTGAATTTTAGATTAGTCTCATTGTCTCGTTCACTTTGCACAGGGAAACATACAAACAATTTTTTTTTTGGGCAGTAGTTTTCATGGGGGATTAAGATTCAATAAGTTTATTAAGTATGTTACTTTGAGTTAATTTATCTTATTTGAACTGACTCTAGTTTTCATGATAAATTGAACTAAAGAAAATATAGAATTTTTATTGACTCGTATCTACCCTCGATAACCTGTTTTAACGTGATAAGTCTTCGTTGTTGTTTGAATATTTTACTTATAACAATAAAGAAATATAAATGATTTTATTAAAGTCACCTACAAAGCATATTTTCTGGAAAAAGTGGATCAACAGGACAATTATTGGGTGCCACACCCAAGGAAGCCAAGAAGGATGAAAAAGGGTTACATTGGAAGTATCGATGACGAAAAAAAGCACTTCGATGTAGTCATGGTCTCATAAATGGCCTGGCAATTAATATGAGAATTAAGTAACTTTATTTGCATAGTCATTTGGATAGATTTCTAGACAACCTGGGAGGTTAAAGTGAAAAACAGGGGGAACAGTTTCACGATGATATAAAAACCGTGGAAGAAAGCTGTTAAGGCCGGTTGGGAACGCCATACGAAGACAGACTATCGTTTTACCTTATTAAGGGACTGTGCTAATAAAACAGAATACAGCAGAAAGTCACATACAAACATCTGAGTTTACTCTAATCAATGTTTTAAGATGTATCATTTAAACATTTGAAACATGTTTCCATTTGAAAATAAAAGTTTTTGAATACCATATATACATCGTTTTAATATAATTTTTTACCCATTTTCAATAGATTGGCTGTATCACAAAAAATAGAGTCAATCCAGTAAATATAGTATGTTACTATTTTCGTAGGTAGAAAAGCCAAGTTTGACTGTTTTGACCCCATGACCCCAGGATCATTGTTCTCTATATTATCGGATATATTATCTTATAAAAAAAACAAAGTTCCTTGAATAATCTCATATACATAAATATAATTAATTAAATGTTATTCGTTAAAAAATATATTTTCAGTTCTTCAAAATATTCCTTTACAATCAATCAGTATTTTAAGATTTAATTATATTTTATTAATTTTTTTTTTTTAGTATTAGCAGTAATATGGTATTACCTATATCAAAAAGTTTGAAAAAATATTTTGACTGTTTAAGTGTTCGTGATAGGTTAAAACTTAAATATTGTGATGTTGTTTTGCCACTAGCTCTATGTAGCACTAAGTTTTATCATAGTAAGTGCTATATGCGCATTACAGCACAAAAAAAAAATATATATATTTTTGTGAAGAAGCAAATCAAAGCAAAGATTGCTGAATTTTTATTGATTGTTGAAGAATTGGGTAATAACTTAAGAATAAACTTTATTGCCGAATGTAGTGCAACTGAAGTATTGGGTCTGTAACTTCGTGCGGTTTGCTAAGAGATGGCGTTACTTGTATTATTCCATTGGAACATGCGTTGGAAAGCTACTGTCATTGTACGTCATTGCAGTATGTGTCATTCATTTGAAGCGTAAACAACAATAATTTTTTTTCACTTAAATATGTCGAACTTTGTGCCTGAAAAAGTGTTTTTGCGGGGAGTTCTTCTTCATTACTTTAATATGAAGAAAACTGCTGCCGAAAGTCTATTTTAGTGGAAGTTTATGGTGAACATGCGCTAGCTGAGCGAAAGTGCCAAGAGTGGTTTGCACGATTTGAAAGTGGTGATTTTGGCTTGGAAGACGATGAACGTAATGGGCAGCCAAAAAATTTGAAGATGAAGAACTGGAAGCATTACTCTATGAAGATTGTTGCCAAATACAAGAAGAGCTCGCAGAATCTTTGGGTGTTACTCAAGCGGCCATTTCAAAATGTTTAAAAGCAGCTGGATATATTCGGAAGCAAGGAAATTGGGTTCCACATGAACTCATTCGGAGAGACGTCGAAAGGCGGTTTTCCATGTCCGAAATGCTGCTGGAACGCCACAAAAGGAAGTCATTTTTGCATCGGATTGTTACTGGTGATGAAAAATGGGTCCATTACGACAACCCCAAGCGCAAAAAATCATATGTGAAACCGAGCCAGCCAGCCAAATCAACGGCAAAGGCAAATATCCATGGCGCGAAGGTAATGCTCTGTATTTGGTGGGATAAGATGGGTGTGCTGTATTATGAGCTGCTTAAACCGGGTGAAACCATCAATGGATAATGCTACCGAGTACAATTAATCCGTTTAAAGAGAGCAGTAGCCGTAAAACGCCCGGAATATGCGACCAGAGGCAATAATTTTCCATCATGACAACGCTCGGCCCCACGTTGTTATTCCGGTTAAGAACAATATATACCCGACTTATAGGCCAGACCTTGCCCCTTCTGACTACCATTTTTTTCAGTCGATGCAGAACGCCTTCACTGAAAGACGGTTCACATCAGAGCAGAATATCAAAAATTGGCTTGATTCATTCTTGGTTGCCAGGCCGGCGCAGTTCTTTTGGGAAGGCATCCACAAATTGCCAGAAAGATGGGAAAAAGTCATAGCTTCAGATGAGCACTACTTTGAACAATACTATTGTAAGATTTAAAATATATATCCAATACGATTCGAAAAACCTATAAAAAGAAATGAAATTAAAAATCGGCAAAATACAGAATGTAGATATAGAGACATTTGTTTGGACGCTTATTGTGTGATTTCATTGAGAAAGACGTAGAAGTAAACTTATTTATAAAAATAAGGTTTAAAAAATATTTTTTTGATTGATTTTTGAAATTACACCTTAAATTACTTAGTATATTAAAGGTTGTTTCTTTAAAGTTTGATTGTTTTTGTAAATAACTCAATTGTATTTTTCTGGAATTGATAGTTCTTATAGTTCTAGTAGAATTTCAAAATAATGCACTTCCTTACAATATTAAATAGGAAAGTACGAAATTTAAGAGTTTTTCTTAATCTAACAATGAGAATTAAGGACTTACAATGATGCTACCTAAAACTTCATTGTGTGGGTTCCGGACGTGATTGTGTTTCTTTCCTTGAAGGATGGGACGTCTTGTTCCTTTTTGGCTGAGGGCGTTAAAGTTGCAGTCGGCCTACTAGTGGGACAATCCGGAATCACTGTCCTCATATGTTAAATAAGGCGCTGTTATGGGTAGTGTTCGTTTCACGCACTGTTCGTTTTACGCACTGTTCGTTTCACGCACTGTTCGTTTCACGCACTGTTCGTTTCACGCACTGTTCGTTTCACGCACTGTTCGTGTTACGCACTGTTCTTACGGGAAGTTACTTTAAAACACAATTCTGTCCCTGCTGCTCGAGCGCCAGTAAACTTATTTATAAAAATAAGGTTTAAAAAATATTTTTTATGAGACACAAGTCGCTTTATTGTCAACTCACTTAATTCTGAATACAAATTGTTCTTATACTATTACTTATAGTCTATAAATGCTGACACCGCATGAGAAAACATTCCAGACGGGAGTATTGAAACTGTGTCCGATGCAGCAAAACATTACCTACAATAATACCGTATTCAGTTCTTTTGCCCATGCAACACGTGTGCTGATGATGCAAAAATTGGTTTGTTTACTTCTCCCTCCTCAAAATCTTCGTCTCGTAGATTAAAATCTTAATTGAATGGGTTGGGGGGTGAAGTCGTTGATCACTGGTATTATTGGAGGTACTTGTAATTTAACAGAATCTTTTTCTTTTTTGCAATTAAATTTAAACATTAAAAATATTACAATTGTCATAATTAAAATGTAAAGTATAAAATTTGAAGTGAATGACATGTGTTTTCCGAATGAAAAATTCTCTATTTTCTTTATATTTTCCTTGTGAAAAAGGTGAAGATATTCTAAACCTATTTTTACATCTTTAATTGTTAAATTAGCTTGGATAATAAGTGGGATGACGTGGAAGGTTTTTATTTCTTTATTGGTTAAAGTCTTGTTATCAGTTGTTAGGGTTTCATTATTAAATTCTATAAGGAAGGTTCCATTAAGAGTTCGGGTTTCGTTTCCATGTCTTAAATTTCCCTTGAAATTTGTCAAAAAAAGAGTGTTGCTTGTGAGAAGTTCGATTATTGGTTTACTGTGGAACTGATGATCGCATCCAGCATTTTTTCCTCTTAACAGCTGGGTGATGCAATGGTCAGACGTAAGCTTTTCAAGTTGGTTTTCTTCGCAGATTGTCGTGTCTCAGATTTTTGAACAAATATCTTTTATGCCATAGAGCTCACTATGGGTTGAATGTAGTTCATAAAAATAGGGATGGATTCTTTTGTTATTTCTAACTATGGTTCTGATTATAAGATGATTGTATTCTTTAGCGGAAGTTTTTGATATAAATATAGCATAATCGATTTCTTTTTTAGGATGATTGGTTTGGCATACTCGATTGCCTCGATTTCGTTGTCGAATGGAAGTGTTTCTATTTCTGCAATTATTTCTTGAATTTCTTTGTTGTCTAAAAGATTAGTATTCACGATTCCTCATTTTGCCAATTGAGTTGCTGATACTATTTTACTGAGTTCTTCTTTAATTATTAATAATTTATTATACATCATTTACTCGTATTTATCAATGCTTGTATTATCTATTCTCTGAATTATTTTGTTATAATTTTCTATTATTCCTTGTGTAACTGCTGTTATATGTTCGTTTATTTTATATTGGTTATTGCTATTTTCTATTACCATATTCTAAGTTTTCAGTAAATTATTCCAAACCGTCGCATCTGGTGTTCCAGCGACCCACTTCCATGCGGATCCTATCCAATTTATCGATCTAGTTCTTTGAGCCTTACTCCCATTAAGCTTTTCAAATGAGTTTTCTATTTGCTTTAATTGATGGATGAGTTGTGGTCGCAGTATACTATTTTTAGTTATATGGTTTTCTATGGTTGGTGAATGTCCGATTATAATGTCTCTATACCTTGTCAAATTGATACCATGCACGATTCTAAAATTTCCGTTAATGATTTTTCCATTTAACTGTTTCAGCATTACGATTGGGGTGTTATGAGTAAGTCGTATACATTTATTGATCCAAGTATCAAACTAAGGATTGGCCTAAAATGAAAAGAAAAATATTTATTTTTTATTCAGTTATATTTTTTATTTGTGATTTGTGGATTTTTTTCCCCGTTTTGTGTGGCAATCGTGACGCGATTATCTTTTGCCACTATTTCTTTTGTGAAAAGAGGTTTCTGCTTTCCATCTCTTCGTTTGACGGCCGCATAAACTATTTTTCCGGGCTTATCCGTTTTTGGCTTTTTCCTACTGGTATTTTCTCGGCTGATCTTATTTCTTTGAGTTTTCCTGATGAGGTTTGTTAAATCCTCGTTTACCTTATTCTGGAAATCAATCAAGTTCTGGTAATTTATTCTTTGGATTCGACCAAGGAAAATATCATTTGGTTTTTCTTTGTTACCGAATGGATCGAGTTATTATATCGGTCAGTAGCTATATTAATTATTTCTTTGGTGTTCAGGTCAGGGTATTCTTTTTTAAGACATCTTGTTAGTTCTAAAATCGTTGAATGGATTCTTTCCACAGTTCCATTCACCTCGTTTTTCTGGGGTGGTGTTAAGTACAACTTGATACCAAGATTTTTTATGTAGTTTGAAATGATTGGACTAATGAAACTTCGCTCATTATCTGTCACTAGAATTCTGGGGGATGTGAGGAAGTGTAATACTTTAATAATTTTGCCTCGTAGGTATAAAGCTGATTTTTCTTTTATATGGAATAATTTAGTATATTTAGAAAATTTATCTATGCATGTAATAAACTTTTCGTGGTCTATTTCAAAGATATCGAGATGCATTATTTCTGATGGGTATGTAGGGATTGGTGTTTCCTGTAGTTCAGGTTTGTGGGGATGTCTATCAAACTTATTGGTATTACAAATTTCACAATTTTTAACAAATTTCTTAATTATGTTAGTCATTCCTGGAAAATAACATCTTTTCAGAATTCTTCCACTATTCTTTGGGTCATTCGGATTTTAAACTTACAAAAATTTTCTTTATGATTTCCTGAAGTAGTTGGATGTAGTGCTCTGAAATTATTATTCCATTAATTATATTCGGGTTAAGTTTTTCTCTAAGGGCTTCAACTAAATTTTCCTTATTGAATTCCCGTAATCCTATGTAAGGTCGGTGGTAGTTCGTACGCGGTTATTCAAAAATACTTATCTCGCTATTACTAAATATATAAATGATTTCTGAATACATTTAGGGGGACCTCGCAATGTGGGATCAGATCGTGACTATCCTCTTCGGCGCTATGCTTGGTGTCTGAACTAGGCGACGTTAAGCTATTGGGTTCCAGTTTAAGTCTCGACAAGGTCTCAGCTACTTTATTTGCTTTACTCGGCTTGTATACCAGCTCGTATACCAGCTCGTATACCAGCTCGTAATTATATTCTTCTATTCGTGCCTGCCAGCGTTTGAGCTTAGCATTGGTGTTCTTACTGCTTAAAGCTATGTTAGTGGTTGGTGGTCGGTTAGGATCTTGATTTTTTTTTGCTTAGTACAAGTAATTGCTGAGGTTATCTAGTGCCCAAACTATTGCCAACATCTCTTTCTCGTTTGTGGCATAGTTTTCTTCGGTTTGGTTAAGCGATCTTGAGAAAAAAGTGATCGGCTTATCTTTTCAGATTTCCCCTTGGAAAATTAGTATTTCTAAAGACGTCAATAATTCCTTAAGATCCTTAAAAGCCTGTAGTTCGTTTCCAGATAGACGAATTTTGATGTTCTTGGATTCACTTGCTCTTGCTTGCACATTTTCCCATCTCGTGAGATTCGTGAAGGGTTTCGCAACTTTAGCGAAATCTTTTATGAAGAGGTCGGTCCTAGAAAACCTTTAAGTTCTCTTAGGTTCCCTGGGGGTTTCATGTTTTAGATCGCCTGAACTTTTTTTTGTTTTCGACTTAATACCATTTTTTGTAATCAAATTTCCCAGGAATTCCGGCTCTTGCTTTTAAAAGTCTGTTTTGTCCAAATTGATCCGTAAGTTAGCATCTTTTAGTTTTGAGAATATTAAATCGACGTTCTTTAGGTGTTCTGCTTCGGTTTTGCCGAAAATGACTATGTCATCAATATAGACATAGCAGGCTTTACCGATATGCTCCTTTAACACATCATCAATCATCCTTTGGAAGATTGATGGCGAGTTCTTTAGACCAAATGGTAGTCGAGTAAACTCTTACTTACCATTCATTGCTGAAAAGGCCGTTGTTGGAATATCTGATTCCTTCATCCTGATCTGATGGAACCCGGATGTAAGGTAGATCGTGGTAAAATACTTTAAGTTGCCTAGGTTCGCAATGGTATTGGAGATATCCGGAATCGGGTAAGTGTCTGATACAGTAACTGCATTTAATTTCTTAAAATCGATGACAATCCTATACTTTTTTCCCCGGAGGCATCCCTTTTCTTAGGAACGATCCATATTGAGGAGTTATAAGGACTTTTGGAAGGTCTTATCACTCCGTCATCTAGCAGTTTCCTCAACTGTTTTTCCACTTCTCCTTTCATATTTACGGGATATGGATATAACTTTGAATAGATGGGTTCATCGGTTGTTATTTTGATTTCTGCCCTGACATTTGTAACAATGGTTTCTTTATCGGTTATGGGGCCAAAAACAGATTTATGCTTCATTATTAGAACTTTAAGTTTTTCTCTTGTTTCTTCTGAAAGATGTATATCTCTGACTTCTATGTTATTGACTTGTTTAGATTTTTTTTTCCTTGAGTTTAATTTGTATGTTGGGCTTTATGGTCAAAAGGTTATTTTTCCTGTCAATTACAGCTTCGAGTTGTTTGACGGTGTCATCCCCGATAATTCCATCAAATTTTGTTAGTCCAGGTAAGATGAAAAAATCTAAAATAGTGTTATTTCCAAGGCTTTTGAAGAATTTTACGCTGACTTTTTTGCTTATAATGACTTCTCCTCCGGCAGATTGTATTTTAAATATGGTTCTGGTTGGCTTTGCATTTATGGCTAGGTTGGGATTCACAAAATTCTTGTTTGCTCCCGTGTCGATGAGGAATTTTAGCATATTACCTTTTCTAGTTGCACACTCTATGTAAGGTATGCTTGAGAGGCTTCCGTTGTAAAATTTATTTCCAATCTTCATATTTATCTGCATATTCCTGAGGATATTCCTCTTCTTGTAACTTGTCTGGTTGTAATTTGGTTGATCATAGTATCTTGGGTTGTTATTCGGACGATTCGTGTAGTTTACCTGTTTGCTTTGAATGCTTTGATCAGTTTCCATTGGCAATGCTGGCTTAGGTTGTGTAGGTCTAGGAGGTGGATGATAACTCGTTTGTTGTCTTGCTGCCTGTGGATAAGTGCTTTGATTTTGACTTTCTTTCCAGAAGTGGTATAGATCCTTGCGGAAGTGACAGTTTTGAATGTTTCTGTTTAGGTGCTGAAATTTGGTTAATGGGTATTGTAATTGTATTTTGTGTGTTTCTATTATGTATTTTTATGTTTCTAAAATTTAAATTTTAAACCTCTAGACAGGAAGCATAAGCTTCTGCTAGTAATTGTGGTTTTTGTATTATGAGGATTTTTGAAAGATCTCCACTTAGTCGTCGAATGAAGACATCGAGTGCTCGATTTCTATAACTTTTGATCAGAGCATTGACTGTCTGTAAAAAGTAGTCTTCTGTCTTTATTTTGTTTATTATTAAAGAAAATTGGTGATTAACGCTAGCATAAAATTCGTCAATGCTTCTGTGTCATGGTGAAGTATAACCAATTGGTATTCGAGCGTCCTTATGTCTCGTTTGTCCGCGTAGTGGAGGGACAAACATTTCCTTATATCTGACTAATTTTCGTTAAAGATATTGTATGAAATGAGCGCGGTGTCTATGCTTCCTCTAATTTTCTGCCTTATACTCTGCAATATAGCACGATTTATAGGATTATCTCTTACTATTTCGTAGTCTTTTAGGATATTCTCTACGTTGTGTATCCAGGATGTATATTGAACAGGATTTCCATCAAAAGTTTGGAGTTCCTTTACAGAGTCAGGGATCTTGCTTATCTCCTTTAACTCTTGTTCATTTCTAGGACACTGTAATGCCATTTGTTGGACAACATTCACTTCATTTCGAGATTCTAGTCTTTATAATCTTTGCTCAATGCTTCTGGTCGAAGCAATTTGTGTGTTAAATGCACCGGTCAATTGTGTTAAGGCGTCCTGTATAGATTCCATGTTTCAATCTTACTTTAAATCTTATTTATTTTAAAAATGTTAGAGAAGTATGGAATATGGAGTATGCAATAGGGAATATGGAATAAGGAATATATATATGTAGATATGGAAAATTACAATTTTATAAGGATATGAACCAATTGCTTTACTTAAATCTTATTTACTGTATATATAAAAATGTTCTTTAAAAGTTTGATTGATTTTTGAAATTACTCCTTAAATTACTTAATATATTAAAGGTTGTTTCTTTAAAGCTTGATTGTTTTTGTAAATAACGCAATTATATTTTTTTGTAATTGATAGTTCTTATAGTTCTAGTATAATTTCAAAATAATGCACTTCCTTGCAATATTAAATAGGAAAGTATGAAACTTAAGAGTTTTTCTTAATCTAAAAATGAGAATTAAGGACTTACAATGATGCTACTAAAAACTTCAATGTGTGGATTCCGGACTTGATTGTGTTTCTTTCCTTGAAGGATGGGACGACTTGTTCTTTTTTGGCTGAGGGTGTTAGAGTTGCAGTCGGCCTACTACTACATCTCTACCGAGATGTAATGCCCGAAATTTTGCTCTCCACTTGCAGATATAGATTTACTAGGAGGTTGTCCATGATATACCCAAATTTCAAACTTGACACAATAAGTTTGAAATATAAGTTTGTTTGTATGTTTGGGAGGCTATGCCACGCCCTTCCCCATGCTGTATCGCTAAGTAAATTATGCCGCATTGCATATTTCGGTCTAGAGATTCATCATGCAAAAATTCAGATGTGACACTATAAATTTTTTTAATGTCTTTTACAACTTTGTAGCCCCCAACCCCCCAAACCGCTCGCGGCAGGTTCGGGAGAGTTCCACTTTTATGACCTATGCGTCCATGACAAGCAAAAAAAAAGTTAAATTTTGTTGACGAAATAATATCGAAAAAAAATCACTAGCTCTTGGACTATAAGGCCCACTCACCAAGATTGGATGGTATGACAAGCTGTTCGGCTTCAGTTCTTGCGAAGTTCCACGTAGTCGAGTAACACAATCCCAATTGCTGCGAACTGCAACGACTTAACAAATCACGGTCTTTATTAACAGTGGCGGATACAGCAGCAATAATTTTTTTCTACGCATACGGATAGGCAGCTTAAGGTCCATTAGCATGAAAATGGTGCGAAATTCGGTCATTATGGCTTGAATTGCTTATTCCATAGGTCGATTATTCGATTATGATCACCGAAAAAAAACCACAGACGCTTCCGAACTCTCAGTGAGGAAAGTTGATTTATTAGTGGTGTTAGCAAGTGCAAGTGTTCAAAAACAGAATCTAAGTAGAAATTGAAATTGTTGTTTTGCTTAATGGAGTGCCTACCGAGCTCAGGAGTGGAGGGCCCACGTGCAAATCCACCCGGAACACAAATAGTCTTCTTCTTTCCTCCCGTCCTTTCATTAAGCGAAAAAGTTAATCATGAAACGGGTGCCTAAAGACAATAAAACAATGAGATCCCGCAAAACGAATTGTTGCCCAAAAGAGTGACGCGAACAAATAAAAACCAGCAGCATTTGGTAACAACAACAAACAATACAAAAGATACAGCAGAAACATCATCTGAGGCATTAAAGATGGAAAAAAGAAGAAGGAAAGCTATGCCAAAGTGCAATCAATCTGCAAAAACTCCGAATAAAGATGAAAAAATGACACTAAACTTAGCCGTATCAGCAACAGAAACAGAAGAAGACAATGGTCTTAGGTACACCGATGAATCAGAGCGGAGTGAAGGTCGATATATCGGAAAAGGGAATTCCTTCAAAGAACTGTCGGCAGACGAGCATGGTGCCGAAATCGGAGTCGAGAATGACGAGAAGACTAGAGAGCTTGTTAAACTGACTAAGGAGCTGATAGAAAAAACGGATAAGTTGCGATAGAAAAGGCAGAAAGAACAACAAAAACAAATAGAATTGCCTCAGCAACAAAAACAGAAACAACAGCAAAAACAACAGAAACCTTTGCAATACTGCTCACAGTGGCAATAACAAAAACAAACAGAACAGAGAGATAAACAGCAGGAGCAACAACAGCAACAACAACAAAGAAGGGGGTGACCGTGGTGTGGTGGTATATACATAGACTCCTCAAGCAAAGGGTCGCGAGTTTGAATCCCGTGAGAGGCAATTCTCTGAAAAAGTCTTTTCATTGAATTTGTTATATGAAAATCCCGTTGGCGTCAACTCTGACATGAAGGCATAACACTGATCTTGGAGTGGTTGCTGGCTGGGCTAACTGTAACGAACTAACAACTAGCACATACTAAGATCCACTGGTTGAGGATGCACTTGCTCCAATTTGACAACCACCTCTGAAAAAATATCGAAACCTAATACACATGAATTTTAAACTCCTACACCACCCGCCCGCGCCCTGGAGAAAAGCCAGTAAAAGGCTATTCATATCCCCTTGGTACGTGCGCGGTTTAGAAAAAAAAAAAAAACGGACACGACAACAGCAACAACAACAGAATCAGCAGCAAAAGAAGAGAGAAAAATACCACCAATTAATAAAGTGATTTAGAAATATATGACAACATAAGGTTATGTAGATTAGTAAGTTAGAACACGTTAAAAGTGTGCCAACAAGCACATTATAATATGTAAAAGGCATGGAAGAACATAAAAAAGTACGCACCGCGCTAGGTAAGGCGGAAACCGAATATTTTACATACACTCCGAAAAGTGAAAAATAACAGACGGTGCTATTGAAAGGCATAGACCCTTCAATTAATACAAAAGACCTCGAAGAAAAGCTTAAGAGGTTTGAGAGACCTTAAGTTCATGGTGGTCAAGCCGTTTACCCCGAAAATAATCATTCTTTTTAGTGCAGCTCACGTCCAACAGTAAAATTGATAGTTTACGAAGTATCAAGTTTGTTCACTATCATGCCGTTAGTAGCGAAAAATTACAAACGGTAGATAGCGCAGTACAATGCATGCGTTGCCAGAAGTTCGGACACGCCGCAGCTAAATGCAACATGCAGTTCAGATGCGTAAAGTGCGATAAGGACCAAAAATGGAGAGTGTCCACTCGGAAATGATAAGATAAAGGATCAACTTTTTTGCGTACTCTGCAGAATCTCGGGACATTTCACCAAATATTTAAGATGTCCTAGGTTCCAGGAGCCGAAAAAGAAAATTCAAGCTATAAAACAATTAATAGAAGAGGAAAAACGTCTAAAGAGTCACGCGTTCTTTAATTTTGTAGCGCCTAAAATGGCAGCTGGATCTAGTGGTGCCATAATGACATTACAAAATACGTCGAAAGTTGCCGAAAAGCCAATGGAGGTGGACCTGGATTTGAAAGCGATACTCCAGATACAATATCTGAAACGCTGAATGAGGTTAATCTAATAAGCGAAACTAATTTTCATCACAAAATTGGCTACAGTGGTTACAATTTTTACTTTTTGGCCGGAGATCTGAACGCTAGACATACGGCATGGGGAAACAATAAACCAAATACCAGGGGCAACCAGTTATTTAACTGGTGGTGTTTCATTGGATTCAGTACGAACTCCAGTTGTACGCGAATACCAACTTTCCCATCAGCCGGTTCCTTTTTGGACTTGGCATTAATACACAATAGGATAGAACTGACGAACATAGAACGACCGACTAGGAACTGTTTGCGAGCGTTTGAGTACGATAGGAATGAGGAATGAGCAAACACTGATAGAACAATATATATTCGATCGATCCTCCGAATACCAGAAATTTGGCAAATGATGAGATTGACCGACATTTAACAAAACTGGACGTTGTAATTAAACCAACTACGGAGCGAACTATCCCTCGGATATAATACTCCGAAAACATCAGTCTAATTAGTACCGAATTCCCACAACCGACGCACTATACGCACACAAAGGTAGATTTTTCTCAAGGCTGAAACTGCTGTACAGACTATTTACTAACAGGAACGACGCTGAAATTAGAAAACTAAAGTCAATGATAAAAAGCATGAATCAATTAATAGAAAAAAATTTTAGAAAATTTTTAAGTCTGTAGGGGGGCAATAAAATCCAGTAGCCCGAATATGTTTCCGCAGATAAGTAAATTATGCGGAAAGATCACAATGGCATACAATGTGTTCGAATCACAAAGACGACAGAAAATAGACAGTTATTACTGACCGCTGATTAAAGTCCAGAAAGTGTCGACTCCGAAGGCGGTATCTTTGTGTTCGAAAACCTACAGGAGAAAGTTGAGTTGCTGGGTGCTTATTTCGAAACCGTGTATACTGTGAATAATCCAGTTTACCATAACCACGATATTGAAAACAGAACTTACGCAAATCACTTCTAACTTCGCTACGAAATCCATAATTAATGATCTGAGAACCATGGTTTTATTCTGTTCAATGAAGAAAACGTGGCAAACCTCACCGTCGCCGATGGACAAGCTGTAAGTCGCTTGTTCGTGCGAAAAAATTGAGCTCCTGTGCATCTTTGAGTCACTGAAGAACATAAAGTCGTCGGGAGTAGACCGTATCCCAAACGTCGTATTGAGACATCTGACCCTGGGAGCAGTGGATATTTACACTACGCTATTTAACAATGCGCTAAATAATGCATATTATTCCCATTCATTATTCTTATTATTACCACCCTCTTGCAACGTGACTTCAATCATATTAAAGAGTATCGCGATGATTGGAAACTGAAAATTAATTTTCAAATACCAGAAACAATCTTATTTATAACTCCATTCAGAAGGGCCTCTTGGGATACCAGAAATAAAAGTAAGAATTGGGCCATCACCGGAAAGCATGGACTACCACTAGCGCTGAGAAGCGCAGTTACGTATCTTGGTATCTGTCTTCATCAGTATTTATATTTTGATAAACATGTTGATGCTTATCTGGCTGGGGCCAAGAAGGCTTTAGCTTTGATAAGAAAATTATTTCAAGCAATTATTGATTCCAGGGTGAAAGTCATATCCTACGTCACCCTAACCAGAGAAATCATCGCTTACGATTGTCCGGTGTGGTTTAAGGTAGCGCCGTCTTCCATGGAAATGATTCGTGTGTTTGTGAGACAGTGTATTAGCACCTGTCTTTGATTGTACAGAACACCAAAATCCCAGCAAGGATTTAGTCCAGGGAGCTGGACTAAAAAGGATTGGCAATTTTCTAATTAAGGTGATTCGAAGGCACGTCACAAAAGCAATGACAACAATATAATGTACCACGAGTGTATACTGCAAAATGGCCTTATCCCTCCTGAAGCATTTCTCCATATTCACGCTGGATGGATACATTGCAAACTTATCCGCATTATTGAACTTGATCAATACAAACGATTTAATCTGAAATAACGCCAATACTTAACCCTGAAACCGATAAACGCCACAACATATATCCCTTACTATCCCATGAATTGCAACAAATTAAAAATCGTTCACTTAATTTGAAATCCTGAAAAAATCCATTCGCTTGAAAATGTACTGCTGGGAATCCAGACTACGATGTTTTTGTTAGAATCAAAGAAAAACAGCGCACCTTTTGCAAAAAAAACGTGTGCGGTCAGGGGACTCCCGTTAGGAACACAGTTCCTTTCGCTTTTTCTTTGACTCCTAATGTAAAAATATAAATTTTTTTTAAACCGAAATAGAAAATAGGAAAATAAATATAATTATTGCTTAGTCTTATGCGAAAGAAACATCATACTTGGCATGATTCGAATCTTGTTAGGATTGAACAGTTGTTTTTTGGGTTTCTAATTGATTTTGTTTTTCAAGTTTTTTTCTAAGTCGAAACTCCTTTTAGCGCTGAGCATTTGACTTAATTACTTTCTCTCTGTAATGTAAAGGGGGTACTTCTTTACGCTTTTCAGCGTGACGATTTCTTCCAGTTTGGTATAGAAACTTCGTTCCAACAAGTAATTAAAAATCAATTATGTAATGAAAGAATAAATACTCTTGCTAGAATCCAAAATTAAATACACTCATTACTAAATAAAACAATAAATTGAATTATGATGTTGTTATCAATTGAAAATTTATATAAACATAATTAAACATCCAATATAACACATGGGTTGAAAAGTCTAAGAGAGGGCACCACTTGAATTAAATCCATACCATTTTCAGTTAGCACCAACCTTCAAAAGGTACGTGTATAAATTTTACAGCTGTCGAACGATTAGTTCTCAGGATATAGCGTTGTGAGTGAAGCACCTTTTGTTATTGTGAAAAAAAATTGATTCAAAGCAATTTCATGTGTTGATTTATCATTGCTTTTTGATGTTTGATAAATGTTACCCGGACTCTGCACCAGCCGAACGAACCATTCGCAAGTGGATTGGAAAATTTAGAAGTGGTCATACAAGTCAACATCAAAAAAGTCCACAAAATGATTACGAATGACCGTAAAGTGAAGTTGATCGAGATAGCTGAGGCTCTGAAGATATCAAAAGAACGTGTTGGATATATCATACACGAATATTTGACATGCGAAAGCTCTGTTCAAAGTGGGTTCCGCGTTTGCTCATAGTCGACCAAAAACAACAACGTGTTGATGATACAGAGGAGTGTTTAAAGCTCTTCAACCGCAATAAAGCCAAATTTTTGCGTCGGTACGTGACAATGGATGAAACTTGGCTCCATCACTTCACACCAGAGTCAAGTCGGCAGTCAGCTGAGTGGAGAGCAGGCGACGAACCTCGTCAAAAACGACCAAAAACTCAACAGTCGGCTGGTAAGGTTATGGCATCCGTATTCTGGGATACACATTGAATAATTTTCATCGACTATCTCCAAAAGGGGCAGACTATCAACAGCAACTATTACACTGTATTGTTGGAGCGTTTGAAGAACGAAAACGTAGAAAAACGGCCGCATTTGAAGAAAAAGAAAGTGTTGTTTTATCATGACAATGCACCGTGTCACAAGTCGATGAAAATGATGGCAAAATTGTATGAATTCGGCTACGAATTGCTTTCTCCAGATTTGGCCCCCAGCGACTATTTCCTGTTCGCAGAACTCAAAAGAATGCTCGCCGGAAATATATTTAAGACCGATGAAGAAGTAATCGCCGAAACAGAGGCCTATTTTGAGGCTAAGCCGGAATCGTACTACAAAACTGGTATCGAAAGAATGAAATATCGTTTCAATCAGTGTATCGCCCTCGAAGGCAACTATATTGATAAATAAAGTTGAATTTCGCAAAAATTTTGTGTTTTACTATATAACGGTATGGACTTTTCAGTCCATGTGTTAAAGGCAGAAATATAAATTATTAACTATGCCATTACTGGGCTTACTTCGGCATAAGTAACTTATTTATTTTATCGAATAGGGAAACTAAACTTGACACAGATATACTAAATAAACAACAACTGCCTTATAACACAATAGAAGATTTTTTTGGATTTCTCAGTAATTGAAATCATGAGCAATAGTTTAAAAATACTTTGCGTAATAAATATTCTTCTCACCACTAATGAAATTGAAGAAAATTTGTTGGTTAAACCTGTTGAAACAAACATTTCTACTCTTAGAAATTATAATGAATGGGTTCCATACACCCTTTATAAATGTAAAAATTTTAATAATCTGTCTATTTATAATTCTAAAGATATAGTGAACATAGGAAAACCTAATTTATTTAATAGTCCATCAGCTACTTGGAACACCGTCAACAGTCAACACATTTTAACTAAGGATTTTTTTTTTTGCTGTTTGGTTTTTAACAGCTCACCAATAACTCGTGTTATGTGTCAAAGTCAAACATGCTCAGTTAGCATTGCCATTTCATCATGAAAACACTAACACCCGAACAATGCCTACAAATTACTGACTTTTACTATCAAAATTCTCTCTCTTTGAAAAATGTTTTACGGGCACTTCGATCATTTTACGGTCATTATAATCGACCTACAAAGCAAGCAATTCAAGCCATAGTGACCAAATTTCGCACCAGTTTCACGCTATTAAAAACCACCTACCCGTATGCGTGGAGTGCGTACCGATAAAAATATTTCTACTGTACCTCTAAGTGTTAAAGAGGACCGTAATTTGTCCATTCGTCGACGTTCGCAGGAATTCGGACTGTTACTTGTTTTTTTTTTTTTTTTGAATTTTCGCACGCTCAAAGGAGTTAAGTACCCTTAATATGACTGCACACAGCGCGGGTGAAGGAAAATCAGGGAGGATGGAAAAAGACGTGTCGATGAACGTTGGTTTTAATTTTTTGAATGTTATAATGACTAGGAAATAAACAGCTAGGCAGGGCATTCCATGAGCGAGTTGTGCGGCTTAGGAACGAGTTACGATATTTCAGAGTACATCCGTGTGTTACGGTTAAAAGTTTAAAGGGGCGGGATGGTACTGTCGATTTCTATGGAGCACTGGTGATGGAATATAAATACGTTGTTTCTCTTTTTCTAAGTCTTCAATTTTTTCTGATATAACCACCATCTACAAACATGGTGTCAACCCGAAAATTTTAAAGTTCAAATTATAATTGCTCGTAAACCAACAGGGTGAGCTATGTGAAGTGGGTATCTAACGCTGCGCGTTCGCGGTTGAGCAGTATTTAAAATGCAGTGACCCGTTGGTTCGTGCTTGTTGTACTAACTTCAATTTTCCACGAGTTAGTGATGGAGCGAACACGCAACTTATCTGGTCCGAAATCCACCGCGACAATCAACAGTTAGCAGTGACGCCAGAATAAGTAGTTTAAATTCGGCGCGAAATAAAACACAATCTGCGTAGATCGATAAGGAAGATTGTAGCCTGTACTAGAATAAAAAAAGTGCACATTATTTTCAGGAAGAAACTAAAGTTTCATTCATACGAATTGAGAATCATGCAGTTTCTTAATGAAGATGAGAATGAGATTTCTTAACGAGAAACCTTAGAGAGAACAATGCTGGAAGGTTTTCGAACAATTTAAGCGCTTGCAAAAATATTGTTTATTGACAAAGTACATTTTTGTATCGATGGCTGTTTGTATAAACAGAACCTTAGGTACTGATGCCCCGATAACCCCAGGGAACGCCATCAAATCGACGAGTTTTTGGTATCGCAACTCCAGCTTTTTTCCGGATTCAACAACAGAACACAATTTTAGCAACAGCTAGAGTTTCAATGGTGTATCTGGAGGTAATTTTTCCAATTAAATTAATAAGTAAGTGAGATATATTCTGGTCACCTTAGTCGCAGGAACTTACATCATGAGTCATTTTTTTATGGGAATACCTTAAGTTCAGGAATTACATCAACAATCTCCGAACAATTCGGGCCCTACAAGAAAATTTTTCCTAGTAAGATTTTTTGGCATACAGCACCTGTGGTTAAGGGAATAAGATTAGTTGTTTGCTAATAGTCTAGTTTCCCTTTGGGTGGTTGTCCCGCTGAACTCTCACACCTCCAATGTCCTTGGAATTTTTATGTAGTAGTATTCGCCATCCTGAACAATATGTGTGCACCTGTTGGGCGTGGAAATCAATATATCACAAGCAAACATTTTTCCATTACAATTAAGCCCGCCGATCACCCTTTGGTAGTTTGATTCTTCATTGTTTTGCAGGTATAGGCACCTTCCTGACAGTTGTTGACATGCCGTTAGCGGAGCGACCGAGTCCCGTGAACGGCTAAACCTTGCGGAAAGGGAGTTGAAATCCCATTTGTGGGTAAAACGTATAACGCAGGTACCTATAAGACATGGCGCCTGCATAGAGAGTGTTTACTCCTTTCCAGTAATTTGCGCTAAAGACTACTTTTTACTTCTGATTTGTCAGACTATACGTACAAAAATGTCAAGAAAACCGTAGATGAATTTCATTCAGAACTTAGGGTTATTTTCAAAGTAAGAAAACTATGTGAAATTATGATTTTCGTGGTGAACATATATTCTTGTTCAGGATGACGAATACAATAATTTACTAAAATTTCATGAAAATCCGAGCTCTGGGAGTCCAGCAACATAATTACCTCTTCTTGAATTGCTTGAGAAGAAGCCTCAGTTGCTTTGTTTATTCACAAATGTACTTATATCATTTAGACTTGGCCTCTCTTTACTTTATGTAAGGCCGAAGCACGTCTGTTCTCTGCTGAGATCTGCGAACGACTGAATGAACTTGTTGAGAAATCATTTTGGTGAGCACTTAATTTCACGTTTTGCTTCGGTAAATTGGCTGCCTAGATCTTGCGATTTCACACCTTTGGACTATTTTCTCTGGGGATATGTAAAGTCTCAGGTCTTCAGGACGACTGACTCCTTGTAAGCTAACATTACTCGTTTTATTCGCGAAATACCAGTCGCTATATTCGAACGAGTCGCCCAAAATTGGACCTTCCGAATGGACCACCTCAGACGTAGTTGTGGCCAATATTTACATAATATCGTTTTGAAAATGTAAATGCCATGAATTTTTTTTTTTTAACAAATTATGAAAGTTCGCTTTTAAATTTATATTTTTATTTTACATTATAAATCAATCCTCACGATGAATCACCCTATATATAGAACATTATGTCTATGTGCACGACATTGTGCAAACAAATATAATTTATAAGGACCTATGTTAATTGCTGTTTTATTTCAAACATATTTATAATTTTTATAATTCAAGTATATTTAAAATTTATTTATTTTAATTAATTTTAAAACAAACATGTTTATTGTGAATAAAAGAAACATTATTGAAAACCTAGAATTAAGTCCATGTGGATTCCGGTGAAAGATACGCTGGAATTGAAACATAGGCACGACTGGCCAGGAGAAAATACGGCCAATGTTTTTTTTTTTCGAAGTTGAACTGTGAACCTATCTAGGCGCTTCTTGAAACAGCCTAATAAAGTTTGAATTTGTAACGTAATAAAGAAATAGTTGTAGTTTCTCCTGCTTGATATAAACCATAGGACAAATCGGGAAGACATTGTTCTTTTTTAGTCGAAAAGTCGCAAAATCTATTGCGATTTACCAACCTACGCTTGCTCCAGTCGACTAGATCGTATATGCTCATACAAACTAGTTTTGCCTACTTAACCTCATTGTTAAGTTGCTCATTCAGTCAGCATATTTCCTTGTGTTATCATCATTTTTGTAATCGAGGAGCATATTTGGCACATTTTATTGTTTTTATTTCGGAAAAACCAGAACGTGTGTGGATAGGGTGCTCTCAGTGGGGCCAAATATCGGCGTTGATTTGTTAAGCCTAAAAATGGCAATTTTGACCTAAAAGATGAACCTCATTCGAGAAGGCCAGAAGAGCTAGGCGGTGAGCTCCTGAAGCCCACTGCCGAAAGAAATCTCACTGTTATAGTAAGAGATCTCACAAGGGAAATCAACGTAAGCCACATGACCATATAGACACCTAACAAAAATGGGAAAATCCATAAAGTTAGGAAAATGTGTACCACACCACCTATCGCAAAATAACCTTCATCAAAGAATCGAAGCTTGCTTCTGTTGCGTAGCAATCAGGAGCTGTTTTTGCAGCGGTTTGTTGCCGGATTCCTTTTAATGACCCTAAACGTCGCCACCAATGGCTTATTCTAGAAAATAGACCATCACAACAACCCAGAGATGGACTTCCGCCGCTCAAGGTTTAACTGTCTATATTGTGAGATGCTGAAGGAAAAATCCATTTTAAGTCACCAGTTCTATACCTATGTACACATAAGAAAAAATTCCTTTCATAAAGCTCTGAAATAAAGTAAAGTTACGTTGAAAGACATAATTTAATTAAAAGGTTTTCGGAACATTGATCATTCTGTTACCTCGTCGGATGGTGAAGATCGTGTTGTCGTCTGCTTACCTACAAAATATTTATAATGTGGGATGTTATCATAAGCTTCGCATATGGAAATTTCTATACATAAATACATACGAGTATACCTGTGGTGGTGGCGATGGTGTGACGGCTGACTCACTGGCTGTCACGCCATCTACCTCCGTTCGAATCCAGGTAGGAGCACAACAGTAAATTTTTGGACATTGTCATCACCCTTTCAGCGGCCAGTGGCAAACTTCTGAAAGTCAAATTCTGCCTATGAAAAAGCTTCTAACTTATTTGTCTTTTTTTTTATATCTGTACTGTATTCCTGTACTGGAATTTAGCTGAGAAAGTCATTGTAAAGACACAAGGCTTTCCGGAAGGACTTGCCGAACCTTCTATGCACTAAGCGCACGTTGATTGTTATGCCTGCCTAGATCTAGCAACTCCCTCACTTTAATGAAACCAATTTAGCGAAACCAATCACAAATTTCAACAACTGAATCGAACGCGACTAATAAATTATTATATTAATTCAGACAATACTAGTTTTATTAAGATTTAAGTTTAACATATTTGAGAAAAGGAAGTTACTGTGTAAGTCACTATGCAAACATATATACCATATGTATATGTGTAGTTATATATGGTAAAACAAAACATGCCAAAACTATCTTGCAACACTTTTAATTCACGTGCTTATATATTATTATTTGCAATCCTTAAAGGTGTACTTACTATATTTTAATTTTTTCTAATTTTTTAATTTTGTTGGGGGCTAATGCTCCCATTCATTTTGCTTAATACAAGCTTAAAAAACTATGACTTAAAACTAATAATAAAAAAAAAAAACGGATAAGCGATATGTGGAACTTATCACTAGGGCTTAAAGCTAGGGATGGTGAAGGAGATCGAATTTGAGGGAATGTGTGCTGCGATTAAAATCGAAAACGGAGAGGTTGGAGTTTACCTTACGCAGCATACGGGATATTGGTTCGTTAGAGCCATATGTAGTGCGGTGGATAGGTAGATAAAAGAGACGGGGGCAACGAAGATTTCGAGGATTAGTGTTACAGAAAATGGAAGAGTCGGTGAATGAAAATAATGTCAGCTGAGTCCCTTCGTTCCTTAAGGGTATTCAGGTTAATGAGTTTGAGACGGTCTCGGTAGGAAGGTAAGATAAGAGGATCGTTCCGAGGTAGACCTCGAAGAGCAAATCGAAGAAAACGACGCTGGATGCTCTCAATACGGGATACATGAACTCGTTTAAAGGGACACTACGCTTGGCTAGCATACTCGAGAAGGGGGCGAAAGTAAGTGATGTATAGTGATCTGCTCACGTACGGATTGCAGAATTCTTTGGGCCATCTTTTAACAAAGCCAAGTGATGATTTTGCTTTAGTAATTATCTCATCAATATGCGAGCGGAAATTAAGCTCCCTGTCGCATAATATGCCAAGGTCACGGATAGTCTGAGCTAGGGATATAGGTTGATCGTGGAGAACGTAAATTCTGGGAGTAGACATGTTGCGCTTACGTGAAAAGGTAATCGATTGACATTGATTGACACTGAGTTCCAAGCAGTTCTTGATGCACCAGGTGGAAAAACTATTTAGATCTATTTAAAGAAGGCTAGAGTCATGTTGTGAGGAAATGGGTTTAAAAAATAGTTAAGATGAAGAGAAGTGGACCTAGGTGACTATCCTGAGGAACACCTGAAGTGGCCAAGAAAATAACCGATAGGACAGACCTGAAACGAACACTATAAAAACGATTATCCCGGTATGAAGACATCCATTAAAGCAAAATGGGTTCAAAGCCCAGGACGGACAATTTGAACAGGATTAGCTTAGGAGATATCTTGTCAAAAGCCTTACTGTAATCAGTTGTTACAACGTCAACTTCTTTACCACTTCCTAAGGCTGAGAGAACAGAGGACACGAATTCTACGAGGTTAGTGGTAATTGATCTACCCTTAAGAAAACTGTGTTGACTAGGGGAAATAAAAGATTTGCACTGGAAGCTTAAGGCTTCATACAAAATGCTCCCGAGAAGTTTGGGTATATGAGAAAGTTTAGCTATAGGGCGGTAATTAGTGACTTCGCTCTTTAATCCCTTTTTGTATATCGGTGTTATGAAAGAAGACTTCCATATTTGTGGAAATTCACCTTGAGAGAGCGATAATCGGAAGAGATTTGCAAGAGGGTGTTAAAGTGTAGGGGACACTTTTTAAGAAATATGGATGGAAAGCCATCTGGGCCGGGTAAGTATTCATCATTAAGTTGCTGTAATTTATTTGATGATCAAATCTTTGAGAAATAGAGGGGCCAGTGGGGAAGTTAAGCAGATATTTGAAATAAGAGGGATCAGGTACGAAGTAATTATCCAAAAAAGTTGGCTATGGTATGCGGATCGGTTGATGATGTGTTTTCGAATGAGGGGGATGGAGGAAAACCGTCAGATTTTTTTTTTTTTTTTTTTTGTAGTTAACGAATTGGTAAAAAGACTTAGGATCATTTATAAGCCTTGATTGTGTACAATCAAGGTATCACTGATAAAGAACGGTATAAAGCTAGGCGAATTTAAGGTATGCCCCGAGATAGTTTAAATAGTCAACAAAAGGGTTGGATTGGAGGAAAACTGCCCATAATTTGTTTCTCTTGTTACGTAAAGAGCGAAGTTTACGATTACACCACGGGGGGGTCGTAGGGGGGGCATATTGGCGAAATCAAAAGAACATTCACTAAGATATGCGTTAATTTTGCGGAAATTCGCTTTATGAAAGTCATAAGAGGAGGCGGTTACAGATCGGGTGGGGCGAATAGGAGAGTGGTGGAAAAGAGAAAGAAGAAGTGGTGGATGAAAGTTATCAATGGTCGATAGTGAAAGGGGACAGAGCAAGACAGAGGAGTTTATGGGATCAGTGGTGAAAATGAGGTCTAATTGCCCACCCATATAGTTGGGGACGCCACTAACTTGGCATGAGCTAGAGTCTGTGAGCTCGTCTAAGAAAAGACATTCTTTACTCGAAATAGGCTTAGCGATAAAAAAAGGTTCGTCAACAGATTGAGTCCAGTGCAGCTTGGGTAGATTGAAGTCTCCGAATACAATGATATCATCGAGAGGATCGGTTGGCGAGTTAGTAGCATTCGGTTGGTTGTGCGGGTAGGATGTAAAAACACATAAAGTACAGGGACCTAAAGGAAGAGCTATCTTTATTGAAACGTAGTCAATCTTAGAAGAAGTAGAAACAGCGATTGGTGAAGAGTTCAGGTCATTGCGGACGGCCAATAGGACACCTCGACAGGGAGAGTCATCATTTGGACGAGTCAGATAGTCGTCTCGAAAAATATTGAAACTAGGGGGGAATAATTCCTGATTCTTTATATCGGGAATTGGATTAGTTTCGGTCAGAGCGTAGACCTCAAATGGGAGAGAGTAGGATTGGCGCAAGACGGCACGGGTCTTAGATCGCAGTCCTCTAACGTTTTGATAGAGGAAGGTTATTTCGAGAGGGCGTAGGAGTGTGTCTGATTTGTCATGCAGATATGCTAGAAGGAGACGTATATTCTCGTACGTCCTTTTTTTCTAAGCCTAGAAAGTGCATAACGACATTTTTTTTGGTTTTATGCTAGTTAGTTTTTACATTGACAATGAAAACAAATTCAAATTAACGATACAATTCCCATTTAGATTTAGATACAGACTGAACTAAGTTAATTTAAAAGTTTAAATATAGGCTTATGATTAAAAGTTAGGAGTATTAAACTTTTCGCTTTTTTTATTTCTGTTTTGGCATGTTGCTTTTATTTGGTGAAGTTTTAACGGTACTTAGTTTGGTGTTTGGTGGAACTCTCGTTTCGATCTAAGTGAACCAGTTTTTCGATTGTGGTGTGGGCGCAGGTGTGATGAGTGTGGTTGCTTTTTATTAAGCAGAAAGATTGGTGTAGGATCCGTCCAATAAGAATTTCATCACACAGGTGTGTTGTTTGACACGTGTTGCAATTGTGATATTTCTCTTGTGTAGCACTAAAATATTAGTACACGTTGGTGTGAATAGTGTAGAGCGAGAGAAATCAGACTCTTTTAAATAGATTTATGCCTTATTATTTAGATGTCTTACGACATCTAACAACACATGTCTAAGAAAAAGGACAAGGTGTTATGGGCGTCAAAATTCAAGATTGCAGTTCAGCCGAACAAAATGTATTAAAAAGATAATAATATCTAAAATCAGGTGTAACAGGACTGATAAAACAGCGACAAGTATGAACGTATCCATAATTCCGATCGCTTCCAGCTGAGCGAGTAACGAATGGAACTCAGCAACTCATGGTTAATTCATCCAAACCTCTAAGAATGGAATCACAAGCATTTTCCCTGTCATCAGCAGGCGACAAGAAAATCACAACAACAAAATACTATATAACAGGAGTATCATTAAGGGCCTCAATACTCCGTTTATGGCTTTGTTGATCGCAGAGGTTATGACGGCGGGTCAGCGTACGCTAAGTTAATTATTAATTGCATAAAACTAGAATCAATCATACTATAATAACAAAAGGTCCCCATTTACCTTAAAAGAAAAACAGGTTGTTTCTTTTTCAGGGCCAAACCTCAAACATAATTGCGTAATCGGTACTTTTCCATTCGGAGAAGAAGAAGAGAAAACGAAAAAAAATATAATAAAACCGTTTTCTTCCTGTTAAGGAACTAAACAAAAATTAGAGTGCAATTAAACCTCAATTGCATAATAAGTGAAAAGTGACCAATCAGTTTCTGACTGATTGTTGTGGGTGCGCATCATACAGAACCTAATTTATTTATTTATTTATTTATTAATCATATCGCGAGATGAATTGTACAGCATGTTCGATAAAATAAATTGCAAAGATTGCAAAAACTTTTTTCACTTCATGTGTGTTAATATTTCTAAGGAAGATGCTGACTATTTCAAATCTAGCGCGATGAAGACAGTTCAACAAATCTTCTCTAAGGCATTGTCTATTGATGTACCCGTCACTGAAATAGAGAAATGCTTTGTTAAAAAAGTCAAATTAAAATCCTCATCTTCTACAAGAACGATCATTTGTTTGAAATTCGGTAATCTCACAACTAAGCAGCGAATAATGTACTCCAAGAGACAAAGTAAAAATACTCTCAACACAGCGACTTGTCAGCAATGGTAGCAGAATCAGCGGCAGTAATAAAGAGAGGGGTACTTTATACATTAATGATTCTCTTACAAGATTTACTCAGGCTTTCTTAAAGCAGGCGAAAGCAGTAATGAAAGAGAAAGGGGTTTGTATGGTTTACCAACAACTAATGAGGAATGTTGAGGGAGGAAAGGTCATTTCCATTAAATCTTTTAATGATTTTGATGATTTAATGATTTTTTTTTAATTAATGAAGTTCGATACTTATTTATTAGATGAACTTTCCACCCTTAATTCTCAGATTTTCCACAAGTTCTAAATCTGAAAATGCATTTAAAAATAGTCCTTATTGTAGTGATAAACTTTTTATTGTACACCAAAATGTTAGAAGTTTGAGAGAAAACTTTCCAGCTCTAATTACTCATCTTGACTCTTTTGCTTTCATCCCAGATATTGTTTTCGTGTCTTAAATTTGGATTTATGATTTCGAGAAAGATGACTACGTCTTATCCGGGTTCAATTTTATTTTGAAAACAAATTAATGTTACGCTGCCGGTGGAGTTTGTTGTTTTGTGAAAGAGAACATTAATTTTGCCGATGTTCTGAAAATTATTGTTGAAATTAACCATCATTAACTTCATATGTTTAATGTTGTAACCTCCGTAAATGAGTTTTCTGAATCCTTAACAAAGAAAAAATCAAAAAGTTGAATTATATTAAGTGACTTAAATATAAATAATTTGGTGGTAATGAAACTGTCTCTAGCTATTGAGCTTTACTTGCTTCACATGGTCTGACATGCTTTATAAACGACCCCGCTAGACCTGCTTCGGAGAGCTGCCTTGATCATATTTATGGTCGTCTAAGAAATGGAGCTCTAAATGAGTGCGTAACGTGTGTACTTGATTTCAAAGTTACTGAACACAGTATGACAGAGCTCCTAATCCCTATATTCACAGTTTGCAGATCTCCTAATTTATTTCCTAATAGATCTAATGTAGACTACAATATACTAAAAATATTCTTTATACCGTGAGTCTTGGGAACCCGTTTGTTCTTCTAGTAATTCTTCAACTGCCTATTCAATTTTCATCTAATCTCTCAAGAATCACATCCTATCTTGTTCCTCTTCACTTCCCTTTAAAAAAAATTGGTTAAAAAACTTAAACCTTGAATATCTAGGAAGTTAAGCAAGGTTATAGCCAAAAATAGACTTAGAATTTAGTGCAACAAATATCATAATAACCAGAATCTTAAAAGAAGATACAAGGAATTATGTGTCGCTCTAAAAAAAACAGATTCCTATTTGCCATGATAGTTATTAACGTGCTCACTTTGCTTCTGGACATGGTAATGCTTTTAACCATTATTTTGCAAATATTGGTTGCAGTCTACAACCAACTTCTGTCCCTTCTATTTGCTGTACTTGTCCTTAAATTTACGAACCTGTTGAACCCTTGCATAATAGTAGTTTTTGTTTCTAGACTATTTCCCCTTCTGAAATTTTGAAAATTATTGGATCCTTATCCAACTCGAAGTCGTGTGGACCTGATGGTGTACTAGGGTGAAAAGTAACCTCCTTGGGAATGAAAAATGCGCGGCACCCAGCGGCAGGATAACTTTTTTATATGCAGAATATTGCCCAAAATATGGCGTCTGCGCTCAGTACTAATCTTTGTGGTATCGCGTGGTTCGCGCATCTTCACTTTCGGGTCAGCCAACACCATTTCATGTATTTCTTTGACATTTTCCTCTATAACCGCATCGGAGGGCTTGTCGCTGCGGACTTGATCGATAGTGGAGTTGCGGCTACCACGAAATTCTCGAAACCAATATTTGACGGTGTAATCTAACGAAGCATTAGCCCCATAATATTTATCCAACATTTCTTTTCTTTCCTTCGCCGTTTTGATTCTCAAAAAATAATGATTTATAAGAGAACGAAAATCGTTTTTGTCCATACTCAACATGATGCCAAAAACGTCAACAACAATCAGCTGTCAAAACAAAACTAAAGACAGTTTCGCACTGAAATTTGGCATGTCTGCCTGGCGGTCAAAGAGGTTACTAGGATCTAGTGTTGTTCTTAAAAAGATTGCGTGTTTCTTAATTGACATCTTGGCTTTTATATATAATCGTTCCATGTTTGATGGTATCTTTCCTGAAGATGTTAAACGTTCAGACGTCATTTCTTTATATAAAAAAGGTCAAGCTACAGAAACTGGTTACTATAGGCCCATCTCAATTCTTTCAGTTTTTAATAAAATTTTTGAAAGAACTATGAAAAATGGAATAAATTGTTTCTGAGATAATAATAGGTTTTTTAACCCTGTGCAATTTGATTTTGTAAAAGGTAAGGAGTAGAGTTAAATATATTAACTAAGGTGTTCCTCAAGGCCCAGTTTTAGGCCCCATTCTGTTCTTCGTCTATATCAACTATCCTATGGCCTAAGCAGCCCATTGGACCTAGTTTGTGATTTTAATTGGGATCTTAGTCTATTGAGACCCTGGTTTGCTGAACACAATCTAGTAATAACCTCAAAAACTACATTATGGTTTTAATGTAAATTTTTATTTCCACGCTCCTGAGTGTAATAGGTTCAAACTGTCTAACTGCTATTGTTCGTCTGGTTTTTCATCCCATTCCTTTACTAATAATCTTAATTGTAGTAATAAATTATTCCTAGTTGATAGGGTTGATGAATTTATATATTTGGGACTAATCTAAGATTCTAAGATGTGTTTTGCTAACCACATTAATATATTGAAGACTTACTTTCGTTACACCCTTCGTCATTTTTATTATTTGCGTAATGTATGCTCAACCAAGCTTTTGAATATAATATATTATGTCATTTTCGATTACAAGTTTCAGTATAGTATTGCTTGTTGGGGGGGGGGTCGTGTATCTTAATAAGATACAACCTCTGCTGATTTTACAGAAATATGTCCTGAGAATAATCTGTCGTAAATCTCGTAGACATTCTAGACCACAAAAATTCTTCCGGTGCGTCACTTGTATTGTTTTAAGGTTTTAAAATTATTATTATTTTTTTTAATGTTTGGCAATCATAATTTTCGTTCAATCTGTCGTTATAATCTTCGTGGTAATCTTTCTAATGTCTTATTAGTACCTAATTACCGTACCACTACTTACCGTATTTTTTTTCTGTTTTATCTTACCGGTTATTTAATGAACTCCCGCAGTACATCAGGACAAAAACAATATCTGGAAGCTTTTCAAAACGCGTTAAAATATGGCTATTCAGTATTGATTATAACATGTTAGAATTCTGTATCTATGACATTTTGGTTTAATCATTCTTGTTCTCCTCCTCGATAAAATTTTTTCTTTCTTTTTTCTTAACTACCTTATTTATAGGATTTTAATAATATTGTAGTGTAAAATTTCTTCTTCTTCTTCTTTTATATTTATATTTAGTAAATTATGTGATTGTACCCAAACTTATCAGAAAAATAAATACTACTACTACTACTTCTTCTACTACTGCTACTAATACTACTACTACCACTACTACTAACCATAGTGCCACAAGTAAAGTGTAGCAAAGTGATCAAAATCCCGACAAAAACCACTTTTTTCACAAAGCGATACAACAAATCTTACAAGTGTACGCTGAAACAAGTTAAACAAGTGATACAAAATAATATGCCTCAACAACAGTCATTGAACAGCGTCTCATGACTTTAGCAGAAATGTTAGTGAGACAAATCCATCCAAAGTGCTGGAGAAGAAAAGACGAACAAGAAATAAAATATGTCCAACCGTTCAGCTGTGAATCAAATCTTCTTTTCTTTTATGGAAAGCGAGTAATAACATCAAATGTGAGGTATTTCTCCCACGTATAAACATTTCCACTACGCCGGTGTTGGAATTGGCTAAAATTGTGGACAATAAAACCATTCTCCAGGCCACTCTACTTTGTATCACCTCGTTCGTAAGACCAAAAATTTACTGATATTTTCGCACATGTGTGATTCACTTATTTTTCTTTCAGTCTCTTAAATCTTGACTGAGGAATACAATAAGGCTATAAACATATTAACTTGTTTAAAAAATACACCCAGTCAACAATCAAACATGGAATTAACAGAAACCCTACATGCAATCGAGGAAGGACAATTAGGAAATAATATGATAAGGATGATTCTGATGAATGTGCGTCTTAAATTCTTCTTTCCGCACAGAATCAGTTTCCTTGAACACTGCGAACTACAAAAGAATTGATTTCTTTGGAAAAATAGGCCTCTTAGACAAACGTACGCTGCACATTACGTTACGACGCATGAAGATGACTGAAGCACAAGTTAACAAAACAAACGAGACCACACACAGCCACCTGGGACTCTCATCAGGTTTATGGCGCTCATTTAAATAAAGAAGTTATCTTGCCGCACCTTGTACACTTAGCGACAGAACTTGGAGATTTAGGAAGGAGATTTCAATTAAACATTTTTCTAAGTTTAAAAAGCCCAACAGAGTTATAGCAGACAATGAATTTAAGTAAGAACAAATAATACAGTTTTTAAGAAAAAATAACTTTTTGGATTTCGCAGCGCTGTTTTTAAAAATAAATTTTAAGCGTATCAGAAACCCCTTGAGCTCGAGTTACGGTTACTTCTTAGGTAACCTCAACACCCTATATCATTCCCATATGCAATATTAGTCTTTGATTTTCCCCATGAACACATATTAATCCTAAACCTTATAATTTGTCCCATCTATTTATTTTAATCGTAAAATCAAACTTTCGCATTTTCCCCTTTTTGATTACGAAAACATTTTATTCCAATAAAAACTTAAGAAATTTGTAAGAGTTCATTTGAAAATAAAGAATGAAGAGGTCAAGTCGAAAATAGAAGTGAACGTTGTTTTTTTTTTAAACTTCGCAAAGGTAAACATTACTGGCGCAGTCGTAGTTGCAATTCCGGGGTTGAGTTTTTGATTTAAAACTAACGAGTGTAAACCAAGTGAAAATTGGTATTGTAGTAGAAAAGAATATTGCAGATAACTCGGTACGTGATAGTATTGCTTGTTAATTTTCCCACATCAAGTGCATATTGGTGATAGTGAAGTGAACGGACATGGACACACAAAGGTATTGAAGAATTTACAAACAAAAATAGTGTGTAATTCAACTAAGCGGACAAGACTGTCATTTGCCATTTATCGTCAAGATCATGACAACAAAAATACAAATGACTGTTTGCATGTAAGTTAACGTATACAATCACTTACTTCCTTTATATCCCCAATCCCTTGTAATTAAAGAAATATATATACATATGTACACATACAGGGTGTCCCGAAACTCAACGTCAACCGGGTGATAGGGTGGATCAAATCTGTGCTAGGAAAAATTAGGAAAAAAATCCATCTCGCTTGGTTAAATAATAATAGTGATATTTAGAAAAATAATGAAAATCGATACCCTAGGCCACATTTTTAGGTTCTGTGATCACATATTCCCCAATGTTAACCATTTTATTGATTGAAAATAAAAATCCAAAAATAAATGCTGTAAGTTTCGTAAGAAAAATAAAGTTTGACTGAGTCATAGTTCAAAATTTTTTTCAAACCTAACTTTGACACCTCAATGTGTTGCCATAACCATAAGTTTTTGTGTTACCCTAGACTTGATAAGTGTTGTGGAAAATGTGTTAGTTCTTATCTAGTAATAGGTACTAAAAAGCTTTTGCGAAATACCGTTTTTTTATACAGCTCAAGAATGTGCGAACATGCATATTATCTACGGTGAATATCGTTGTAATATCTCTGCCGCCGCCTGATTATATGGCGAAAGGTATCCAAAAGTGGCGCGTCACGCAGACCACCGCATGTTCACCTATGCCGGCGGGAAACCACAAGAACACAACGACAACGTAGTTTTAAATAAAATTGAAAGTGATCTCAAGGCGTCAGTACGTACGATTGAAAGATCCACTGAAATAGCGAAAAGCATTACTCATCGGATTTTGCAAGAAAACAACTACAACCCGTTCCATGTGCAACGCGTACAAAGTTTTCTACCTCGTGGCTACGCTCCAAGAGCCGAATTTTGCAGGACAATATTGGCGAAAAATAGTGAAGATTCGCAGTTTCTCAATCACATTTTATGGACTGACTAATCAACATTTAAAAAAGGCGGTTATATGATTTTACATAATCTACATGAGTGGCACAGAGAAAATCTACATTTGATGCGTGAAAACGGCTCTCAATATCAATATCGGGTCAGTAAATATAATTGGACCATTTGAACTAGCATAAAATTTAAATGGCGACAACTACCTGCATTTTTTTTTTTTTTTTGGAAAATGATTCGCCGAGCTTATTATAAGATGTACCACTCAATATCTGTCGAGATATGTGGTTTTAACAAGATGGTTGCCCAGCGCATTATGCTCGTCGAGTACGAGATTATATGAATACTGAGTATCCCGATAGGTGGATTGGACGCCCTGGATCAATTTTTTGGCCTCCTCCTTCTCCGGAACTTAACCCCAGAGAATACTTTTACTGGAGGTAAATAAAAGAAAAGGTTTATTTTAAACTAATCGCTAATATAGAAGAAAAACTTTTTGGAGCAGGAGAAGAAATTCATGCAAGAAGATTCATACGTATTCGTGCTGAGCGTAAACAATTTGAGCCTTTGCTTTATAAATAAAATAAATGTACTAAAGTATTTTCTTCTGTTTCATTATGATTTAGGTTTTCAATTATACTCAAAAGGGTAAAATATCATACTTTCCAATTTTTCAGTCAGAATTATAAATGCTCTAAAACGATTTAAATTTTGATAATATTTTATGGAAGTAGCAAGTAGCAAGTGTTGTACCACTTTGAAATCTGATGATGAAATGGATTACTTGTGTAAATAACTTGCCGATGTTAGTATAGTACATTTTTTGTTTTTAAATAAGAGGAGTCAAAGCTTGCTTTCAAATTTTTTTTTTTTTTTTTTTGAGCTATGACTTAGTCGAACTTTAGTTTCTTACGAAACTTCCAGCATTTATTTTTGGATTTGTGATTGCGATCAATAGAATGGTTATTGAAGATTACGTAAAAAAAACACCGTAAAATTTGGAAATATGTGACCACAAAAACTAAAAATGTGGTCTAGGGTATCGATTTTCATTACTTTTCCCAGCACGAGTTTGATCCACCCTATCACCCAGTGCCCGTTTGACGTTTTGTTTCGGGACACCCTGTATATTAAGAAGAGAAGTAAAGTTCAAAGTAAATAGAAATTAAAAAAATTAATGATAAGGAACTGTAGGAAACGTAAACCTGTAGACTTAAAGCATTATTCAAACGAAAGTAGTGAGGAAGAGATGGGCTTACAAAATATGGAAACCATTTTAAATTCAATAGCTTCTAATGAGGTTTAGAAAAATTCAAACATCGCTAGTGGAAGCGCCGCGGTAAACAGAGCCTCTAGCAATATCTTGAGTAATGATTTAAGTGTAAAAATTTAAGAAACATTAACAATGTATTTAATGCACTAAAAATTCCGGATGCTATTTAAGATCTGCACGAATACGATGGGGACCCTAGACCTTTTTTTTGACTTCATAAATAACATCTAAGAAATTCTAGAGTTAATGCAGTCTATTAACAATGCCACTTATGCAAATATAATACTTAGAGCAATGAGAAATAAAGTAACAGGAGAAGCCAATGAAATTGTGAATATGTTCGGTTCACTTCTTGATTGGGATCAAATAAGAAAAAAACCTCATATTACCTTATTCCGACAAGCGGAATGGAATATCTCTCATAAGAGATCTTCATACTTCATACTACAATCAAAGCATAGAAAAATAGTATTTCAAGGTAAAAGAAATACTCTCAACACTAATTAACCACGTTAATGTGCATGAAAATTATCCAAGTGTTATAAGGGCCAAAACAAGGCTCTTCACAGACATATGCCTTAATACATTCCTGGCATGACTATGAGAACCTTTAGGCTCTATAATCAGAGCTATGGAACCTGAAAATCCCACCGAAGCAATAAAGAACAAAACTCTTTCTATATGAAATATTTCACTAATACTCGATTCACAGGCACAGCGTCTGATATATTGGGCTGGGTTGTACGAGAAGAAATGTCCGATTTTATAGTAAAAATTTAAAGCCCAATATTATTTTTCAGTAAATCTTTATTCAATCAAAATAGGATCCATTGGCATCTATGGAATCCAGATTGCGGAAAAGAAGTAATCCGTTTGTAAAATATCAGGAAAGTACCGCGAATGCGAAAGAAATTCAAATCCCAACTTCAACAGTTTTTGCACTGTTACTTGTCAGGCCGTGCCTATTGACCAACGCAACATTTGATAGCGTTTATCGTTGCTCCTGTTTGAAGAAATAAAAAGTGAATAGGTCCATCCGATATCCACGAAATTATCATCGTAACCTTTCTTGTGTGAAGGTCGGGCTTGTGGGTGCATCCAACCACTGCCTAGATCTTTTACGATTATTATACAGTATCCACTTTTCATCGCAGATGACTATCCGGTACAGAAATGGTTCAGTTTGGTTTCCTAATGCAAGCGATGTGCAGTTTTCGAGGAGCCGCAGTTTTTGATGTTCGTCCAGTTCATGGGATACCCACTTATCGAGTTTCTTTACCTTTTTTATAAGAGAAAGGTGCCGATTTATTGTCATTGGGGATACTCCCATCCTCGCACTGATTTCATTGGTTCCACATCCACCGTTGCTCTTAAAACATCGTCGTCAACAAACGCTTTCGTCTTCAATTTCCTCATTTTTGAGGCTGAAATCTCCCGAACGGAACTATCCAAACCAACGTCGTATAGTGCGTTCGTTTATCGCTACATCCTCAGATGCGTCATTAATGTTTCTCATTGCCAATGACACATTATGTCCCATTTTAAATTCGTAAAGGAAGAACGTTAGAATTTGAACTACCGACAGCATGGTAAATAATTCCTAGAAAAAGAAAGGTACTTGAAACGAACCCTAAAAATCTCACATGTCAAGCACACGTACCACGTTATTTCCTAAAAAAAGTAAATTTAAAGTTCTAGCACAGATATTCACTCGAGAACTTCTTATTTCCACATTTCATGTGGTACAACCTAATACAAATTTAAATATAATAAAACCCCTAGTAAAAAACCAACCAATATGTGATACATTCCACCAATATTATTCCCACCCCAAAACACTATGCAACATTTTCATATTCCTTGAAATATTAACAAACAACACAATTACTGAAATTCCTTCCCAATTCACCATTCTCAGCCACAAAACACTAGACAAATCAGACAAATCGAACAAATCAAACGCACCCATAGAAAAGCAATTAAGCTATCAGCCTCCATTTACACCTATGGACATTTTCAGTGGAAATTCCAGAAATACCCAACGAATTAACATCCGGCAATCTAGCGCTAATAGGACTAATTATCACCCACCAACCTGTATCAGAATTATATCATAAGAGAAGTCAACAACTTTAACGACATACACATCCTTCAACAAAACCCTGATCAGGAAACCATCGATTTTCTCGCACTAGATCAGTTTTTACCACAACAAAACAATAAATTATATGAACTGGTAAATACAATAAATGAGGTCGTTTACATACCAATAACAAAGATAAAAAAGACGTTTATCACTCCAGAAGGAATCTCCTGATCTATTAAATGGTACTGCCAAGCAGAAGTGATAAATGTTACAATCACACATTTTTTTTAGAAAAATCCCTTAAAGTTGAAAAAACAACTTTTCAGGAAATAAATAGTTTCAATATCCAACAGATACCACCACAAACAATCCCCGCTAGTTGTTATATTAAAGAAGATCTATTAAGCGTAGACCATCTAAACGAAGCAGAAAAGAAGCATTTAGTTAAACTCTGTAGAAATTTTTATGACATCTTTATAGATATCAAGCAAGCAAGCCTTAACCTTCACTAATGAAGTAAATCATCGTATTATAACTAACAATAATATACCCGTTTATACCAAATCTTGCTCGTATAAACCGAATCCAATCTCAAATTCAAAAGCTGTTAAAACAGGGAATAATTCGGTCAAGCTAATCATTTCGATTGTCCCATAAAAAAAAATCGATTCTTTAGACAAACGTAAGTGGAGAATGGTAGTCGACTATAGGAAAATAAATGAAAAAAACTATAGGAGATAGCTATCCCCTCCCAAATATATCGGATACCATACATTAGATAAGTTGGGACGCTGCAATTATTTTACAACCCTAGATCTTGCGTCTGGCTTTCACCAGATTAAAATCAATCCCAGGGACATCAATAAAACGGCCTTCACGGTCAACAACGATGGGGTGGCCGTGGTGTAGTAGTATATGCATAGACTCCTCAAGCAGAGGGTCGTGGGTTCGAATCCCGTTTGAGGCAATTCTGTGAAAAAGTCTTTTCATATGTAGTATGTAGTTATATGTATTTATATGAAAATCCCGTCGGCGTCAACTCTGACATGAAGGCATAACACTGATGTTGGAGTGGTTGCTGGCTGGGCTAAATATAACGAACTAACAACTAGCACGTACTTAAGACCCACTGGTTTAGGATGTACTAGCTCGTCCCGTCCAGTTTGACAACCACCTCTGGGAAAAATATATAACCTAATAAACATGAGTTTCAAACTACTACAGCACCTTTTGGGCTGAAAAATGCCCTGCCAATATTCTACCGGGTTATGGACAAAGTAATGAAGGAACTACAAGGCAAAATTTGTCTTGTTTATATAGACGATATAATAATACTTTCAAGCTCCCTTCAAGAGTATATAGAGAACTTGCAGAAAGTCTTTTCAAAGCTACAAGAAGCCAACTTAAAAAATCAAATCGACAAATCAGAATTTCTTAAGAAAAAAGTAGCTATTCTCGGTCATGTTGTAACACCAGATGGTGTCAGGCATAATCCTGAAAAAATCAGTGTTACAAATTACAAATAAGCGTAAGGTTAGATGATAGGTATGTAAAATGCTTGGAGCACTGTTAAGATTTTCTAACAAATGATCCCCTGCTTCAATACCCAGACCTCTCTAAATCATTCATATTAACTACAGATGCAAGCGATTTCGCTTTAGGAGCCGTATTGAGTCAAGGCCCAATAAATCCTGATAAACTAATTTGCTTTGCTTCTAAAACATTATCCGACACTAGCACAACCGAGAAACAACTTTTGGCAATTGTTTGGGCAGTCAAACAATTTCGCCCATACCTGTTTGGCAGAAGATATAAGATAAGAACAGATCAAAAAAAGGGAAAGATAACACAAACACCGACGCTCTTAGTAGAGTTATACTAGTAAATCAAAAAAGAGTAGAACTAATATAAACATCAACGAATCCGAATCTCTACAAGTCATAGGTGAGAGTGGCGGTTAGAAGACCAATCCACTTAGGCCTATTGACCCGTTGTGCAAGAACCAACCATAGACGTATAACTGAAACCCTCAACCATATAAAAAGTATGTATTATTTTCCTCAGATGAAAGACAAATTTACTTAAATATGTAATTAACAACCATGAGCAATGTCAAACATGGAGATATGACAGAAAGCCTCAAAAAATAGAATACCAAATTCCACCTAAATCAGAATTACCATTAGACATGGTTCATATAGACCAATAAAGAAATCTAACAGTAATAGATAAATTTTCAAGCTTCGGAGCAACCTAAACACTTACAAATAGGAATAGCATAACAATAGAGACCATGAAGATATTTTTCACGAAGCACTTATAACATATAATAATGCAATTCATTCTGCAACAAAGTATGATAGTGTACACGATTATTTAGAAAAACTTAACAAATTTTAGGATCACCTTTATGAAACCCTTAAAGAACAAGCAAGAACACAGGTCACTCAAAATATTGAAAGACTAAACAGGGCACGAGAATTCCCTAAGACTATAAGAACAGGATCAGTAGTATATATAAAATAGTACAGGAGGAACAAAATGACCCCTAGGTTCACCAGGCATTTAATTACGAAAAACAATAAGGTTACCCTTATTACATCTAAAGATAAAAAAAAACTAAACGGAAACGTAAATCCCAGGTTTCTAACAATCAGGGCATAGAAAAAAAAGAAAGAAAAGATAGATAGTAAAGGATAATTAGTTCTAATTCCAGGCCCAGCTAAAATCATAGGACAATACACCAATCTTATTTGACCAGTATGCAAAAAGCATTGACAAAATACCATAGAAAGATCAATAGAAAAAATAAAAAGAAACGAAAACTTAAAAATGATAACTAAAACCACTTAATTTAAATTTAAAGACTTAAAATGTCAAGTAGATATTTTATTCCCAAGAAAAATAAGCAAAAGAGGACTCATATAAATATATTTCAGGCTCCTTTATAAAACCAAAATAGGGAATATGAATGCCAGTGATGCAATATCCATAAATAATAAAGTCAACGCACTTAAGGAAAACCAGAATGAAGCTCAACAGATAATTTTAGAAGGAACCATGCGTAATAAATTAATAACATAACTATTCATTAATAAAACAAAGCACATAAATGCACAACAGGCAATATAAGGAAACTATCTTAAGAAACACCAAATTCATAAATGAAATCCGCATAGGTCTGGATAGCTTCCAATATATCCAGTACCTACACCAAATTAATTTTAATATTGATACACTTAAATAACACCTTCAGGATATTGCAGAATCCATAAACCTAGCAAATGTAAACATTATTTTCAGACAAATCCTCATTCCTCTTGTATTAGATTATATAACACATGAGCTGAAAAGTCGGCGCCGTTTTCAGTTAGTACCAACCTTCAAAAGATACGTGTATAAATTTGACAGCTGTCGAACGATTAGTTCTCAGGATATAGCGTTGTGAGTGAAGCACCTTTTGTTATTGTGAAAAAAAAAATGGATTCAAAGCAATTTCATGTGTTGATTTATCATTGCTTTTTGATGGGAAAAAATGCAGCCGATGTAAAGAAATTACTTGATAAGTGTTAATCGGACTCTGCACCAGCCGAACGAACCATTCGCAAGTGGATTGAAAAATTTAAAAGTGGTCATACAAGCACCGAAGATGATGCACGCAGTGGACGTTCAAAAGAGGCTGTTTCAGACGAAAACTTCAAAAAGGTCCACAAAATGATTACGAGTGACCGTAGAGTGAATTTGATCGAGATAGCTAAGGCTCTGAAGATATCAAAAGAGCGTGTTGGATATATCATACACGAATATTTAGACATGCGAAAGCTCTGTTTAAAGTGGGTGCCGCGTTTGCTTACATTCGACCAAAAACAACAACGTGTTGTCAGTCGTTCATAGACCTCCGCGGGGTTTAAACGTGTTTCGACTTATAAGTGAGAAGTGACGCTTACTTACAACAATTAAACAAATTGGATTTAGGCTCCAATTAGCGCAACGGTAGTGTGTTTGCTTGAGACTGCGAAAGCTGTGGGTTCGACTCCGAATAGTCGGCAAACAGTTTTTTTTTTTATTATTATTTTTATAAATAAAAATAAGTATGAAGTGTTCGCATTAACATCACGTGATGGATTGTGGCGAGCGGTCCGCTATCCCTATAGCGGGATCTGCTGAAATGTCAGGTGAGGCTTCGAGTGGTTCAAGCCAAACCCCAAAGACAAAGAGACGGAGGAAGCTAACAACGACCACTGTATAGCTGCTTGGCGGAGTGAGGGAAGGGAACACCTTCGCTTCATTGGCCGCAAGCGAATCTGATGATGAAGAGGAAGAACTGAAGGCCATAAGTAGCAGCATAAAAATGCTACAATGCTACAATGCTACACAAGAGTGCTGGCCATAAAAGAAAAGCAAATGGAAAGAAGGAAGAGGGAAGAGCTAGAGCAATCTCAACAACAGCAGCATGCTCAAAAGCAGAAACAACAACAACACCAAACAAATAAAGTAGCACAAGTGCTACAAAAACAGAACGTTAAGAACCACCAGCAACAACAAAAACGGCAACAGCAAAAACAGCAGCAGCAACAACAACAACAACAACAACAACAACAACAACAACAACAACAGCAGCAGCAGCAGCAGCAGAAGAAGAAGGAGAAGGTGCCTCCTATCAACACCTATTAATTGGAGGTAAATGCTACCAAGGACCTGTGTTGGCTGGTCATTGGTAATAATTTTAATATTAAGAGGTTGGGGAACCGCCATGCCATCCACTGTAATACAGTGGAGGGCTACGCGAAAGTGAAAGAGCTCTTAAAGGAAACGACGACGGAGCACTACTCATTCACACCGAAGTGTGAAAAGCGGCAATCGATGCTGCTGAAGGGGTTGGAACCGTCTTCTGATCCTGAGGAGATCCTGGCACTGCTCAAAGAGAAGGAGTGTGAAGGACTCAAGTTTGTGGGGGTAAAGCCATTTACCACAGCTAGAGCCAGGCGGGAGAAACGGAGTCTGCCGTTCTTCCTGGTGCAGCTCAGTCCCGAAAGCCGTCTGGATAGTCTAAGGAGTATCAATGTCCTAGACTACCAGGTGGTTCACTGGGAAAAATTAAAAAGGAGCGAAGGTGTTATACAATGCGTTCGCTGCCAGAGGTTCGGGCACGCCGTGTCGAACTGCCAAATGCAGCCTCGATGCGTTAAGTGCGCAAAGAACCACAGTTCAGAGGAGTGTGCTCTGGGCAGGGACGGAGCGGCCGATAGGACGCAGCTCTCGTGCGTGTTATGTGGGAACGTGGGACACACCGCAAACTATCGGGGTTGTCCTTAGCTCGCTGACATTAAAAAATCGAAACTGGGTCAGCAGCAGAAGGTGGAGGTCAAACGTTCACCTGTAAAGTTTCAAACACCAGCCGTCACGTCCCAAATTTCCTACGCCCAAATGGCGGCAGGTAGGGGGGCTACGGTACAGCAAGCGACTGTTGCTTCTCCGGCGCCAATGCCGAGAACAAGGGAAGCTGCACCTAACATGCTGGCCATCTTGCTCGCAATCCAAGGGCAGATGGCTCAGCTGCAAAAGCAGGTGCAAGAACAGGCCAAGCGGGTGGACCAGATCTACGCGCTGCTGCCGGGCCTAACGCAACACATGTCGTTATGGGTACGCACATTGAGGAGCAAACTTTAAAGGTCCTTGCGGTGAATGTTAATTCACTGACTAGGATCGAATGAAGAGCCGCGATGTTTAAATTGCTACAAGACCAAACTCCTGAGGTGCTTTTCGCTAGCGAAACCAAGCTAACCGATTAGCACAAACTGGAGTACAATAATTATATTGTTACAAGAAGGTATAAAATTTCGCAGAGTATACAAGGGAAGGTTGCGTAGGTTCCGGGTGTTGGAGGCAGTCGTCATGTATATCCCGCTCCGCAGTGTAAAGCGGCTGTACTTGGCCTCTGTTTATGCACCTGAGGCTCCACAATCCACTTTATTCATTACAGAGCTCACACGCTTTTTTGACTTCTGAGGCTGGAATCGGGGGAGAATTATTTTGTAATCGACGGGGACTTCAACGCTAGACACAGAGATTGGGGAAATAATTTGCCAAATACTAGAGGGAACCTACTACTCGATTGGTGTAGTACAGTACTACACGATGTCATGTACAGACTCAGTCTTAAAGCGACGGATAACCCGTCGTTTCCCAGAGGCGGGTCTTATTTGGATCTACTGCTGTACGACGAACGTATACGACTGACAGGTACGAATTCACAAACGCTAAACTGTCTGCGCACATTCGTGTATGACAGTGACCATTGCGGTTTTAGCACCGAAATTACAGTTCCCAACGAAATCTCGGAATTGGAAGAGTTTGTCCAAAGATATTCTTACAACTACAGTAAGACTCGAAGGACACGCTTCTCCGCAACCATGACAAGTGCGCTCTTTGCGAATACGCTCCACCCACCGTCCAATAGGAATTTGTCAAACGAGGAGATCGACAATTACCTAAAACAAATGGACGAGATAATTAAACAAACTATGGACGCTACAATACCGCGGTGTCGACGTACGACTAACGAAGACCTGTTCCGCAATCCTACTATTGACGCACTGCACCGACAGAAAAGTAGACTTCTATCAAGACTCAAAAACTTATACAGACAGTTAACTGACAGACAAGACCCGGAGATAAGGACACTGAAGGCGTCGATTAAAAATATTCAAACGTTAATAAAAGAGAATTACAGAATTTCTGTAAGTTTGTATTGGAACAACAGGGTTCGGGCTGTAAACACCAGCAACAGGAATATGTTCCCGCAAATAAATAAACTATTTCGGAGAAAAAATCAAAACGACCTTCAGTGTCTTAAAATAGCCCGGACAACAGACAACGAACGGTTACTGACAATAGCAGGTATTGATCCAAATGAGGCCGCTGATGATGACGACTTTTTTGTGATCGAGGATCCACAGGAGAAAGTTGAGGCCATAGGGGCGGCTTTCGAGGAAATATACAAGGCCACTGATACTATTGGCCCTAATTATGACCTGGACAATCGCGTCTTGGTGCACGACTTCCACATTCGAAATGAAGTAGAGAGCTGGCAATCCGAGGGCTCTGGTTTCAACAGGTTCAGCGACGAAAATATGGCAAATAATGTCATTACCAGAGAGGGTGACCTACCCCCGTTAATTTCTTAGAAAGAAGAGCTCCATGAGATCCTCGACACAATCAGGGTGCTTCGACATCTTCCTCTAGAACCGGTGGACATTTACACCACCAATATCCAATCCAGCGAATCTCCGGTCAATAAGTCTCCTTCTAAATATTAGTAAGGTGTTTGAAAAGGTAATCAATAGAGCTTTGTCTAGGTGGGTTGAGGACAAACATATAGTTCCAGATAATCAATTCGGTTTTAATATCCAATGGAATAAAGGCAAAAACCAATGTACTGGTGCCTGCCTTGTTGACTTGGAGAAGGCCTTCGACACCGTATGGTTAGAGGGTCTTTTCTATAAGCTGACTAGGCTGGGGATCAGTAAACCACTCTTGTACATTCTTTATAATATGCTAACCAACAGACAGCTCATCATGCAGAATGGTGATGTGACTTCTGGTGGAATATTTCAAATTAAAAATGGTCTTCAGCAAGGCGCGGTCAATTCGCCGATCCTGTTCAACATTTATACAAGCGACTTGGTAGGTTCGCTTCCCCATACTATTGCGTACGCAGACGATTTGATAGCGTACAGAACAGGTCCAAAAATCGAGGTCATCAATAATGATTTCGATAAGATAAGACGATTTTGCGATGACTGGAAGTTGAAAATCAACTTCTGGAAGTCGGAAACCATTTTCTTTAGGACGCCGTTATCTAGAGCCTCTACAGATACCAGAAAAAAATGGAAAACTTACTCGATCATTGGACAACGCGGACAGCCTCTTGCCTGTCGAAAGGTAGTCAGATACCTTGGGATCTGGCTAGATCAGTTTCTGTATTTTGACAAAAACGTAGATGCTGCTCTGGTCAGAGCTAAAGGCGCTTTTGCCCTTACAAAGAGACTGTTTTATAGCAGCAAACTCGATGCGAGGGTAAAGGTAATCTGCTACATGGCCCTTATCAGGCCCATGTGCGAGCAAGCTTAATGGAAAAGATTCGGGTGTTTGAGAGGGCTTGCCTAAGGGCTTGCCTTCGCTTGTACAGAACACCAGAGTCGGAGTACAAATTTTTTTATCGTAATGAGGTCCTTTACAACAGAGCGAACCTAATACGAGTGGACAACTTCGTAATTAAGCTGACTCGAAGGCACATTGCAAGAGCAATGACCTCGACGAATAACCTGATATCTGGGGCTTACTATCCCAATTAGCGTTACCACGAGAGAGTGCGCTCTGACGGCTTCGTTCCACCGGAAGCATTCCTCTACCTAGATCAGATAGGGTTGATCCAGGATAGATCAGTGGTCCCGTTAATCTTCCATGTCGCTCGGAAAGCTGGGGACAGGCGACTCAACTACAACAGAGACGTCAACTACAACACGGCAGTGTGGATCTTCTCAGGTTCAGTACGGCGGTGGGGAATCGCGATAAGAGGAATGTCGTTCGGCAGCACCAGCATTTCTGTTGGTTGAATGATGGAGAAGATGTTTCGTCGTCGTTTCTGTCAACTACGTACCAGCCTCACTAATGAGGCAGAGCTGACCAATCTATTTGCTCTGTGAATAGCGATGGCCAGCTTGCATAAGTTTAGGTTAGCATTTAAGAAATATATACATATATTAGTATATACCTTCGTATATACTAATATATGTATATATGTGTGTATTGTGTATGTAGGTAAGGAAGATTAAGGTTTATTTTAAATTAGATATTAAGTTTTTATAAAAAATTAAGTCCATATGCTAAGTTTTTGTCAAACTTTTTATTTTCTTAGCCTTAAGTATCGAAAATAAATAGTCCTAAGTAAAACGTAAATAAAGTCGAAAGACATAGATATAAGAATTTAGAGTAGTTAAGAGTGCCTGTGTGGGGCCAGTAAGTTAGTATAAGATTGTTAAGTAATTTTAAGCTAGCATTTAAGCATTTTCTGTTAGTATGTAAGAATTAATGATTAAGATAATAAAATGCATTTAAAACTAAAACTAAACAACGTGTTGATGATTAAGAGGAGTGTTTAAAGAATTTTTGCATCGGTATGTGACAATGGATGAAACGTGGCTCCATCAGCAGTCAACTGAGTGGCGATCAGGCGACGAACTTCGTCCAAAGCGATAAAAAACTCAACAGTCGGCTGGCAAGGTTAGGGCATCCGTATTTTGAGATACACATGGAATAATTTTCATCGAATATCTCCAAAAGGGCCAGACTATCAACAGCGACTTTTACATTGCGTTGTTGGAGCATTTGAAGGACAAAATCGCAGAAAAACGGCCGCATTTGAAGAAAAAGAAAGTGCTGTTTTATCAAGACAATACACCGTGTCACAAGTCGATGAAAACGATGGCAAAATTGAATGAATTCGGCTTCCCCACCCCCCGTATTCTCCAGATTTGGCTCCCAGCGACTTTTTGCTGTTCACAGACCTCAAAAGAATGCTCGCCGGAAAGAGATTTAAGACCGATGAAGAAGTAATCGCAGAAACAGATGCCTATTTTGAGGCTAAACTTAAATCGTACTACAAAACTGGTACCGAAAGATTGAAAAATCGTTTTAATCAGCGTATCGCCCTCGAAGGCAACTATATTGATAAATAAAGTTGAATTTTAAAATTTTGTGTTTCACTATAAAACGGCACTGACTTTTCAGCCCATGTGTTATATAAAAATTTTGAGGAACAGAACGTCGAGGTGATTTAAAGTAAAGAAATATATAAGTTTTTAAGACTACAGGCATACTATAACTATTCTCAAATCGTTTTTAACATAAAATTATAAATATTATTGCAAACAAATTTTTCACTCCACCACCTAATATCCCTTCCTATAAATAAAACCCACACAATCCATATATCCAAACCCTATGCCATCCTAAGTGATGTTTATGTGACATATATACAATTTATTGACAAAGCATGCAAAACGATAGAATAGGTGTCATACCGCGAGGAAGATGAGCTCGAATTAATAGATTCAAACAGCTGCATTGCCTCCCTGTTCCAAGACATACCAGCAGTATGCAACTTCAGCAAGAAACGGAAACGGAGGATAATCCAGCCAGAAGACAATTATTTAGTATTAATCAACGTCCCACCAACACAGATACAACTACGTGAGGAATTCCTAAAAAGATTATATCAGGAACAATTTTAATACGGGGATTATGAAGTGACCATTATTAATATCATCTATACCAGCAAATCCCACATTTTTTGGAACATAATTCACATAATTCCTTCATTATTTATCCCATTAAATTTATCCCAAACAATTGCAGAAATAAATCTTGAAAAATTAGAAAAATACCAATTCAAAAACAGTTAAGAAATCAACATCCTCAAAATCAACACAAAACAGCAAAATTACTCCTTCTACATATTTGCGGCATCAATCATCATCATCCCAACAGTCATAATTCTAACGTATTGGCGTCAACATCCACCATTAGGAAAGGATACAGATACAGGGACGAAGCCTCAGTTCAAGGGGGATGAAGCTACGGTTGCTTCTTAGGTAATCTCAGCACCTTATGTCATTTCCATTTGTAATATTAATTTTTTGTTTATATAAACACATTTCTCAAATTGTAATCCTAAGTCTCATAATTTTTTCCCATCCCTTTATTTTAATTGTAATATTAAACTTTCGCATGTTGCCTCTTTGATTTCGCAAATGTTTTATTCCAATAAAAACTTAAAACATTTGTAAAAGAGATCAGTTGAAAATAAAGAATGAAGAAGTAAAGGCGAAAAGAGAAGTCAACTTCGTTTTTTTAAACTCCGGAAAGGTTAACACCATTACTTACGCGCCAATTATTGTATAAAAAAAAACTTGGACATTCATTGGACCATGTGGGTAGTTCAGACGTAGAATGGCTTCATTCCACAATATTAGAGAAGAGTACATTGAAGTTATAGATCTTTCAGTGAAAATGAAACTGCAATTAAAACTAAATAACTGTAATAATCGATTTTATTCTAAAAACACTAGGGATGAAATCGATGAACAGATTGAATAGTAACATATGTACCATATGTAGTAAAGGAAACTCAAATAAAAAGTAATAAAAAGGCTTAACGAATAACGAGAGGATTACTTGGAATAAAGAAAGGTATGCCAGATAAAAACTTATAAGATCGTACAATAAAAAAAAATTCATTTTATATAAGATCAATAATTCAAAAAATTTACACTTAACAAACAATAAAAAACGACGTAAACTTACAGATTCCACTACTAATGATGGTACTTCTAACACTAATTAATGAATAGTTAGGATATTTAAAAGTTAAGGTGGAAACAATTCAAATCACTAATCAGACTGATATTGTGCTACATCTAAACATTTTAAACTCAGAATTAAGACTTGGTACAACCACAACTAACCAACGATTATATAAGACAAAGAAATAGTTCGTCAAAAATAGATACATTAATAGATAAAATGAATTCAATAACGCCTAGAAAAACAAAGATAAAAACAATAATTACTGAATATACGAGAAGTATCTTTTAGGAAAAATATCTTTTAGGAGCTATGGATGACACTGATTGGGATAATACTGATCATTGTAGATACACAAAATTCAATTGACATCATAAGCAACCAAACCAAAATTACCTAACATTTCAATGAAACCATAAATTTTGTAATGATTGCTTTATCGTCTGAAATGATCAGATCACAGTATGCTAGAACACCTTAACATATACACCTCGCATATACGTCAATAGCCCTTCAAGCAAACTCACTTGAAGTTAAATAAAAGTCCTTGCCTTATTGCATTTTATTTCAGGTATTTATACACGAAAATCGCAAATTGTATAGATTTTCAAAGGTAGGAGAAACGGAAACATAACTGATAAATATAGAAATCGAACCATGCGAATGCAATGTGCATAACTCTGGTTATGCTGATAAATGAAATCGTATTGAACTAGAGACAAAGACATTGTGGATTATTAAATAACAGTATGACAAGAAAGAGAAAAATTATTGATGTTATTGTTTATGTTATTGATTATTAGTTATGGTTTCTTAAAAATAAACTAATTCCTTACAAATCGTTCTAATCACAGATAGGCTAAAAATCCTATACACTTACATACAAGAAATTGGATAGCGTTATAAATAACGTTTTGAAATAGTAACTATTCTTGGATCAGATCACTATTATATATACTACATATATATACAAATATGTCTTTTAGAAGTAGTTGGAGATCTAAAACCATCAAATAGTACCAGATAGATACACCAAATCTAACACTGAAGCTTTGGAAACCCACTTTCCCTTTCCTGGATGCACATCTACACCAACACCAGTAGTAAATATAGACACATTATTAGATGAAGTTATTTTTGATCGTTTTAAATACAAAAATCTTTAAGTGACATTTATTTAAGTTTCCGTTGACCGGGTCCGTATTATATAGCACCGAATTTTAAGATTTGAAGAGCGACAATAAGGCAACGACATGTAGAAAGAAATATGGACTAAGAGTTTTTCATTCATATCAAGAGGAACAACGTAATAGAGGATAAACTGACCTTTTTAAAATAACGTCAAAAATCTTTGACTGCACAGCTGCAATCATTTGGTTAAAGATCAGGTCCACCTGACCCTGCAGTGTCACTTAAGTAATCACTTTTCCATGAAAACAACTGCTCTTTTGCTGGTACCAGTAACCTTACGCTGACATTTAACAAAATCTTGTAATAAATATTTGTAATAACTACAATTAAATATGCTTGAATTGAATAACACTTAGAGGTTATTACTTTTATTAATTGGCTTAATTTTACACATTCTAAATGAATTTATTTTCGTTTTTCTAGAAGAGGGATGCAAGAAACTCATGTCACCAGAAAATGGCTCAGTGACTTCTGGCAGACTTGTAGTTAATTTATACTGCAATGAAAAATTTAGAGTGGCAGGTGGCCGCACAACTTTTTGTAATGGAACCCATTGGGATCGTCCTTTAGGTGAATGTCGTGGTTAGTAAATTAAAAAATTTTTTTTTTTTTGAAACGTCGCCTTAAATTTCCTTTTTTTATAGAAACTCGAAATACAACTGAACTAACATGTGACTTTGAAACTGACGATTTGTGCGGTTGGTCACATGAAGAATCCCATAATTTTGATTGGAAACGTGTTATGGCAGCAAGTCTTTTCCAACAGCTTCGTACTGGACCACAGCATGATCATACGACGTTAACAGCGAATTCAGGTCATTATATGTTGTTGGAAAGTTTTGACAAGCCTCCAAATTCCATTGCGCGATTTTTTTCACCAATTTATTCAAGAAATTTGACACGGACTCGAGCCTGTTTTCGATTTTTTTATTTCATGTATGGTGCAACAGTTGGCACTTTAAATGTTTATGTGAAGCCAGTGTCAATAGATATTGACCAAATGGCTCAAGACTTGAGGTAGGAGTGATATTATTTTGCGTAAATGCTACAAAATAAAGTAACCTAAAAATTTTCATTAGATTTCAGTATTTTTCTCTGAGCGGAAATCAAGAAAATACTTGGAGGCAGGCCAATTTTACTATTAAACAGATGTCTGAAGATTTTCAAATCATTATTGAAGGAACTGCGGGAAGTAACCATTTAAGTGATATTGCAATTGATGATGTACATTTGATGACAGATTCTGAATGCAAAGTAGAGGCCACAATGGCTACCGTTCAAGCAATAGAAAATACAGGTTTGAACTAGTTTTAACTGCAAATAAACTTTGATTTTATTCATTACCTTTTTATTTTTAATACACATTTCAAACGTCTTCTTGAATGTATGTACAAAATATAAAAATCCGTGGATTGTAAACAATTTTAAATAATGCATATGAGATACAGATCTATCATTTTTAAAATTATAAATAATTTGCTTTGTAATGGAAAATGCAATATATTAAGATACAATCTTTTACAACCCTGACCAGAATTTAATTGTTTGGATGGTATTTTTCAACCAATCAATAGTTATTTATATTTTTTATTTATTTATTTATTTATTTCTGTTAGCGGTTTTTCTTCTATTTAAATTTACAATTAAAGCACATACGATAAAATCAATAACTTCTCTTTTTAATCTTACAAAGTCATTTTCATTTTTAATATTTAACGGGAAAAAATTTGACAATTGACAACCTTAATGAAGAACTCTATTTCGAGAAAAATTATCTTTATGAGTATTACGGTAACCTGAAGTCGTCTCTATTTCTTAGTATCTCCAATATATGTATCTTATATACTTTTTTTAAGTAAATGGACAAAACCACGTATTTTATTTTTAAAGTAAAACATAAAGTATTGACTATAAATCTTTGGTTAACACCAGAATAGATAATTTAACATAAAACATATTTATGTATAGCTATTGCACGTTACAGGTTCAACATTGAGGAACAATAATCAAAAATAACATTACATGTTATATTTATTGCACATGTTGTAACTCTATTTCGAATTCTCTTAAAAAATAAATTTTTGTAGATATTGTTTTGACTATACATATATCCTATATGCAAATTTATTTTCAGATTCTTATCTATAATAACTCTTAAGTATTCGATTTATAACACTTGTTTAATAGTCGCATTTTCGATCATCATGATTATACTTATATTTCTCATATTTATCAAACATTTTGACTTGTTTATATTTAATTTAAGTTTGCTACATTTCAACCATTTACTCAAATTTAAAAAATCCTCCTGTACCTTAGGAATACATATACGAGTATCTACCCGTATTTTAGTACATACGGGGGAGTATATTGTCCCCGGTGATGTACACAACTGCATCATCAGCATATTGGACAGTTTTTGAATTTTTCAATTCGCGTTATTTTAATACTAAATAATACTAAATATTTAATACTAAATAGTGGGTGCTAGTACTTTAGGCATTTTATCACTGAAGAGCTTACTCATCTTTTTTCGCAAGACTAAAAGATTTAATTAAAATGAACTTTACAAGGAATACAATGAACTAGTTCTTTGTCTGTGTGCTCTATTCCGACATAAAGAAAAACATCTTCCTTTCTTTTTCTATCATATTTTCCAAAAACCTTAACACATGCTGAGGCATTATGAATGAAATCATACCCACTTGAGTGTTAAGTTCTTTAATAAAAAAAGTCACTAAAGCCTTCCCACGGCGGCTTTCTTCCTGCAGATTCGAGTGGATCTCTGAGGTATAAGTTGCACATTGATACCATTTGCAAACGGTATCAATACTTCCTTTTGCAACCATTTTGAGTGTCGCTTGTGTAAATATTTGCGCTTTCTAGTGCAATATTTCCATTTTAAAATCTTACTTAAAGTAAAAACATATACATATATAAAGAGTGATTCATCGTGAGGTTTAATTAATAATGTAAAATAAAACATATAAATTTGAAAGTGAACTTAAAGTTTTTATTATCTGTTAAAAGAACAATGCATGGCATTTACATTTTCTAAACGATATTTTGTAAATATTGGCCACGACTACATCTGAGGTGGTCCATTCGGAAGGTCCAATTTTGGGCGACTGGTATCTCGCGGATAAGACGAGTAATGTTAGCTTACAAAGCGTCAATCGTAGCTGGCCTATTTCTGAAGACCTGAGACTTTACATATCCCCAGAGAAAATAGTCCAAAGGTGTGATATCGCACGATCTAGGCGGCCAATTTACCGTAACAAAACGTTAAATTAAGTGCTCACCAAAATAATGTCTCACCAAGTCCATTGTTTCACGCGCTGTATGTCTCGTAGCGTCGTTAACATGGCGCGATAACGGTTACCATTGACGGTAACAATCTGAAGAAATACCATACCATACCGTTGTTTTTAATGGATGTAATGGTAGCTCTTGCCCAAATAAGGCAATTTTGTTTATTAACGTATCCATTGAGAAAGAAATGGGTGATGAAACTGAACAAAATTTTTCGAAAATTTTTTCCAGAGCCCATTCACTGAAAATATGAGACAATTTCAAGTCCCTTATTTCAATTCTTGCAAAAGTTAAATTATTACGCTTTTAGGCCGAGATTCGCACGTAAAATACGCCAAGTTGTCAATTTGCGAATGGTATTGGCAATAATGGTTTCATTAGGTCGATTATGTGTACCGTTCCTTGAACCTCACGAAAACATTTCTCACAGAACGCTGGTTTTCGTAATACAGCTGAACGATTTGGAGCCACTGTTGTGGTGTGAGACTTGACGAACAATACTGAACAAAAATGACAAAGCAGTTTGATAGGAGTCACGCGTAATCTGTCAAATAAAACCCGCTGAAAATAAAACCTCACGATGAATCCCCCCCTATACATATATATATTATATATACCATATATATATCGTAATATTTTAAATTCACTTTAATATCCTGTGTTTTGATATACAGTGTAGAGCATTATTCAGGATACCCTGCATCAAGTTTCATAAATTTCTTAACAGAATACAGTAATAAAATTAATACAGTGGGGTGGCCGTGGTGTAGTGGTATATAAATACACTCCTCAAGCAGAGGGTCGCGGGTTCGAATTCAGTGCGAGGCAATTCCCTGAAAAAGTCTTTTCATAGAATTTGTTTGTATAGGGTTTTTGAATTTAATTTGTGAACGCACTCTTTCACTAATCATCAAACAGTCACTCTCAATTTATTCAGTAAACTCAATATTTTCATCATGGTAAAGTACACTAACGAGCTATGTTCACCAATTGGGTTCTGGAGAAGATGCGCCAAGATGATGAATTTAATCGCAAAGTCATCTTCAGTGACGAAGCTCATTTTTGGCTCAATGGGTTCGGCAATAAGCAAAATATGCGTTATTGGTCGGGTGAAAACCCACATGTGCTTCATGAATCACCAATTCATTAACAAAAAATAACTGTTTGGTGCGGTTTGCATGCCGGCGGCGTTATTGGGCTATATTTTTTCGTCGACGATAACGATTGTCACGTTACTGTGAATGGTCAGCGTGATCGCGCCATGATCACCGATTATTTTTGGCCCGAATTGGAAGATATGGACTTGGACAACATGTGGTTTCAACAAGATGGTTGAAGAGTAAGTATGGTGAGCGTGTTATCTCAAGACATGGGCCAGTCGATTGGCCGCCTCGTTCGTGCGATTTAACTCCGCTTGACTATTTTCTGTGGGGCTACGTTAAGTCATTGGTTTATGTCAACACGTCGACGACGTTGGAAGAGCTCAGAGCAACATTGAACGCGAAATAGCGGCTGTTTCAGCCGAAATGTGTGACAGAGTCGTTGAAAATTGGGTCCAACGAATCGACCGCTGCAAACGTGCCCGCGGTGGCCATATGAACGAAGTGAAGTTCCATTCATAAATGTTTTGATTGTTCTTCAAGTCAATAATAAAGTTTATGAAATATCTCAAATGGTTTGTATTTTATTTTAAAAAAAAATTGTCAAGTCGTTATTAGAAAACCCTATAGTTATATGAAAATCCCTTCGGCGTCAACTCTGACATGAAAGCATAACACTGATGTTGGAGTGGTTGCTGGCTGGGCTAAATGTAACGAACTAAAAACTAGCACGTACTAAGACCCACTGGTTGAGGATGCACTGGCTCGTCCCGTGCCCTGGAGAAAATCCAGTAAAAGGATTATAAAAAAAATTAAAATAATAAAAATTTTTGAGTTCCAAATTTTTAATCTGACGAACAAAAAGTAATGTTCGTTAAATTAAAGAACGCATTCTATTAGAGATAGAAGTGCTAAAGTATTTTAAATTTTTTATGCCAGTAATTGGACTTATAATTACTTACTGTAACTGTAAAATATTATAAAAAAAATGGCACTAATTTATGGCTAAATATACTAGGTGGAGTGAAAAGTAACCTCTTGACCACCAGAATGCGCTGCTACTGCAAGAAGACATGCCAAATTTCAGTGCGATACTGCCTTTAGTTTTTTTTAATAGCTGATTGCTTTTGACGTGTTTGGCATCATGTGGACTATGGACAAAAACGATTTTCGTTCTCTCATAAAACATTATTTTTTGAGATGCAAAACGGCTAAGGAAACAAAAGAAAAGTTGGATTAATATTATGGGGTTAATGCTCCGTCAGATTACACCGTCAAGTATTAGTTTCGAGAGTTTCGTGGTGGCCGCAACTCCACTACCCATCAAGTCCGCAGTGGCAGGCCCTCCAATGAGGTTACAGAGGACAATTTAAAAAAAAATGAAATGGTGTTGGCTGACCGGAAAGTGAAGATGCGCGAGCTAGCAGATACCACAAAGATTAGTACTGAGCGCACATGCCATATTTTGGGCAATATTCTGCATATGAAATAGTTATCCTGCCGCTGGGTGGCGCGCATACTCGCTCCTGACCAAAAACACGAACGCTAGAGCATTTCGAAAGAGTGTTTGGGCTTGTTGATGCGGAATCAGGCAGTCTTTTGGCGTCAATTGGGAACTGTTGAACACCAGAAAAAAAAATGAGTGCCCGGGAATTGACCTAAGCCGGCACAAATGCTCCGAAGCGGCCGAGGGAAGTTCGATGGGTTAGAAAGATTATAGCGTCGGTTTTCTGGGATTTTCATGGCATACTCTTCGTGGACTACCTCGAAAAAGGAAAAACCATCAGCAGCGAGTATAACTGTGCATTATTGGAGCGATTTAAGGCCGAAATCGCTGCAAAACGGCCTCACATGAAACGAAAAAAAAATTAATTTTTGCAAGACAATACACCGGCGCACAAGAGCATCACAACCATGGCTAAAATCAATGACTTACATCTCCAATTGCTGTCGCATCCACCGTATTCGCCCGATTTGGCTAACTCGGTCTATTACCTCTTCCCAAACCTCAAAATATGGCTAATCAATAAAAAATTCAGCTAACGCGAGGACATCATCAATGCCACGGAGGAGTATTTTGCAGACCTCGTGAAAATTACTTTTTGGACGAGATCAAAAAGTTTTAAAATCGCTGGAATAAGTGTATCAAACTAAAAGGGGACTATATTAATTAAAATACAAAAACCTTTAAAAAAATTTTTTTTAAAGCACTCTAAAAATAAATAAATAAGTGGTGCGGCAGCCCAGTGTGGGCCAAGGCCTAGCTTCTCGCACTCATTTGTGTTTCTCACTTTGTGGATTTTTCACACTCCTGAGCAGGGCCTAATGTTTATTGCCGGTTCTGAACGGCTCTGCTGAGAAGCTTTTTCATAGTCAGAAATTGACTTTCAGACGTTTGCCATTGCCCGCCGAAAGCGTGATGACGAAACTAATTAATTTGCAATATTATCGTTCTACAGAATGCAGTGTTATGGTAAGTACCGTTATGACTTAGAAAAAACTTCTTTAACTGAACAATTTTCCTACAATAATAAACTGTTTGGTGAGTTAAAAGTAAGCATAATACCTTTCATCTTTGTCCCAAGGCTTTTGTATTGTGTGGCAGTGTTATTCGGCCATATTTTTTACTGATGCTGTTGTAAGGTATCTTCTAAGGATAAGTCAAATTACTTTATTACAATACAAATTCACAATTTTATTTAAGTAAATTAATTGATTATTAAGGTAAAACCCCTCGCTGTCCTGCTGTCGGCTGAAAGAGAAAAGAAAAAGAAATAGCTGATAGCTAAGTTTTCCAGCTCTTTACCTGAACTTTGCTCCTTAACTGTTGCAACGTAGTCCATGGTGACCGGGTCTGCTGTAGCTGCGATACGAGAAAGCGCGCCTGCTGCTGCATTTCCAGATCCTCATATGGGGAATATATCAGTGGAAAATTGGGAAATGCCTGTAGCCTTGCGGTTTCTGATGCTGATGGCATTTCATTTTCGCGATCAAAAGTACTGCATTTCTGCTGTGCGGTGGAAAGTGCCTTGGAGGAGAACTGCACTAACGGCTGTATTTGAAGCGTCCGCCATAACGCGTAGCTCCAAGTCTGGTAGCGGATAAGCCAATGAGGCAACCTGTGATAGCCTTCGACAACAGAGAAGAAACGTTTTATCGGATGTTGGCGTCCAATTGAGAGGGATCTTGTCCTTTTTTTCGTCCCATGTAACATTCGGCAAAGTGGCGGCTCATCTACTGCAGCGTTCGGTAGACTTGTCCTGAAAAAGTTGAGTTCACCGAGAAAGCGTCGCAACACGGCAACGTTGGCTGGTTTTATGAATTCCTATGTTGCTTTTATGGTATCCTACGATGGTCGAATACCAACTCCATCGACTTGATACCCCAAGAACATAAGTGACTGCTTGCCGAATTCCCACTTCTTCTGATCCGATTTAGGATGATGCCGTTTTATTCCAGGCGTTTAAAAACTTTTTTTTTTTAAATGCTGCATTTATTTTTCTGAGCTTCTTGAATCTATCAACACGTTGTTAATAAAGATGAACACGTAGGTAAGATCACCAAACAAAGAATCGACGAAACGTTGATGGGTTTTGGCTGCGTTGCGTAGACCGAAAGTCATTCGGGTAAATTCGTATAACCAGAAAGGAGTGGTGATCGCAGTATTGGGTATATGGTACCGGAATTTGATGGTATGCACAACCGAGATAGAGACGAGTAAAAATCGTATTGCCTGGCAGCATCAGCTGGAAATCCGTGAGACGTGGTACCGGGTCACTGCATAGACGGATGTCGCATTCTTTTTTGTCACGATGTGAAGAGGACTTCCCAATGGGCTACTTGATTCCAGCTTTTACCATGCGCCGCAGCCCTAAATATCCACCAATAAGCGAAAGAAGTGTAAGAAGTCTGCGCCCAGGATTTAGAGCGTAATCTCAGCACGTGTGAACGTCCATCGAAAGGTTCAAATAGGCCAAAATTCAAAATGATTGTTGTTGTTCCGAATGCATGTATTTTGGTGCCATTGACTGCTCGTAGCGCGTTTGAATGTGGCTGTTTTTCTGTGTTTTTGACCGCAAGGATTGGGATGGTAGCTCCGCTGTCAACAAGAAAACGATGACCAAAAATTTTGTTATGAATAAAGAGGCAATTGGAGTTACCAGCAACTGAAGCAGCCTCACCTAGAGTTGCTGGTGGGTGTTTACCTGATGGAAGGAGTATGGTGAAGAACATTTTTGGGCTTTCAGGCCATACCGGTGGTGGTACCAACATCGCCCACCGGGTGTGATTCTCTGGCGTAGAGTGTTGCTTTTTCGTATTCCGGCGCCCAGTACTAGGCGTATCGATTGCGATATTGCATGCTCAAGCGTACTTTATTATAACTTTATTACAATACAAATTCACAAATTTATTTTTAACTACAATACATAAATTAATTGCGCGAAAATGATGATTATTAACGAAGGCAAAACCCCGTAGCTCCTTGGTGCCGGGCGAAGGAAAAAAGAAATCGCTAATCGCTGTTGACACTTGCCGCATTCAGGATATAGGACCACTCATATATTTACATTTACTGTGAGTAACGCTTTGAATATTTGGGTTTGATGTATGTAGCGCTTTTGTATATTTGAGTTTGCTGTGAGTAGCGTTTGAATATTGGTGTTCGCTGTATGTAGAGCTTGGTATATTGGAGTTTGCTGTGATAAACGCTTTGAATATTGGTGTTCGCTGTACGTAGCGCTTTGTATATTGGAGTTTGATGTAAGTAATGCTGACAGGAGGGGATTTATACAGAGCTGAGCCGCTACAATGTAAGCGTGGAATATGTTTATTTTCAGAGGACTTCGTTACACACTACACTACAGCTGTTTAAGCAATAGGTCAATTGCGTAAAAAAATTACGTGTGATTTCTTGAAATAGAGACTTCAATTGCTCACCGAGATAGTACGAATTAATATCCTTCTCTTTGGAGCTATGCTTAAGGCAAAGTTTGAACCAATGCTCCAGCAACGATTCATGCAGGAAAAGAAAATATCAAAGCTGTTAGTCGCAAAACATATCCGCAATTATGCGAAAACATGATGAAAGTTTTTATCAAAAAATAACTTTTTTTAGGTAGAGCCCAGAAGATCACTTGGCAGATATTGTATTCTATTATTTGCCTTAGAGTTTGTACTTTAGAGTAAAATAAAAATATTGCCACTATTCTTTCAAGATTATTGTAACACATGAGCACCCATATGCACCTGCATACTTAAATGTTGTATTTCTTAAGCAAACACAATACGCCTTATAAACAACCAGATTGGGTATTGCATAATCTCCACACTTTCCAAAATGTTTGTACCAATAATAAATTTAATAGTCGGCTTTAGTGTTAGTCAGGGAGCTAACTATTAAAACATTATTGGTACACTTTAGACATAACTCTGTATTAATATTTAAGTCGACACATAAATGGTCACTTAGGACGTCTAGAAAATGCAATATGGTTTTCCAGCATAGATCTTAAAGACGCGTGTTTTGCAGATTCAATTGGAGAAGTCGTCCAGGCACAAAACAGCGTTTACGGTGCCAAGCAAACCATTATACCAGTTTAAAGTTACGCCTTTTGGTGTTTGTAATGCCCCGAAGCGCATATGCAAACTTATGGACAAGGTTATACCCCATTAATTTAGGAAGAATGATTCGAAGCATCGTCTCATCAAAGGATAATTATAAATCGCCCAGACCCATTCCCCATCCACATCCTAAACCCACCCCAAAATTTCCCAATTTTTCCCCTCCCATTTATATCCCTAAGCAACCCCCTTCACGTGTCTCCTCAGAAGCACTAAGTGCCTCTATTTCATCCCAGCCCTAACGCGTCTCATTTAATTTAACCCCTGCCCCTGATACTGTCACTGCTCAACCACCCATACCCCCTCCCACGAATACTAACAACTGCTTTCCCAATTTTGACCTTCCAACAAGAGCCAAATACCCTAACTTTATCAGCCCGCATATCCTAAATCCCGCTGCTAACTCGCATATCTTTACGACAAATCCGACTCTGTTTGCTTTGAGGGAAAAACACAAACAAGTGTCATGGTCTCCATCTAACAGGAAGGCCTTCCTACTAGTCTCAGAAAGCTTTACAACAGGTATCAGAAATCTTCGGAACACCTCCTCAAAACTGCTTTTCGCAGCTATGTTCACTCTAAAAGAGTTTCTTACCTTCAGCGCAGCCGAGCTGACCATGATAAATTTTTTCGTTCCTTATTTGCCTTCTTTGCCTGCATCTCATCTACACTCCCCTACTCCTCCACGCAACAAACTACATCTTACATTTTACTACTCTCTGTTTTTACCCCATTTTGTTAAAATGGATATATTCTTATCTGGAGAACCGTTACTATGGCGTTCGCTTCTTACGTCAGCCTTCTCAACCCCGTTTTTGGCCACTTCTGGTGTCCCACAAGGCAGCCATATTGGTCCTCTCCTTTTCATTCTAACTATAAACGATCTTGAGAGGATTATCAAACACTGCTCCGTATCCATTTACGCCGATGACACTAAGTTCTCCAAAACTATTTCTTCACCCCAAGACTCTTTTCTCCCTCAAGAAGACCTCGATAGGTTTTCCACCTGGTGTCTAGAAAATTGGTTTGAGCTTAACGTCTCCAAATGCCAATCTATGACTTTGTCTCGTAAGTCCTATCAATTCCCCTCTAGACTTTATTTTCTGCATGACCAACCTGTACGCCAGGAACTTTCGTTCGCATATTGATGAGATAATCCTTAAAGCCAACTCATCGCTCGGTTTTATCAAACGTTGGTCTAAAGAATGTGGTAACACCCTTATGTGACAAGGTCACTTTACATTACGCTTGTCCGCCCCTTCTTGAATATGCTAGCCAAGTGTGGTCCTCCTTTCAACGAACTCATATATTCCTAATCGAGAACATTCGACGTCGTTTTCTTCGTTTTGCTCTTCGTGGACTACCCTGGTGTGACCCATTTATCTTACCTCCCTTTCGCGACCGCCTCAAACTTCTTAACCTGAGTACCCTGAAAAAACGCAGAGACGTGGCTAACATTCTCTTCATTCATCGACTACTCTCCAGTTCTGTGGACTGCGCTTCCCTTTACAACTGTATTTCCTTCAACACTAATCCTCGTAATTTACGCTGTCCTCGTCTCTTCTATATCCCAACCCATCGCACCTCTTATAGCTCTAATGAACCAATCTCCCGCATGCTCCGTAAGGTCAACTCAAACCTCCCCCTTTTTGATTTTAGCCTGAGCACTTCTCGCCTTAAACTTGATCTCCTCCACCACAACCTTACTCCCTAACCCTTAAGTTAGTCCTAGTTTTTAAGTTAGCTTTTTAATTCCTAGTTTTTTAAGTTAGTTTAAGCTTGCATTAAGCGAAATAAATGGGGGCGTCAGCCCCCACCACCAAATTGTGTATCTGGATAACTTGCTCATTAGTTAGAATAATTTCTAAAAGTATATAAAACTTCTTAAGTCTGTAGCAGAATTGTTAAAGAAAACTGGTTTGACCATCAATATTGCTGAGTCGAAGTTTTGTTTCAGAGGGCTTCGATATCTAGGGTTCAAAATAGGTGATGGCGGTTTGAGAACGGACCCAGATAAAATTTGTGCGATCAATGATTTCCCTTTGACAAAAACAGCGCGCCGAGTTCGAAGATTCTTAGGGCGCGCAAGTTGGTATCGTAAGTTTGTGAAATACTTTGCTTCGTCTGCAGGACCTCTTACCGATACATTTAAAAAAAAGGCAAGGCGTTCAATCTTGACATTAAGGCAGCAAGAGCATTTGATGCTATTAAAATTTCTCTTACAACAGCATCAGCACTTGTCAATCCTGACTTCGGTAGAGACGAGACGCTTTGGCAACCGGTATAGGATGCATTGTGTGTTAAGAATGATGAAAACGGTGTAGAAAAAACCAGTGGGAATGCCTTGCGGGGGTAATGGGCATTCGCAAATTTCGCCCGTATATTGAAATGGCCAAAAAGAATTGAGTGGTCGTTTTGCTAGATAGAGCCTGAAGCTGCAAGGATTTGATTTTATTAAAGAACATCGCAAGGATTTCCAGCACATTGTACCGGATGCTCTATCTAGGGCATACAAAAATGTAATCTAGTAATTCCGGCCCTATTACTGAAAACCTCTTCAGTTGATGTTAGTGGATTTTATTGACCCATATCCTCGATCCAAGAATGGGAACATACATATAATTATCGCACTTGATCAACTCACAAAATTCATGATTATTCAACCATGAAAGGCAGCTACGTCTGGCAAAGAAATGAAATGAAGTTCCAGAATCAATTTTGACTGACAATGGTAAACAATATATAAGTTGTGATTTTAAACAATGCATGGTATATTCCATATTGAAACCGCCAACTTTTCTATTTAAGCAAATGCAAGTGAGGGGGTGAACAGGTCTATTTAAGTGGCTACTAGATCTTACATCGAGCCAAATCAACGGACTAGGACACTCACTTGTTGTCGATAGCTTGCGCTCTTTTTTCTGCAGTTCGCTCGGCGATAAGCATTTCTCCCTATGAAGCTCTATTCGGGCAAAAGATGATTGAGCATGGCTCTGAGTATAAGTAACTGAGGAAACCAGACGTTTTCAACAACGGCGAAGTTCAACATCTGTCCAAACCGTCTAAAAGAACATCTTACAACCCATTTTAAGAAATCGCTAGAGAAAGCTTATACGCGTGCAAAAAAATTACAACACTCGAAGTAGAACCGTTAGATATTCCAAAGCAGATGTTTTTTTAACTCCAGTGTTGCCACCCGGATACCCATCGGCGTACGTTTTGTTGAATAACTTTTTTCAATAAATATTGGCCAAAACCTTCTCCAATCCCCATGATTTGACCGATTGTCTATCGAAATTTGCATTCAACATATTTTTAAAATTATTTTTAACTTAAAAAATTTTGTATTTGAAAAAAAAAACACGTATAAGCCATCCAGATACCCTGGAACTTCGATAAAAAAAAGCTTGAGTTTCGTATGGTATGTCATGAAAAAAGTTTTTGTAAAAATATAATAAAAATGAATTAATACAATATAAACATTATAACAATATATATTTTTTTCAAATTGTTTATTTATTGAATGTACTGTATATAATAATATTAAATATCACATTTTTCAATGTGAATATTAAACAAAAATCATGAAGTTTTCGTTGTTAATCAGTTATACAAATACTTTAGGAAAAATTACAAAAAAGTAATTAAATTTTAATCCTTCGTACAGATTTATTAGAAATCAATGCTACAATTCAGACATTTTGTGATTTTTGCTGTGTGCTGATCACAAACGGGCTCATTACAGCCAATGTAAAACTTCCTTGTCTCTCTTCTCTATCAAATAGGCTGCTCGATGCAAATGTACGAATAGCATGTTCAAATTACATCTTCTCTTCCACTAGTGTCTCGTTGATCATATTTATCAGTTACAACTTCTATTACTTGCCTTTTAGCAACAGAATTCGATTGCGATTTTCGTTCCACCCCATGACTTGCTGGTTAGAAAGTCGCTGTTCTATCATTGGCATGGCTAGCTCTTCTGAGAAATGGCATAGGAAAAGTCTGAGTCTGTTAGTTTTTCTTGCAAGTATATCATTATATGTCTAGCAACATAGACGATATCCAAAATATTGTAAAAAAAAAAGCTACTGGCCATCTGCACTATTGGGTGGAATATCTAGGTAGGATCATGAAAAATCTGTCCATGCTTATGTTCCGGCCAGATCCTTTGTAAGCGGCGACTAGTTCTTTCAGAACTCATTCACCTTGTTTAACTTCTCGAGTCCAGTCGACTCCGTTTATCTGAACTCCGCTTTACAGAGAAAATCGGTTAACTGAAACACAAAATTTATCACGGACATTTTTTGATAATCTTCATATCAATTACTCCGCTTAACTAAAACCTTAACTGAAAAAGCCGGTTAACTGAAAAAATAGTTCTGCTCCGCATAACTAAACAAAAGTCATGGAATAGGCTCATTGGTAAATTTTTTTATTTCTTCAGCTGAACACGTCCACTGGACCTGGCAATTAATAATTTATCCGTGCACCTTGCATAGTCTATTAGTTTAGTGTTGACAGCACAATATAATGTAAGATTCCAACAGTGACGGAGGCATTTAATGCTCTTGGTATTTTAAAGGAATTTTTTGGGGGAAGTTGCAAAGTTTGTGATACGATTACAGATCTTAAGAACAAAATGTATTTTCACAATATGCAGAATCTCAAACAAACGAAAATCGACGACTTCTATAACCCATTCACCTAAACACCTGATGCAATATATGTACATAAAAACCTAATTTAATTTTTTAATTTTACCTCTGAATTAGTACAAAATTACTTAATTTTAATTTGTTTTTCTGCACTTACTTTAGTTTTGAGTTATGTTTATTAAAATATTTACCTTTTAGTTTTCAGGTTGGATAAGTGAAATTGTTTTTCAGCTATCCGAACTCCGGTTAATTTTAACATTTTTTCAGTTATCCAAAGTTCGCATAAGTGAAAATATAGCTGAAGTAAAAAAAAAATTTGCGACAAATTGCCGTTTCAGCTAAGCGGAGTCGACTGTGTTGCCTTGTTTACCTGTTAGAACATCCCTTTGAGTGAACAAGCATTACTTGCGTCGCACAACCGTATTTCCATTCTCCGTGATTTTCCTTTGCTCGTGTAGTGTACAAGCATTTTAAGGGCATTGAGCGCACGCACATTAGAATGAAAAAAAAAATTTTTAAAAATAAATAAAAATTTAGCAGGCGTCGCTCGATATACTGTACTGGGTAAACTTCGTTATTCCTTGAAAAAGAAAGAGATGTTCCTATATAGTCGAGTACTCCGTTGGTCTACACACCGACGCTAGCTTTGCATTCTGCATTTTTCAAAGGGAACTTTGTAACAACTAGTAAAAGAAAATGATTGCTGAAAGAGAAAAAAATGGAAGAGGACTTACACACTCATGAGTAGGAGGATCACAAGGGCCGTGCGTTAGTCTTTCCAACAGCAACATTTACCTACCTACCTACCTACCTACCTACTAAATAAACAAGACTATATTACTTACAAAGTTGTTTCATTTTTGCACGCGTTATTACGTTTCCAGATAATTCAACATCTTTGCTGACGGTGGTTTTTAAAGGCAATTTTCTTATATTTCTGTTTTTTAAATCGTACAACCAGGATTGGTTTAAGTTGTCGTTTTGTAATAACATATGTTATACCAAATACAAGTTTTATCAATATGGTAAACGTTTTATAATATTACTTCCAATTCTCGACCTACTTTTCTAAACTTTTCTTTGATTTGATCAAAGTCATTTTTTATCACTCCTTGAAACTTTGATAATTGCCTATTGAAAAGTTTTTCCTGGTCATTACATCTTTCAATGACAGGACCAGAGTACCAAAATGATTTTGAAAATTTTTGATAATAAATTTATTCACCAGTTACAAGTTGCAAGCATCAGTGGTTTTGTTGAACGATCAAAATTTCTTTTAATTTTTTCACTATTACTTTTAAAAAAATAATTGATAATTGCTTCATCTATTAAAGCAGATTTAAAATTTGTTGGAATTTTTTTCTTTGTTTTAGATTCATCGAAATTTCTGATGGTTTTAAATCAATTTAAAATTTAAAGAAATTAAGTAATTTAAAAGTACAATATATGGGTCGGCATTACTATCCAAACTTTTTCTTGATAACCATTTTACCATTTCTAAAGTTAGAATATGTTCAATTTTCCAAGTATCGCAAAATTGGTTAAATTTGAACGGTGAAAAAGGTTGACCGTTATCGGTTACCAACATTTTTATAATACAATGTGGCGCGAATATAGACTTTAACTCTGTAATAAGTTTTTTACTGTTTCCTGTTTAAGGTAGCAATTTCAACGAACTTTGAATAGTATTCAACTACTAACATGTATATTTTCCTTCCAAATTCAAAAAGTCTAATCCTAAGTTTTGCCAAAGTAAAGGAGGAGGTATTTCCGTATTAATATTCGGCCGGTAAACTATTAACCATGCAAATTGTATGCATGTTTCAAAACCCATATGTCCCTCATGTAAAAGACTTAATATTTCAGAAGGCATTGTTTTTGGTATAACAGTCCTGTTATTCATAAAGACAATATGGTTGACAATATGCAATTCGTTCTTAATTATATTTAGATAGGGCCAGTTACGGAAACACATTTCCCGACCAGTGGAAGGGTGAGATTCTGCCAAGGTATTCTTGGTATCGTATTCTTCACCACATAATGGATATGTGTGCAAGAATATGATCTCACCCGTTTGGCGTATTCTTTAAACGACAAAGTTTCTCACAGTCAAAAAATGCTAATGTAACAATTTTACTTGCACGCGAATATATGAAGTAGGTGATAAGTTAAGTATGTATATGTATTTGAGTAAGTTTAGTTTGAATTGAGTTTACTCAATAAATATGTACTACAAATTACGTTCGTTTTTTTATTTCAACGTGACTCGAACTGTCAGGGTGAGGATTAGGTACTCACCGTTCGCGTTTTTTTTATAGCTATCCCCACAAGATAACTTAACTGGCTCGAGCAGGGACTGGTCTACAAGTTGATTTATTTCTTTCATTGTTCGATAGTTACGAGTCCTTTCATACAAGATAGAAGAGTTATTACGCTCCACTTGAGTTCACGTAATGTAGGTAACGGCCTAACATTGGAACAGGGTTTACTATCCTAACTCTGAAGTAACTAATTCCAGTATAACCATGATAACATGCATGGAGATAGTTTAGATAAGTGAATCGATTGTGAAGTGTTTCGTGCCATGAGCAGATCGTCTTCAATCTTAACATTGACTTCCAAAAGGAAAAAACACGAACTTTCCAAAACCTGGAAAAATTCCGTTCGAATTGGTTTTTTTGTCTTTCTAATATTTTTCTTTTTCCTTGTCTCTCTAAGCCCTTGATTTTTACCAAACTTTAAAAAATATAAGCTCATATGCTGGGAGAAAATTGAACTGTTGTTACTATTATAACAATCCTATAGTCTGAAAATGAAAATAATCCATATGTGAGTTAAAACTGTGAAACATAAAATATATATATATTATATATATATATATATAATGACTCTCTCTGTATTATGCAGAGAAAAGAGACATGAGAGCCTTGGATCGCTAGCTCAATCGACTCAGCCAAAGGGGTAGCAGGTTAAACGAGTTAATCATCAATTATTACTGATGGTCAACAAATTAAAAACTGAAACATTCGGCGAAAAAGCGATTAAAGCGTAAGTTGAAACATATAGGAACCGAGCTCTCGATGTCTTCGTGCGCGGTCTTAACGGCGACATATCAAAAATGTTAATGACACAGAGACCAAAAACTCTTCCAGGGGTGTACTTCGGTTGCTTAGAAATGCAGAATTCAAATTAAAGAAGTAATACTATCCACTTCAGTAATGAATCAAATTTAATTACGGCACCTGTGAATCAATTCTTCATGAGTACGGACATCCTATGACATTTTATGACGGACGCTCATCCAGCGTACCATACTTAGAGTATGTAACGAAGGATGGAGTCGTGCCGAAATTTTTGTTAATACGGAGGCAAAAAAATTTCATAAGCTCCAAAGTTAAACAGGCCACTGTACTACTAAAAAGCATATTTTTTGTTCATTCTACCGCCGGAAGGATTGAAATTTCAAAATATATAGTATTTTGGGAAGATTTTTTGCGAAACTAGGCAATAACATTTGGGTGATATTACGTTTTACCGGGATTCGAATCTTTCGATGGCAACATAGTCGATAATCGACTAATAATATTTTAACAATTAAACCAGATATCAAATTAGTTAAAAGAAAAATTATCAGTAGAAGATAATCTTGTTTTGAACGAAAATCTTTCGAGCCATGTTAGACAGGAACATAGAAAGAAGCTAGTGATGAAGTATAGCGAGTTATTTAGTGCGATCAATACCAACCAAGTTATTTACACTACAGTTCAAGCTGAGATGAGGACCAAACCTGATGAACAAATTTACACCAAGAGTTATCCGTACCCAGCTTGTCTTAGATCAGTGGTAGAAAACAAGATAACTAAGCTTTTGGAAAAGGAAGTATTCAGACGTTCCACAAGCCCCTTTAATGACACGAAAAAAAAGTCGAAGCTATATAGGATATTCAAGCTTCTAGGAACTTAAAAGAGCTCAGATTCTTCCTTGGGTTGACATCATACTATAGGAAATTTATAAGAGATTACAAGAGATTATGGCAATGTTGCAAAGCCTTTAACTAATTTAAAATGGCAGCGAATTCGCAAGTAAAGGGAAATCAAACTACTCTTGGCGAAAACAAAATTAATTCTTTCAACGATTTGAAAACACTCCTCACTTCTGCGGAAGTTTCAAATACAGCCTCACACAATGAGTGAGTTGAGTAAAGACAAACCTATCGCATATATCTCACGATCCCTTAACAAGACGGAGGAAAACTATGCCACAAATGAAAAGAAAATTTTGGCGGCCCGATTGCGTTAACGGATACTGAGACGAACTACCAAGTAAATGTATAACATAGTAGTTCTTCCACAGAAACCGTTTATTCGCAGAGTTCATCCACAGAAGCTAGCAATGAAAACGCAAATTAAACATGCTAAACCAGTGCAGCACAAGTCTCATCAGAACTTATTCTGGTGCTGAAGCACCACTGTATGTCATTCGAAACCAATTGGTGATTAGGATTGCTAAGGGTCTTAGTATCTTCGACGAACCACACCCTGGTTACCACAGACAATAAGTCTCTGCAGAATGTTTTGATAAATTAACATTGGTAGGGATTCTTAAGACAAGACTCAAGCCTGGTATTGCTAATGACATAAATATTCCAGAGCAATTATTGCAAGAGGTCAATAACAAAATCAGGTTAACCCAAAGAATTGAAGAAGACGTGACGAACGAATGCCGAATGTGGAATCTGATCAGCAAAGAGCATATGCCGTTGACCACATCTAATACATGGGCTGGAAAGTCGGTGCTGTTTTACAGTAAAACACAAAATTTTTGCAAACTTTAACTTTATTTTTCAATTTAGTTGCCTTCGAGGGCGATACACTGATTGAAACGATTTTTCAATCTTTCGATACCAGTTTTGTAGTACGATTTCGGTTTAGCCTCAAAATAGGCCTCTGTTTCGGCGATTACTTCTTCATCGGTCTTAAATCTCTTTCCGGCGAGCATTCTTTTGAGGTCTGCGAACAGGAAATAGTCGCTGGGGGCCAAATCTGAAGAATACGTTGGGTGGGGTAGCAATTCGTAGATGAATTCATTAAATTTTGCCACCGTTTTCATTGACTTGTGACACAGTGCTTTGTCTTGATGAAACAGCACTTCCTTTTTCTTCAAATGTAATAGTTGCTGTTGATAGTCTGCCCCTTTTGGGGATAGCCGATGAAAATTATTCCATTTGCATCCCAAAATACGGATGCCATAACCTTGCCAGCCGACAGCCGACTCAACTTTTAAGTTCGTCGCCTTCTCGCCACTCAGCTGACTGCCGACTTGACTCTGGTGTGAAGTGATGGAGCCAAGTTTCATCCGATGTTACATACCGATGAAAAAATTCGGCTTTATTGCGGTTGAACAGCTTTAAACAATCCTCTGAATCATCAACACGTTGTTGTTTTTGGTCGACTGTGAGCAAAAGCGGCACCCACTTTGAACAGAGCTTTCGCATGTCCAAATATTTGTGTATGATATATCCAACACGCTCTTTTGATATCTTCAGAGCCTCAGCTATCTCGATAAACTTCACTTTACGGTCACACGTAATCATTTTGTGGACTTTTTTGATGTTTTCATCTGAAACAGCCTCTTTTGGACGTCCACTGCGTGCATCATCTTCGGTTTTTAATTTTTCAATCCACTTGCGAATGGTTCGTTCGGCTGGTGCAGAGTCACAAGTCGATGAAAACGGTGGCAAAATTGAATGAATTCGGCTACGAATTGCTTCCCCACCCACCGTATTCACCAGATTTGGCCCTCAACGACTATTTTCTGTTCGCAGATCTCAAAAGAATGCTCGCCGGAAAGTAATTTATGACTGATAAAAAAGTAATCGCCGAAACAGAGGCTTATTTTGAGGCTAAACCGAAATAGTACTACAAAACTGATATCGAAAGATTAAAAAATCATTTCAATCAGTTTATCGCCCTCGAAGGCAACTGTATTGATAAATAAAGTTGAATTTTGCAAAAATTTTGCGTTTTACTATAAAACGGCAATGACTTTTCAGTCCATGTGTAACTTTGCTATTTTAATAATTTCATCTAGCCCTTTTGCAGATTCATTTTGTAATTTTTTTCTAATGAAATTATAAATCTGATTAAATCCACAGATAAATAAATCTCGCAATAATTTATCTTTTAGAGTAGTGAACTGGCAAGTTTATTTAAATCCTTGAGTGCTGTTAACAATTCGACAATTGATTCTGACTGGTTTTGGCGTCGCCCATTTTAATATTATAATACAGTTCTTGGTATTCCATGGTGTCCTCAAAAACATCAAAAGAATACAAAATTTTGAAGCAATCCGCTCCTAAATGATGACTTCATCAGAAGGGAATTTATTTCCTTCGCACCCAACAGATCACTGGTAACTAAAAATACCTTAAACGGTTTTGTCCATACCTTCCAGGTAGCTACTAATTTTTACGATTTTAATCTACCGTCACTTGCTCACAATTATTATTTATAATTTGTAATTTTTTCGGAAGTCATAATGTTTTAAATACCTTTTTTTTACGTTTGACACCATGCACGTAGTCTTAAGTGAAAGGTTTTGCTGACAATTTGAAAATTGATAACTATCTTTTATTATGCCAGCGGAAAGTTTAACAACTGTAGACAACTGGTAACAGTACAACCCGTAGTATAACATCAACAAAGATGCGAACTTTTTACATATAAACAGTCTTAAGATATATAATTATGAATAACATAAAATATGTAAATAACTTACCATGCACAGAATAAAATGGGATTTCGATCGTTTGTTTGCCAAATAACCCATCTACCTTTAGCTCGTTCTTCTTCATTTTGCATTTGGTGTCAACATCAAACACATTTCAGTTTTTTTGTAATTACAATAATTGCATTTTAATAGAAACTAGCTGTTGTACCCGCTTCGCAGTGCATACAAAAATATTCTCTTCCTACATATTAGTTTATGTAACAAATCAAGTAACGAAGAGCTTTTCCTTGAATAAAATCATCATACGAGTATGTATTTTTTTATTTGGTTAAGGATGAACAAATTGTTTTTTGAATTGAGTTTGATTAAAAATGCTTGCACATTGAAGATAAGCTCATTTGACGTCTGCGGCTAAAACGACATATCAAACTCAAATGCGAATTTATACTTGACCAATACATACTTATGTACATTTACATATATCCGGTTTTTCAGCTTGTACACAACATTTGAGGAGTATATATTTGGGGACAATGGACAATTTTCCTTTTCATTAACTTGCGAGCAGACCACAAACCTTCTGTCTGTGTGAGAAATACTCACCGCTTAAATCAATTCCAGTATACTGTATCGCAACTTCGCTACTTTGCCAGTTTTTCCACTCGTATACTACTGTAACATAATTTATTTCACACAATCGAGCCGCTATTTTATGGCGTGATGCTATGGTATGTTATGTATCTATGTACAATACACAACTTATATTGTACATAGACACAAAGCATTTTACATTCTTTTCCCATAGCGAGTTGCAATTAAGAAGCCGAGGAGGCAACATCGATTTTCCGAAATATAAATTTGTAAATAATAAATAATTTTTCTGTGTTAATTTTTAGTTCTTTAATTCGTGGGAAAAAAATTCACATTTGGTAACCCCTGATCATACCTGATCCAACACCATCGTCAACCAACGCTCCACCATTATTACCTGCTCGTGCTCCAACTTTTGATAATACATTAGTGCAGCGTTTCATCGTTCACCCACAAGCTTTCACCGGCGATCCCCTCGCTCTTTGGTTCGCACAACTTGAAGGCTAAATTCATTAAGCTGGTGTCACCAACGAATCAACTAAGTTTTTCTTTGCGTCTTCCATTTGGATGCCTCCGCCGCCGCTGAAGTGCAATACACAATCCTTCATCCACCCGCAGTGACACCATAATTTAGTTTAAAAGCAGCGCTTATTAATATAAGAAATTTTGGGTGACCGCAAACTGTCTCAATTTTTGCGACAACTGAAAGATTTTGCCGATAACATTTTTGAGAATATTCTTCGAACCAAATGGTTGAGCAGGTTGCCACCTGTAGTGCAAACGGTCATAGCGACTCAGCAGGATACACCGTTAGAGAACCTAGCCACGCTCGCCAAATATATAATGGAAATTTCATCTTTCAACCACATAGCGGCTGTTCTTTCTACCAATTACGCAGATGTTGTTACATATTTGGATCCCCGGCTGTCCAGACTCGAGGCCAAGATTAATGAGTTGGTAACACAGATCCCGTTTACAACCTGTTTCGCCAAACAGTGTTTGCTGGTACCACGCCACATGGAGAGAGCTCGCCTAGAGTTGTCGCAGCCCATGCATCTTTCCGGGAAACGGAACAGGGAGTCGTTGAAGGCGGCATACGACTCCGCACTTCAATCACGCCGCTTGTTCAAATCAGATACATATCCTCATTCTAAGGATACAGTTTGCGAGTCTTGCACCCGTTCCTGGTACATGTCATAGTCAACGGAGTGTTCATATTCAAGGAGGTTGCCACCTGCTCCCATATCCTAGTCTGCCTTGATGCATCACATAGTGATTTCAATCCACAGTACGAATTCAACATCGATCTTCCAAAATATAATTTTGTTAATAATAAATAATTTTTCTTCGCTAGTTTTTATTTTTTTAATTCATGGGAACAAATTCCATATTGACCTTGACCGTTATTAATAGTCAAAGCAAAGAACAACCTAACTGGAAACTGCAGTCTTTTACAAAAAAAAATAGAAAGTCCGAAGGTATCACTGGTATCATAGTTGCTTCAAAAACAAAGTCTCAAAACTTTAACCAGGGACCTTGTTTAATTGTGCAATTTTGGTGGCCATAAGTTTCTAAATAAAATTATTGGCGCCCCACCTTTTAACGAAATCAAATTTCCTGGAAGGTCTGGTGGATTTATGGAATTTAAAACTTCAGTTGACAAATGTATTGTATCATCTGCACTAACTGCAGTGTCGGCAGGTTTATAGGTGTGAGGTACCATTAACCTTTGACAAAATTAGCTCATTAGTATTGGCCGTAGAATCGTTTCTAAGTGCAATAGAAGCTCTTTTTTAAACAATGATAAAGTCTTGCTTTGAATATCTACATCCGATGTAATAAGTTATCAATTTTACTTAATTGGTGTTCAACAGAGATGGTAAATTTTCACTTTTTCCGGAAATGTTGCATTTTCAATACGCAAATACGTATCTGCAAACGCTTAAGAATTGTCATCAATCTCTAGGTGAATTTTCATGTTTTTTGAAAGAGACATTTTTTTTTCCAATAAAGCGTCATAATATGGATTTCTTTAGACAAGCATTAACTTCGTCTGCTCGAGTTCTAGCGACATTTTGTGAGCCATAGTACATTTATTCCAGACGATTAAGATAAACATAACATACGAAGCGTATTAAAAAAGTAAGGTGACTTTTGAAATTGTACGGGCAACGTACATTCAATTATGAATGTTTTTTTTTTTTTATTATTTTTTTTATTTTTTTTTTTTTATTTTTTTTTTTTGATGTGTTGGTACAGATGTCCTGAACATATGTCCACAGTTTTAAGTTTATAATATATTTTGTTTGTTTTTGAAAGATAGAAAGACGTGTTGTGGTGTGCTCTGCAATTTTCAATTATTAAAAATGGAGCAAAGAATTTGAATCAAATTTTGTGTAAAAAATGGAATCAAGTGCTCTAAAACACTTGAAATGTTAACAGCGGCATACGGTGAGTCTGCTCTAGGTAAAACAATTTTTACAAATTGTACAAATTCTTCCAAGATGGCCAAGAAAATGTCGAAACTGTGAAGAAAATCGTCAAATTACCATAACAAAAGTTGCTAAGGATGTTAAAATATCGGTCGGCTCGTGTCACGCTATTTTTTTGGATGTTTAGAGCATATGTTGTATGTCAGTGATTATCACTCAGGAGCTCTGTGATGACGTCAATGATGATCCTGACTTACTCAAAAGGGTCATAGTTGGTGACCAATCATGTGTATATTATGACGTCGAAACCAAAACATTCAAAAATGAATGTCTTTCGGGTGCGGTGGGATTCCAACACCAAATTTTCCGATTTGGACGCCAGTACACTACCACTTAAGACACGGTTCATAAGCTTATTTACTTTTGAATGGAAAACTCTCGCAATGATAACATGCCGGTCATAATTTCTGTTACCCGGAAATAAAATTATTTGTTATATCCGGCCATTTGATGTTGCATGTCATTGTTATAACGAGATCATATATCGGGGACTGCCGGTAAAAGTAGAAGCCAAAATGTACAGATTACCAATGTTTGAAACATTTTCATCGGCACGAGTTACAGGGTAACCCTATATATTAAACACCTCACTGATATCGATGCCAACACAATTGGAAGCATAAGTAGATTCGCTGGAGAAAAATAGTGCTTGACAACAACAGCTAGCAAAACGAATCAACCAAATTTCCCCGAACTCATCTACTATCGGGTATAGTACAGCAGCCAACACATAATCAGCCGCTAGGTTATTGTTTGTCACCAAGTTCTAACACCTACTTGCTGCATTAGTTTGGCTTGGGTATGCTGATGACGAGTGTCCTACAGAAGTTTTTTTGCACAGCAGTGCGTCAGTCTGGAGTTAGTGTTGGACCAATGAAGACAAGTAAAAAAGAAAAGTGGTATGAAAATCATAATAAAGTTTTGTATAAAAATAGATAAAATAAAAAGACTGCATTTGATTAGCTAAACAATAAGGAACAATAAGGACGTAATTCACGCAAGGCATCGCGTGGATGTACACAGCTCTCAGTTCTAAGTTGTTTTTTTTTTTTTTTGATTACCTGAGAAAGTGGCCACATCGCAAGAGTAAATTAAACTTGTCGTACATTTTTATCATACGATAAGCATAAACGCTCAAACAAGAAAGAGTTTTTCTCGCTTCAGGTTGTTTTGAAGTAGGATTTATTTGAGAAATGTTAACATAATAACCATCTTCTCCTTACAAATTAAACATGGATAAGTATCAAAGCTGCAGTTAAGGGATCTATTTGACACAGCACGGTCGAATTTAACACAAGCCTCCCAGAGTCCACCGAAATGTGAGGGGGCAAGAAAACATCTCGATATCTGACAGGGATCCTTACTAATGTATATCGTGTCCTATGTGTGTTCGAAATTTGACGTAAAGTCGTCGACATAAAAATCGTTTATGATGCTTCCTGAAGCCCGTGGAAATCGCGCGAAATTATTGATATCGATTTGTCTAAGGTCCCTAGTGGCTAAGTTCCATATGTCACCGTTTGCAATTGGTAGTCGAGTGCTTCTTCGATAACCCGTTCTTTCCAAATAAGTCATTTGTATTTCGTCCGGGTTAATTAATACTTGACGGTACATTTTCGCTATATCAGCTTTGAACGCAATCTCAAATATTCGAAACTTTATGAAACACATAATTAGATCGTTTTATATGTGGGTCCAACACGTAAGTAATCGTTCATCAAAAACTACCCTTAATTTGGTCGTTTTTCTTGTGGGCTTGAGTACCGCGTGATGTGGTCGATAACATGAAGGACTGTCGCGATCACTTTGCTTCATAAGAGACATATCGTTTCAAAGCCGCGTCACGTGAGTTTCCGAATTTGACCGGACTTTTCGTAAACGGCTAACTAACAACGGATCTACTATCACACCTCGTAAAATGTGTTGACTTAAAATAATTTTCATTATTCATGGGTGCACTCGGCACCCCACCCATCCGTAATATGTTCTTGCTCAAAAAAGTGTTTTAACAGCACGTCCGCATCAATATCAAAAGTAATATGAAAAACGCCTAAGCCGGCCTCTGGATTCTGTGATGTGTTACCCACCAGAGCCCATCCGAATACAGTTTCTTGAGCTACAGGTGATCCGGATGGATAAACCTCTGTTCCTCTGTTCGAGGAGAATATGGAAAAATATATCAGCTCCCAACAAAATATCGATTTTAGTTGGGCGGTTACGGTTTAGATCTACTAATGAAAGATTGCCAAAATATGACATATTGATCTTGGGTATTTCGATGCTTATTTGATCATATATCAAGGACATGAAAAAAAGGCTTCCAACTGGTGTTAACATTTGATGATATAAAGAGTTTGACTTGGCCTTTAGTACTGTTACCACCGTTTCATTGCCCTATACCGAAAATGTGAATTCTTGCATGTCCGCGTTTCCAAACAATTGTATACACGATTCCGAAATTAAAGTCGCTTGCGACTGAGTCAACAAGAGCTCTACATGGCTGTAGATTATCGCTCCTATCCTTGACCATGATTATTGCCGTATGTAGCATTGTGAAGCACTTGCGATATGGATTTTAGACCAAATTAATTGACAGCCCTCCAAAATCCCAATTGAAGTGCTTGGTTGGCATTGTAGCTACGATAAGTTTTCACAATAGAGCATCATATTGTGTTTTAAGCCGCACGTCTTACAATTCGAAAATTTACACTTTACAAGGCTTAACGCGAAAATGATGCAGATTTTGTTGGAATTAACGATGTCGAAACGCGCTGGGATCAGATCGCGACACAAGAAACACTCGCTTACCCGACTCCTTCGAATAGTATTTGTGAACACTCTACTGACCGCAGCAGATGATGTATGATACATTAAAACTTTCCAATTCATTAATACGAATTTTCACAAATCCGTTAAAATCGTTAATTATTTTGCTCTTAATTACGTGAATCCACAACATTCGATTGTCCGAGTCTAACCTTCTCACCAGCACATACACCAATAAAATGTCTCAAGAAGGAACCGGTTGTTTCAAAGCGTACAAAGCGTTAGTGTTTTCGCTCGTTATAGTAAATAGCGTAAATCAGTCACTATTGAGCTGTTCGAATATTTATTTTATCCAAATGGGCAACCATGATAGATTGCGGTTCATCATAATGAGCCCTGGATTAATTCCAGGCCACGTCAAAATTTTCGTTGCTAAGGGAGATATGCTTTTTAATAAACGAAGCCTCTCCCTTCAACCAGGTTTGTGGTTTCGACGCTCGTGATCGTAGGTTTGGATTGATTGATTTATCAAACTGTCTACTGAACCCTGGAATTTTAGTTTCAGGGAGCCTTGCTGCCATTTCTTGTTTTGTGATTGATATTGGCCGTCGCGACGAATCAGATAATGATTGGACAATCTCAATAAGCGCACACTGATGACTTTAATGTTTTGCATTTGTCTTTTCGCGAACCAATACTTTTTTGACCTTGAATGATCTCGGTCAACTTTGCAACCGCACTAAAAAATGAACTCTCGAATTTGACTCGATAGTCTGTTTCCTCTGGTATTTGATTTTCGACAACCAAAGCTACGACTTCGTTTGAATGACGCAACAAGCATTCAGCTAACGAAGAAAAAGACGATTCACAAGAAGGAATCCCTTTACTTGGCTTTTAAGTAGCGCCCGTTGTTGCTTTAAAGCCTCCATGACCTTCAATACAAGTGTTTACAGTCAGCAGTAAGGGTGGCTGGGAAAAGAACCCTTGGTGAAACACTTGCCTTCGCTCTGGCGATGGAAGCAGCAAATCAGGCTTCCAAAGGATACATTTCGTCAGAAAAATAGCATCTGTTAAGTGCTCCTGCATTAGAATTAGTACCGAGGAATAAGATACTCAACGGCAGAGACGAAGAAATCACAGCTGAAAGTGCAACAAAAAAGGACATCGTCAGAGACAGTGTAAGTAATCAGTGCCAAAAAAAGGCTGCCCTCATTGCAGAAACAAGCAAATAGAAGAGTAAAATGGCAGAAACGGCTATTAAGGAGCGGTCAACCTTCGCGAAGCCAGACGTTGCTAGCAGTAGTCGACGGTCCCAAGACCATCATCCAAGCCTCGCTTGCAAAACGATGCAATGACAGCCTTCTAGAAGAAATATTTAGTGAAAAGAAAAAATGGATAGCCTATTGGTGCCACCGGTGCCACGTACCCAATCATCAGGAGGGATCTGGTGCAGAAATCCTGGTTACATACCAGCAGTTAGAGCTTGATAACAGCTGCTGAAAAACGGCTAAGGTATATGGTGAAATCCGCATAAGAGTCCAGGTAGCCGGAATAGATTTCTGGTGGATTTTGCGGCACAAACCCTGAAGTATGGAAACGAGGAGTTACCAATGATATACGGAAACGCTAACACTTCCATCTTAAACTCAGATTCTAGAACCTTCACCGGAAGCAATTGTTTGGACAAAGTGGAAGGTGGTCCTGGTAGCCACCGATTCTTTTTAGGGGAATCAGAAAATAGGAGAGAGTTCATCGCAGGAAGGTTTTAAGTGGAAGTAAAGAACAACATGGTTCCTGTTAGGATTCTTAATCCAAAGACATTAAGAATAAAAGTAAAAAAGGGAGGAATGGCGGAAAAATGTGCAGCTTTTGAGGCTATATCGACCACAACGGAAATAGTCTGTGCAACACCGGTCGCAAGTGTCCAGACCATGAAAATCAAAAACCAAATCCTCAACCTCTGTAATCTGGATTACGAGCATCGTATACTGGCAGAAAAACTAGTCGCAGAGTACGCTGTTATATTTGCTACACAAGACGGAGAATATGGCCGTAGGAAACTTGTTCACAACCACATTGACAACGGAAACGCCCGACCAATCCGTCAACCTATTTATAAGAAGCTGTGGAAATGGTGTCGAAGTTGGGAGTTGAGGGGTTGATTGAAGAATAAGGTCCATGGACTCCTACAGTGGTCTTCGTGAAGAAGAAACATGGCAGCAAGAGTTTTTGTGAAGACTACCGACGTCTCAACGATTTCACCAAAAACGACAACTACCCACTACCAAGAATTGACGAAACCAACAATTAACTTGAAAAGCGGTTACTGCCAGGTGGAGATTGATCGAAAATATTCCAAGAAAAACCGGTTTTTTGTCGTTTGCACTGTGCAACGCTTCGCCCACCTTTGAACGATTAATGGGACGAACATTGCAAGATTTCACGTGAAAAATCTACCTAGTGTATCTAGACGAAATTATAGTCATAGGCAAGATGTTCGAGGAGCATCACCAAAACCTAAAAAAAATTTTTAGAGGCTGCGAAGCACTCATTTGAAGCTTAGCATAGAAAACTGTGCTTTCTTCCACCCGGAAGTAAAATATCTGGATCACATTATATCAGAGAAAGGAGTTAGCAGAGATCCTGGTAAGATCGAAGCTGTAACAGATCCCAAAAGATAAACACCAGCTGAGAAGCTTCTTGGGACTTGCCACGTATTAAAGAAGGTTTGTAAAGGCTTTTGCTGGTATAACAAAGAACCTGCATCAACTTACGGAAAAGGCCGACAGTTCAGATAGGCTGGAGAGTGTGGAAAACACTTTAAGAACTCAAGCGGCAGCTATGCAATGTCCCTATCTTGGGTTACCCCAACAACGGAAAAATGCTCATGGTTGACACAGACGTTAGGAATGTTGGGGTCGGAGCAGTGACCTCTTAAGTTTATGACGGTAAAGATAAAGTGGTTGCATAATACAGCAAAGTACTCTCCAGACCTGAAAGAAATTACTCCGTTACTCTACTGCTGGCTTTAATTCTAGCAACGAAGCATTTCCGTAAGCATCTCTATGGACAAAAGTTCATTCTTTAAACCAATCACGGAGCTCTGAAATGACTACTACGAATTTTAAGTGCAACACTGCTAAGGAAAGCTTCACTAAAACGCTGATGCTCTTAGTCGTCGACCGTGCGGAGTCAAATGTAAATACTGCAATCGTAAAGAAGCGAAGGACGAGGCCACTATTTAAATCATCAGGACTGAGCCAGTAGAGGGTTGAAGTACAGACGAAATTCAGGTAATTAATATTGAGTCTATAACTTATTCGTGCGGTTTGCTAAGAGATGGCGTAACTTGTATTATTCCATTGGAACATGCATTGGAAAGCTACTGTCATTGTACGTCATTTCAGTATATATCATTCATTTGAAGCGTAAGCAACAATAATTTTTTTTACTCAAATATGTCGAACTTTGTGCTTGAAAAAGTGTTTTTGCGGGGAGTTCTTCTTCATCACTTTAATATGAAGAAAACTGCTGCCGAAAGTCATCGTATTTTGGTGGAAGTTTATGGTGAACATGCGCTAGCTGAGCAAACGTGCCAAAAGTGGTTTGCACGATTTAAAAATTGTGATTTTGGCTTGGAAGACAATGAACGTCCTGGACAGCCAAAAAAGTTTGAAGATGAAGAACTGGAAGCATTACTCTATGAAGATTGTTGTCAAACACAAGAAGATCTCGCAGAATCTTTGGGTGTCACTCAAGCAGCCATTGTTCAAAAGCAGCTGGATATATTCAAAAACATGGAAATTGGGTTCCACCTGAACTCAAGCCGAGAGACGTCAAAAGGCGGTTTTGCATGTCCGAAATGCTACTGGAACGCCACAAAAGGAAGTCCTTTTTGCATCGGATTGTTACTGGTGATGAAAAATGGATCCATTACGACAACTCCAAGCGCAAAAAAATCATATGTGAAACCCGGCCAACCAGCCAGATCAACGGCAAAGCCGAATATCCATTGCGCGAAGGAAATGCTCTGTACTTGGTGGCATCAGATGGGTGTGCTGTATCATTATGTATTATGATCCGGGTGAAACCATCAATGAATAACGCTACCGAATACAAATTATCCGTTTGAAGAGAGCAGTAGCCGAAAAACGCCCGGAATATGCGACCAGACCCGAGGCAATAATTTTCCATCATGACAACGCTCGGCCCCATGTTGCTACTACGGTTAAGAACTATTTGAAAAACAGTGGATGGGAAGTCTTACTCCACCCGCCTTATAGCCAGACCTTGCCCCTTCTGACTACTATTTGTTCCGGTCGATGCAGAATGCCCTCACTGAAATACGGTTCACATCAGAGCAGAATATCAGAAATTGGCTTGATTCATTCTTGGCAGCAAAGCCGGCGCAGTTATTTTGGGATGGGATCCACAAATTGCCAGAAAGATGGGAAAAAGTCATAGCTTCAGATGGGCAATACTTTGAATAATGCTATTGTACATGTTTTTCTTAAATAAACGTTCAAATTTTGAAAAAAAAACCGCACGAATTAAAATATATACCCAATACATCGAACCAATATTGGCCTGGAAAGAACACGAGGAAAGGGCAAGCTGGCAGGAGATTTTTGGAGCGGAGCCAAATTACGAAGGCATACTGGGAAGAGACTGACTTGGCTTGTGTGCAAGATGGTTTGGTGAAGAGAAAATGAGAAAGTAAAGGGTGAACAATTGTGCCACGATCCAGTGTCAGAAAAGTGCTCCATAAAATACATGACGGAATCTCAGGATGCCATGTGGGAATAAACAGGAGATTACAGAAGTTAAGGATACGCTTTTACTGGCTAAGAACAAAACAACATTCCGAGAATTGATGTTAAAAGTGCAGCTACCAAGGTCTCAAAAGTAAAATCACAGAGCCGAATGCAACAGCACAATGTAAGGGCATCATTTATCGCTGGCACGTTTCCAAAAACATTTGATGGCATCCGACACAGCTTCGTGGTCATGGATTACTTCAGTAATTGGCACGAAGTGTTTGCAATCAATAGGCTAAGATCGTAGTAGAACAGATAATCAACAGCTTGGTGATCAGATTTTGGATCCCAATGGAAGCACACTGTGATCAAGGGCGGGACTTTGAATCAAAAGTTTTCCAGGGAGTGTTCCAATATCTGGGAATAAGAAAGGCAATGACAAACCCACTGCTTTTTAATCCGATGGAAAGATCGAGCAATTCAATAAGACCTTGAATGAACATCTGTTCGAGGTCATCAGCAACTGCTAGCGGGACTGGGCTTGATACATAACCTTCTTCTTAATGCCCTGCCAAAACGCGATCAACAGTTCAACAGGACACAAACCATCCGAAATCTTATTTGGTCAGTCAAGTGAAACAAAATTCGGATCCGCACCTACGGAGCCCAAGGAGCTGAATGACTACGAGGATTACTTGCGCAGCAGCATCAGTAAATTTCATGAAAACTCCCCAGAAAAGATAAAGCTAGCGAACAACCGCATGAAGACTAGGTACGACATTCTCAAACATTGAAGAACGCAGAATGGAATCGAGTTTTCTAGCAAAATAAAAAATGGATGCTACAGAATATTCTCGAGGAATGTTAGGGAAGTATAAATATTAGCATCCCCGAAGATATGCAAGTTACTACTTAAGTAGAATTTTAACTCTGATTTACGAGTGGTGATAAAGTGGTTATAGATAAAGAGAAATAAAAGTAATTAAGAAAAACGATTGGATTGTAGATTGTAACTGTATGAAACAAGGTGATTGTATTGAAAGGAATAAGTTCTATCATTTTTCACTAATTAAGAAGTTTTTTGCTGAGATGTGTTGATATTTATTTCTAACATTTTTTTAGATTTAATCTCTCCAGATTCGATTGCAAAAAACCGCATTGAAACCCGTTCAGTTTTATTTTTTGTTTTTGCGGTAGATACATAAATACAAATTATGAACTTTGTCTTTCATACATTTCTTGAAGTTTTAAGCACACTCAAAAGATTCATACTTTAATAAATTATTTGTGTGGAAGTGAGTACGGGTATGTACGTATCTCAGATGTATTGAAAAAAAAAAAAACATATTTCAGATGGCATGCATCCGTCAAATGATACTACATATGCAGTGTCTCACTTACAGTTGTTTACGCGGTACCACAATATAATATATAATATATTGTGTTTCAATGGTGTCGTTAACACCAGTGTGTCAGGTGTATAAAGATGGCCTCCTCATTGAGGAGTGCGGACATCACAATCTCCATGCCCCTGGTCATACTTTTGCTTGCACTCAGTTACTATCGTTGCTGTATAACATTGTCATACAACACGGGCAGTGACTCAGTGTACGGTTATGTAACAATCAATGTGTAGTGGGTTGTGAGTATGAATTTTGTTAGTATGCTATTTCCTACCACAATTTGATTCGTAAACCAATTCCGAATTTTTACTTCACATCGGTGTTTATGTTTTTTGTGTTTGCCTTTTTTTATAATGACTCAAGAATTTAGAGTAGATATAGCTAATATTCGTGGACTAAAAAGTAATCACTTTTCTGACTACGTCCACGTCTGTAAATACAGACCAGCTGTCTTGGCACTTAGTGAAACATAGCCCACTCCTGTCAGATCACTCTGATCTGAATTTACCTGGCTACGAACAAGTGCCATTATTCTTTTCTCACCGCTGTCTCGCCATTTACATGCGAAGTGATGTAGCTTACCAAACTCTATCACAATATAGACAATATAGATGTAGTTGAAATTCCATCTACGTAAGCAAATTATTCACTACTGCATTATTTACCCAAACTGGATAGCAATTCGAACTTTAACGAGTTTGATGCGCTGTAGGACTCCATACAAAGAATTTTTTCAGTGTATTATCATACAAAAATCGCGATTACGTGATAAAACGAGTCAGGAATAATTGCAAAGTATGTGAAATTTCAATACGAACAAAAGCTGAGGCAAAAAATACTACAATGTCCCAAAGGTAGTAAAAATTGTAAGTCGTTTGTCAAAAATATTAGAAATTCTGCCTCATCCTCGAACCCAACGCTCATCTACAATGACATTTCAGCTATCAGCTCTTTGAGCAAAGGCAATCTGCTCACTATACACTTTTGCGGCCGGTTCAATACTCCCAATACTTGGGTTTTCTCTCCCTTTTCATCAATCCTACTCTTAAGGACACTTTCCGAGCAGTTGAAAAACAGCATTTGTGTAGCCCGTCCCTAAAAAAGGCGAATCTTCTTCTCTCTTCCTACAAACCAATTGCACTTACGTCCCTTCTTTTCAAGGTCATGGAAACGCTGATAAACCGTCAGCTAATTGAAATATCTCGAAACACGAAAACTTCTCAATATCCTATGCTAGGTTTTCGTAGCAACAGCTTCACCGGTGAATTGATGTCATATCTCACTGAAAAGTACAACCAAAGCGTACGTCAATCTGGCGAAAGCAAGATAGTTGCACTTGATATATCTAAAGCATTTGACAGCCTCTTTTTTCGAAAATGCGTGTTCTTTTGGATTGATGACTCTCTTCTTTAATGGATTAGAAATTACCTTTCGAAACATTCAATTCAGGTTTTTTTGATAGTTTCAAGTCTAATGTTCATAAAATAAATGCTGGTGTGCGCCAGGCATTCGTTCTGTCTCCGACACTCTTTGACAGAATTTGGCATCAGGCTCTTTTGTCAAAAATGCGTGCTTTTGGGATCGATGACTCTCTTCTTCAATGGATTAGAAATTACCTTTCGGAACGTTCAATTCAAGCTGTCTTGGATGGTTTCAAGTCTGATATTCATAAAATAAATCCTGATGTGCCCCAGGGCTTCCTTATGTCTCCGACACTCTTTTTAACCTTCATCAAAGATCTCTTGTCTGCTACTCCTAATTCAATATATTCCTTTGCTGTCGACAGTACTCTCTGCTTTTCACATTCATTCCCTGACTCACGTCCTCACGTCTGCTTCTCTTCAGCTGTAAAACGGAAACGGCAGCGTATGTTAAGCTCATTAAATCCTTATATTAACAGCATAACTAATTGGAGAACCATTAACAGATTAGAAATGAATGCTTCCAAAACACAATGCTGTCTGCTTTCTGCTGTCACTAAGGCGAAACTTAAATACCCAGCCATTGTCCATGAACGACACTTGGATCGTCGAAACCGAACTACTTTCCATTCTCGGTATGTGTGTCAATGACAACTTACGTTGGAATAACCACATATTCGATGTCGTCAAAAATGCGAAATGTCTAGGATTTCACAAGCAATGTACGAAATACTTCACCCGCTCTGATCCGGGTCATGCCCACACATGACGGATGCGCATAAAGCATCTCTGGACCTGCTAGATAGGATTCAAAACCATGCGATGAAACCCATAGGTGATAATATCACCCAGGCAATGTATACCATTGAACACCGGCGTAATGTCTCGTGTCTCACTTTGTTTTATCGCTATTTCCGACCCTTCAAACCTTCAACCGTAACACCCGCCTCGCTATTAAGTCATTCAGTATACCCTCAAGCCCACTTTCGGACGTACTCTGGAATATCGTGATTCGTTTATAGTCCCCACAACTCGCTTATGGAATACCATGCCCCCTGCGATCTACAATATACTAGTAGATCGGTATTTCTGCTCCCTAATATTCCTTCGGTCGAGCTGTGTACAAACATTTTAAGGGGATAGTCTCGTGTTCGATCTTCAAAAAATCGATTTTATTGCATATTTTCAAAGTTTAATAAGTTAAGAATATACTGTGAAAATTTTAGTTGAAAATAATAGGGAATAGCGTACCCTGCAGCTGCAGCTTTTCTCCAAACTTTAAACTCGTTTTTCTCGAAACTACCTTTTATCCGTCGGCCCGGATGATTTCTAACCATATTAACCATATTCCACACATGAATGGTTTTGTCCGAAGCAGAATTAGATTTAATACTCTTTTTTTATCTCGATTTTAACCCGAAAAAACAGTCGATTTTGGAAAAAAATTTTACAAGTCCGCTATTTTGTTATTTTTAACTCAAATCTGCTACGGGACAGAATGACAACTCTACTGCATAATCAGCTTTTTAAAATGTTGATTTCAGATGATTACAAAAGGAGCAATCAGGAGGGACAGGCAACTTCTTTTTTTTTTGAAGAGACTTCATTTATCTTACCAAAATGGCGTTAGAATATTTTTTCTTTTATTTAATACAATTTTATTACGTATTCTTCGGTAGCTAAATAATAACAAATAATGATCATAAAAAGATTGCGTTTCATTTTTGGCAAAAATTAACAATCCTAAAAACCTTTAAAATTTAAACTACTAAATTTAGACTACCCCCTTAAGCTAATTTTTAAGCATTTTTTTTTTTTATTTTTTTATTTATTTATTTAATTTTTTTTTTTTTTGTCTAAGTTGTAAGATTTAATTAAATAAGTTACAATAAGATACGAGTTAAACTAAGAGCTCCTGCAAAAAGTTGCTAAGAACCTACAAAAAGTGCACTAAATTTATAAATATTTTGTTAATAAGCTTCATAACTGGCAACCACATTTTTAAATTACACTTCAGTCTTAGTAATTACAAGACTGGTACAAAATTTAACTTGGTAGTATCACAAAAGATAACCTCAACAAATTAAAAAGACAGTTTTGTTTGAAACGTCGCCCGACCAAACTAGAGAGGAAAAGCGCAGAACCACTCTGTCACCAGCATATTCATCACCATCAGAACAATCTAGTACTGCTACGGAATCGTTAACAGTAACTGGATGCCAACACAGAGAAGTTCATCGAACAACTTACATCAAAAACCGACTTCAAAGTACTGCATGCTAAACTTAGTGCTCGCAGAATTTTTGGGTGTCACTCAAGCAGCTATTTTAAAATGCTTAAAAGCAGCTGGATATATTCAAAAGTAAGGAAATTTGGTTCCACATGAACTCAAGCTGAGAGACGTCGAAAGGCGGTTTTGCATGTCGGAAATGCTGCTGGAACGCCACAAAAGGAAGTCATTTTTGCATCGGATTGTTACTGGTGATGAAAAATGGATCCATTACGACAACCCCAAGCGCAAAAAATCATATGTGAAAGTTGGCCAACCAGATAAATTAACGGCAAAGCCGAATATCCATGGCGGTGGGATCAGATGGATGTGCTGTATTATGAGCTGCTAAAACCGGGTGAAACCAACAATGGACAACGCTACCGAACACAATTAATCAGTTTAAAGAGAGCAGTAGCGAAAAACGCCCGGAATATGCGACCAGACACGAGGCAATAATTTTCCATCATGACAACGCTCGGCCCCACGTTGCTATTCCGGTTAAGAACTATTTGGAAAACAGTGGATTGGAAGTCGTACCCCACCCGCCTTATAGCCCAGACCTTGCCCTTTTTGACTACCATTTGTTCCAGTCGATGCAGAACGCCCTCACTGAAATACGGTTTACATCAGAGCAGAATATCAAAAATTGGCTTGATTCATTCTTGGCTGCCAGGCCGGCGCAGTTCTTTTGGGATGGGATCCACAAGTTGCCAGAAAGATGGCAATACTTTGAATAATACTATACTACATGTTTTTCTTAAGTAAACGTTCAAATTTTAGAAAAAAAACCGCACGAATTAAAATATATACCCAATATTTAAAAAATTTAGGATATAATGTCACAGGACTAAAAAATAAGTTTTGAGAAATGAATATTTTTAATTCTGTAAAAAGTTTTGTTTTATTTTTACTTTTTGAAACTCATATCTTACAAGATGGGATAGTGAAATTGGAAGGAATATTTAAGAACTACGGATTACAATTGATTCTTACAGTGAAAAGGGAGGAGTTGTTCTAAGTTGTTTAAGCGAGTTGAAGAAATGAATGTCTGAGAAATAAAAATCAAGGGTTCTATCCTCTTTATCGTACCAATTTATCTGAACTATAACCACTGTAATAGGGATTATGACAAACTTTGCGACGCACTGCAAGACAAAAATTCTTATAATACAATATTAATTAAATTCAATTTTCCATAATTTATTGTATCAAGGTATAAAAATTATAAATGTTAGAATATATCATGAAATAGTTTCCATGTGTTAAAATTTATATAAAATCTAAACACAGTAAAATTAAATTTCACCATGTCGTTTGGAGAGCTGCAGAAAGCACTATTTGCTTAGGTTGTAAGTGATTTTTCAAATTTTAAGAAGACAGGTGAATCAAGCCGTACATCAAATTATTTATCCACCCGGCTATCAATCCTTGATGATAATTTAGCAACAGCAAGGCGATACCATGAAGAATATATGGGTTCAGGCAAAGGAAGAATTAGTGAAAGTCTATGAAGAATTTTTAGAATCTAACCTGGACTATCGCTGCGAGCTCAGAAACGTTCAACACATCGTCCGCTGCACCTGGTACTGGTGGGGATTTTCGCCTTCCAAAAATTAATATTCCAACCTTCTCCGGATGCTATACGAAATGGCGTTAATTTTACGATATTTTACAATATTATATTTTACACACAAATTCAGAAACTACACAATTTAAAATTCTCAATTAGTGGTGACGCAGATCGTCTTATAAAGAATTAAGGACTCGAATCAGAAAATTATGTCAATTTCAATTATGCCACAACTTCCTTGTTTAATGCAGTATTTATGGGAAGAAAAGTTGGGCAATTCTACGGAACTTCAAAGCAGAAAGGACATCATGAGATTCCTCAATCGCGATGTATCAAGTATGCTCGCAAGTGCTAACCGAAACTTTTAATCCAATGGGCATCACAGGTAAGCAAACACAGTTGAATTCAGGCGTCTCAGAGTTCGTTTGTAGATCCATCGACCAGCCGCACACATCGCGTTCGCAGAACACATTTTTTGCAGCGCAGCATCGGGTGAACCAAATCCTGCTATAATGCTATAAACAGCCATAATCCAGGTAGTCTCAGCTGATGGCAGGTACCATAATCTCCGTGCACTTGTTGATCCAAGTTCTGAGGAAACGTTCATCATTGAATCAGCAGCATAGTTACTACAATTACCAAGACGCAGACCATTCATCCAGATCTCCGGGTTGGGGAAGGTCAGCAGTGGCACAAGTAAATATTATGTCGACTTAAAGCTTCGATCAAAATATTCAACATTTGAAAGTGCCACTAAAGTCTTTATTTTTCAGCCACTGAGTGGCTTTCCCCCGATTCAGCGAGTGATGGTCGACGAATTAAGTCACATCAAAGGCCTTCGTTTAGCAGATTCTGCATTCTTCAATCCCACCATAAGCCGATATACTTCTGGGAAGCGAACTACTTCGTTTTACCGGACATCATCAGAAGTGGTCAAAACAACGCCGTTGTTGCCGAAGGAACCCAAATTGGATGGATAGAACTCCTTCTAAACTTCGCTCTAGAAGGTTCGGGGAGGTTGAAGAAGCCCCGTTCAAGATGACGGTTTCGGAAGAAGACAATGCTTATGAACAGCACTTCCGAACCAACACAACCAGACTAACAAATTAACGGTATCAAGTGCCCTTGCCCTTTAAAGATGGATTACGACCAGCGTTAGGTTACAAGGCAAGTCGCTTTACGACGCTTTACACAATTAGAACGTCTTTTTTAGAAAGATGCGAAGCTCATGGTAGGTTACAAAAAGTGCATGTTAGAATATATTACCATTGATTTATTTAATGACACTTACCATGCAACACATTTTAATTTTTTATTTTTTTTGCCATGCCATGCTGTCATTAAAAACTCAAGCTCCACAACAAAACTTCGAGTTTTGATTGACGCAACGTCTTAGACTTTGGACGGCACGTCCTCAAACAAGCACTTACTTTTTGGTCCTAAGTTATTATAAGATAAAGACAGCATCGATATACCTTCACTGCCGACATCGAGAAGATGTACCAACAAATTTTAGAACCACTATTAGATAGCATATACCAACTTATCTTTTGGCGGGATAGTCAACAACAATTTAGCGTTACGAGTGCTAAGCAAGGTTGCAGACGACGAAGCAGAGATCCCCTGTGGGAGTTCCGCAAGATATGTATGTGGACGACCTTATCAGCAGAACAGATACCTTGACTGATGCCTCACAAAAGCGGAATAAAATTCGACGATTGCTTGCATCTACAGGATTTAATCTTCGCAAATTGACGGGTAATCACAAAAAATTAGGGCAAAGATTATAATGCTGGAGCTGTAGAAAAATAAGGCGGACTGGAATTAAATGAAACTCATTGATTTACTAGGTTATCAAAGGGAATTGCCCTTAATTCATAAGGGCAAGGTAGGTACCATAAAAGCTGTACAATTACACGGTTTTAGTGATGCCTCGACCAAACCCTATGGAACCGACGTATACATTCGGTTCTTAAACAACTAACGCCAAACAGAAATAAACCTTTTATTGTCGAAAACAAAGGTTTACCCACTCAAGACAATAAGTATTCTTTGACTCGAGTTGCTTCGAGAGAGAGACTTCGAGGTTCTAAGTCAACCACTCTTATTACAATAAAAAACATTGCGTTTTAAAAAAAAAATTAATAATAACATCGTAGATGAACTTTTAAAACGCCTCTCGCAATTATCTAGGTTTATAAGAGTGATGAAGTATTGCTTCGGATTCCTGCGAAACACCCAAACAAAAAGAGAATCAAGGAAGTCAGGTCCGCTGAATCCTGAAGAACGTCAATTAGCTACCACAAATGCTACAAAAAATATACAGTAAGACATGTTTCCAAGAAGTCTACAAACTATAACGAGAGATCTTTAATCACCAATTGCGTTGGGTCGTTTGCAAAAGGCACTCATACCATACAAAACACCCTATCATTTCCAAACCGAACTACGCATTCACAAATTGAATCATCCGCCATGCACACGATCAAACCTACCATAGAAGTTCACAACAAGCAATAGCCAACATCCGTTCAAAATACTCGATGCTCAACATAAAGAGGAGCGTGAAAAAGCATATTTATCGTTGTGTCATATGTTTCCGGTTTAAAGTCAAACCGATGCGGCAAATCATGGGAAGCTAAACAGCATCACGGGTTTGGATCGCTAGACCATTTAGCAACACCGGCGTCGACTATGCAGGACCAGTCAAAGTAAAGACGTGGAAGGGACGTGGAACAAACACGCAAGGGCTACTTCGTCATCAACCGAAGCTTATCACTTGGAACTCGTCTCTGACATGACGACACAAGTGTTTCTGGAAGTTTTCCGACGGTTTACTGCACCTCGCGATATTCGCTCCTGAATCTTCAACGATTGCGGGACTAATTTTATAGGAATGATGAAACATACCGCCAACGCTTGGAAAAATATCGCCGAAACCTTAGCGATTTTGGGTACAGAATTAAAGTGTATTCCCCCTTATTGTCCTTATTTCGGTAAAACATCACTTAATACGTGTTGTTAAAAACAAAAAACTTACCTTTGACGAATTTTCCGCGGTACTAACTCAAATAAAAGGCATGCTCGATTCACGACCATTATGTTCACTAACCGGAGGACTTGGGCGTGTTAACTCCAGGTCATTCTTTAATTGCCGAGCCAACCAATGTTGTCCCTCAAGGAGACTTATTGTTGACAACAACGAATTATCTAGACCGGTGAAAGCAAGTTCAAAAATCGTTGCACATTTCTGGCGCAAATTAAAAAACGAGACCCTTTCACATCTTCAATCGCGTCCGAAATAAGCAAAACTAGAGGCTGATCCGAAGACTGGAGATCTTGTTCTAGTGAAAGATGAACGTCTTCCAGAAGCGCAATGGATGCTCGCTAGAATAATTGACACTCATCCTGAAATGGACAACCACATTCGTGTGGTCACATTTAAAACAGCGAATGGTAGATTAAAACGACTAATAACAAAGATTTGTTACCTGCCGTCGAATAATGCCATAACGCTTATTTGCAATCTGACAAACACAACTAAAATTCCGCAAAAATAAGAAAATAAATGCATAATTCATCGCCCTGAATCTACCGTGATAAATTTGCCCACAGCCCAATGCCGGTAATAAAAATATAACACAAACCCACATATACACAAGAGTATATATGAATGGGGACAAAAACCCCGAGAAATCATTATAAAACATAAAATTAGATCAGAAAATAGTAATACGTACGTACACGCTCAGCCTATGCGTGTCCCATCGATGAAAATAAATGGTAGTCAGAAGGAGCCAAGTGCTTTGATTGTACCTTAACCAGTTTTGCTTTGTATGCAAGTGCATTGCCATGGAGCAAATTTAACTTGCCGTATCTGACATCCAAATACTCTAACATAAGATGGTGATCACGAGTTTGACCTTGAGACCTATTTTCAAGGTCAAACGAAGGTCACTTCTGATTTTTCAAATGATAATTTCTGATTGATAATCAATGGGGCACACGACTTTGTCTCAAAGGTCTTATTCATTCAGTGCTAGATACCACTGCACTGGCACGCCTAAATCATTAATCGATTTCCAACGTTGCTAGGGTGTTAGAAGGTTGAGATTTGTTTTGAGGAAGTCATTATTGCCTCGAGTGAAGTTAAAACTCAATGAAATTTCAGATAGAGACAAATTGTCCTAAACTTATCTGAGAGTGTATGATGTGCACTCTGCCCTTTTTTTCTACTTGAACGGAACTGTACTTCATTTCGAAGTTCGATATTTGTTTTGAGGAACTGATTATTATAAGTAACGTTTTCCAGATTAATAATGCATGCTATTTCAATTCAAGAGAAAACTGAAATGATATTGATTTATGGAGAGAGTGGAAGGAACATCGATAGTGCTGCTGCTCTTTACGACAAAAATTTCCCAGACCAGATACGATCGCGCGCTTCCTTTTATCGGGTCATCCAACAATTCACTGGGGAAGGAAGTGTGCAACCAAAGAAAAGGAATCTGTCAGACAGGATGGCTGTGGAGGACAATGAAATAGCAGTGTTAGCTGCGGTTGTACACGATCCTCACATTAGCACTCGCCAAATAAGTCGTTAATCAGGAATTACTCGAACGACTATCTGTAAGATATTACATCTGCATAAATACCATCCTTATTATGTTTCATTGCATCAAGAACTTTCTGGTGAGGATTTTCGCAACCGGGCTTCCTTTTGTCAATAGGCACTTCAGCAAATTCAACGAGACCCCCTTTTCTTCGCCAAGGTGTTATTCTTTGATAAGTCGACTTTCACCAATCAAGGTACGGTCAATCGACATAATATGCATTACTGGGCTACCGAAAACCCTTTTTGGTTGCAACAAGTTGAACGCCAGCACTTTTGGAATGTTAATGTTTGGGCGGAAATTATTGGGGATAAATTAATAGGTCCATATTTTATTGAAGGCAACTTGAATGGCGAAAAGTATGCAAACTTCTTGCGGGACCATCTTCCAGTATTACTAAAAGAACTGTCATTGGAGTTGCGACAAACAATGTGGTTTCAACATGATGGTTGTCAAGCCCATTATTCCCAAGTAGCCCGGTATCAAACAATACGCCGGACGAGGCGGTCCAAGGCAATGGCCTGCTAGATCACCTGATCTTACGTCACTTGATTTCTTCTTGTGGGGCTACTTAAAAAGTGAGGTTTACAGAAAAAAGAAAACAACACGAATAACTGAAGCTTGCCGGAAGATTACGCCAGAAATACTTCTTAGCTCAGTCGGTTCATTTAGAGTGCGGATAGACAAGTGTATTGAAAAGAATGGTCACATTTTCGAGCATTTGTTGAAATAGTCTCGGGAAATAAACGTCGAAATGGAAGGAATTCAATGATTCAACAGTGGGAGGCAAGGGGACCCACTCTAATTAAACATCCCGAAGGAAACAAAATACTGCTACGTCCACGTTGTTGTTTCTGGATTATGGTAAACGCAGTATGTAAAAACAAATGACAAGCCTACGAGCAATACGACTGAGCAATGAAAATCAGGAATTATCATTTGAAAAATCAAAAGTTACCTTCGTTTGACCTTGAAAATAGGGCTCAAGGTCAAACTCGTGGTCACCATCTTATGTCCCCTTCATAATCTTGTGACTTTTGTTTAAAACATTTTTCGCGATAACGCGTATTTTTCGATTAATTTGGATGTCTCAAGTTAAAAAACTCACCCTGTATACACAAGAGTATATATGAATGGGGACAAAAACCCCAAAAAATCATTATAAAACATAAAATTGAATCAGAAAATAGTAATACGTACAATATATAGTAATTACCATAAATCACTTATCTGAAATACCTAAAGTACGCGAATTTAATATTTAAACTAAAACTAAACCCCATTGATCATGTTGGGTAAACAAGGGCAATAACAAATGTTTATTTTACATACTACTTCTACTTACATATTATGTGTCAAGTGCTGTCCCTTTGTGATTGGAAATTTTTAATTTTATGCATTCAATCTGTGAAAAACGTTAAAAATTGCCGATAGTGCAGATCGTGAAGTGATGCCAGTTTACAAGAACTCTAATCTAGTTTTGAGTATTGCGAAAATTGTGTTTCTGATTAAAACAAGAAATACGGAATGAATTTTTTGTGAAAATAAAACACTAATTTTTAATGGGAAAGTAGAAAACATGTGACCATTGCCAGCTACACATTTTTCCATCTTTCAGGCAATTCATGGATTCCACGCCAATAAATCTGTTCGTCTTTTGAAGCAAACCAAAAAGTCACCCAATTTTCGACTTCCTGGTAGGATTCGAAGAGCTGCTCAGCTTATGCGTGTCCCATCGATGAAAACAAATGGTAGTCAGAAGGAGCCAAGTGCTTTGATTGTATCCTTAACCAGTTTTGCTTTGTATGCAAGTGCATTGCCATAAAGCAAATTTACCTTGCCGTATCTTCTGGCCCAGTTTGGTCGTTTTTCGATCAAAGCATGGTTCAAATTAATCATTTGCTATCGGAAGCGATCTGTATTAACGGTTTCACCAGGTTTTAGGGGCTCGTGGTAGACCACACCTTTCTGGTCCCACCAGACACACAGCATTGTCTTCTTGCCGAATCGATCTGGTTTTGCAGTCGAAGTTGATGCTTGTCCCGGATTAACCCATGATTTTTTCCGTTTAGGATTCTGAATATAGATCCATTTTTCATCGCCAGTAACAATTCGATGCAAAACTAATTTTTTATAGTGTCCTTAAAGCAAAATTTTACAAGTGGTTTTTCGGTTTTCCATCTGTCTTTCATTCGATTAATGTGGCACCCATTTTCCAGACTTTTGGGTCTTTCCCATAGCTTTTAAACGGCCAGAAGTTGTTTGTTGTGTAACATTTAACATTTCTGCCATTTGTTTCTGACTCAAAGTGTCAACTTGATCCAATATTATTTGCAATTCGACGTCTTCAAACTTTTTTGGTATTCTGGTTATTCATTTCTCACATCAAAATCGTTATCTCTGAACCGTTTAAACCATTTGTTGCATGTTGCTTCTGATAGAGCACTATCTAGACTTTATGTGTACTAAATATGTTTGACAGGTGTCATAGCAATCAAGCAACAAAAAAGTTAAGGCCCGTTCACACCTGGTAAAAATTTTTTTCAATATAAATTCAGTTCAATCCATCCAAAATTTATAAATATATAAACGTATGAGAACGATATCATAAATGTTAGAATCATGAAATAATTTGCACGTGTCAAAATTTATATAAAACTTAAAGTCAGTAGAGTAAAACAAGCAAAAATTTTAAATGGAAGCTGTCAAGGAGACCCGAATGGAGATTATACGTCTATTCGAGGAACGGCGTGCTCAGTCATCGACTATTGCCTCTCCTCTATTCAACTTCAGGATGGCTGAACAAACGTTCTCAGACCACATGACTTTGGAAATTCTTTGCAGTTTCGGGAATTGAGGAAACATCCAGCACGAGATAAGTGGGACTACTGCCAAAGTTGATGTGGAAGAACAGTTTTTAACCTATTTATCCAAATAATTTAAACCAGGACCTTATTCGTAGTCCCTATATTGCTGTACGGTGCTCAAGTTTGGGAATACTGTTCTGTACGCTATCAAGTCATCCGCTTGGGGAAGTGAACTTGTCAAAACGCTTGTGTTGAATAAGATCGGCGAATTAACCGCACCTTGTTCCAGACCGTTTTTAATGTAAAATATTCCAACAGAAGTCGCATCGCAATTTTTAACGATGAACTGTCTGTTGATGAGCATATTATTCATTGCACTGGTAAACAGGGTGGTGCAAATGACTACCACTTCTAGAGGAAGATGTCGAAGCGCAATGTTCCGTAGTCCATCGTTTCCCACTGATTTTTTACTTCTTATTGTGTCGTAGAACTCATGGGGTATTTACTTTGAAATGAACGGAGGTAAGTCCCCTTTATCGGCGATGAAACACGAGCTTTCGAATTGCCAGTTCTGAATGTCATTTCGCAGGTAGAAACTGTGCAGAAGGACTCGATTCTCCAGGTTCTGATTTAAGGCAATGACGTCATTGGTTCTATACACTTCATGAAAAGTCGCTCCTTTTGCCTAACCTATTCCTGAGGATCGACAGAAGTCTACTATTGTGTTGGTGCAGTGCGTCAATGGTAGCATTGTGGAATAGGTTTTCGTTGAGTTTGTGCTCGTACCGAGGTATTGTAATGTCCATGGTTATATAAAAAAAAAGTACACGACACTGTGCTGACCCACAATTTGAGTAGTAAATTCACTCTGGTATTTGGTACATGATTTTCCTATTCTCTATCTATCCCATTATCTTGCAGTGGTTAAAGGCTTAACCCCTAAAAATTTGAGACCGTCGCAGTGGGCGGTTGCAGTCTTTTCAAAGGAACTGTTTTAAATTTATCACCTCTCGGCTTGTACGTGAAGTACTCCATCGTTGTTTCTTTCAACATGTTTTGAATTTTGTAGCCCTCCACTGAATTACAGTGGATGACAGATGATGGGCCTCACTCTATATTGCTACTCTAAAGCCAAATTATTCGAATCCGCAGAATTGGCAGTCTGTACTTCGAATAGCAAATCCAAATTTACTAAAATCGAACAAACTTTCGTTGCCAATTTTGATGTCAATTTCATATCGCAAATCTGACACCTTGTATTGGTAAATGTAAAATCAAAGTAATTCAAATTCGCATCATGTTGAGATGAGCAATTGCATTTCTTTTAAGATGTATGTATCGTATTTTAATATATAACAAAATACTTTTAGCTTAAAATACAATGAGAGTAGTAAGCATACAGGGTGTCCAGGTTTAGCAGCTTAATCCTTTAAAGGCATATTCCTGATGTTCCACCGAACAAAAAATTGTGTGGCAGAGGGGAGGTGTCTATTCTCACTCCCTTCCAAGTTACAGCCCATCAATTTGGGTGACCTCTAATTTGGAGGTGGAGCCATTTTAAACGCTATAACTTCTAAACTAGCACAGGTACAAAAATAGTTTTAAACATTTCAGAAAGATAATTTAGTAGTGCATACAAGTCTTAGATGCTTTGGTACATCTGTGCAGCAACAAAAAAGTTATGGCTCTTTATGAAAATATGAAAATTTGCGGTTCCAGTTTTTTACTTAAACTGCATTTTTCGTAAAATTTTTATTTAATTGATTTTCTGAAATTTTTCTCCTTCCAAAATTTCGTAAAAATTATGTTTTATGTACTTTTTTACGTACGATCAACAGATTTTGTAGTAAAAGCCATTTTTTGTTAGAAAATTTTTTTCTCATCTCTTCTGAAGCGGCACTTATATTTTCATGGAGCTCTACCAGACTCTTCATTTTCCTAAAATAGTCCCTTTCTTTCATAGCACCCCAGAAATAAAATCCATGGGTGTTAGGTCAGGAGATCTGGGTGGCCAAGATTTGGAGTCGAATCGACCAATTCACCATTCGTTAAGACTAGTTTTGTATTGTTATCAGCAGATTAAATGGAACTTATTTACACAATTAGTATAACTTTTATTTATTGAGATCTATAATTTAAGGGACATAATACCTGCTTTCCAATTCAATCTTTTAGCTACGACTACATTCAGACAGTTAAATTCATTGCTTCCAACTAAGTGCTTAGTACCATTTTGATGGATTGTATAAGGTTCTTAGTTGATGCAGATCCTCTTTTATGTTAAAATAGATCATTTCAATAGAGCCTTCAGCATAAGAAAGGACAGGTCACCTGCAAAACCAACTAAATATTTGTTGAGAGGCAAGATAAAGATGGAGTTGATATTGGCACATATTTAAATAGCTGTGTTTTATTGGTAAGTGACTACGCAGCTCAGCAATCGAACCACAATAAAATGTTTTACTCCCTCACACACTCACTTTCAATCTATATTTCAAAGTTGGTACCCATGCCATTAGTAGATGTCAAAATATTATCTCAAAAGTATCATTCATAAAAAAAATTTAAATGAATAATGAAACAAAAGAGGTAAACTTTTATATTTATTCCATATTTTCTTATAATTATTAGACTTTTTATTGCAGTTCTTGTTTTGGTTCTTAGATTCATCATCCAGCAGTCAAGAAAGCTCTTCAACTTCCGAAATTGAGAGCTCCGATGATTCTTCAGCAGCTGAGGAGACGCATGCCAGCGTTTCCAGTTTCATGGTAACTATCGAGGCTTACAGTGATTCAAAACACATTTGAGATTGAAACGATCAACTGTAGAGCAATTAATAGATTAGTAATCTATTCGTTTCATTTGTTTGTTATAAGACGTTGTTCAATTTCATTTCAGTTAAATATTCCTTTTCGAATTTCTTCAAATCAAAATCGAATCATGGAGGCAAAACAAATATTGAAACCAACAAAGAAACGTACTTATATGTGTGAAATTAAGACAACTGGAAAACTTATGTAAACTAGCAAAATCTTCAGTCTGGTCTATAGTTGAACGTGTATTCTAATAAAGATATTGTCGGAGAGATATATTAATATCGTAAAAATACATACATATATCATAAGTCTAGTTTTCTAAGTCAGTCTTCAAGTTCTTGTCAGAGTTGATAAAAGTCTGCAGTGTTAGCAATAAAGATTGTTTTTAAATTTAATAAAAAAAATGTGGTTTTATTTAGTCTCTTTAAACCACATAACTGGCGCAACCGATTGATGAACGGGTTCCTTTGCTAAAAAATTTATAACAAAAAAATATAGGAGAAGCGTGCGTGAATAATAAGTGAAATTAACTGATCTGCGTTTCAAATTAAAAGTGTACTAAAACAAGGAATTTGAATGTACTTATAAAAGAAAATTGAATAAAAAACAGATAAATATTATTTTTATTCAACACGTACAAATATCCATAACGTACCACAAACATTTGAAACAGTTATAAAAAAGACGCGAGCGTCTCTATCAGTTCGAAAACAACCGGAATACGTTTCCTACCGCAAAGCTTGTCTGTAAAATACAAAAAGAAAGAAGTTCGATAACAACACTATCAAACCAAGCCCTAAAAGGCTTTTAAAAAAATGGTAATTTAACAGTAAAATAGTGAACAAACTTAGGTAAACTTTTACCATAAAAAGAAACGTTTAAATGAAATTTAATCTAAAAAAAAAATCCAAGCTACTATAAATAAAAGACAAAAAAGTGATAAATAAAAAAAAAACAATTACAAAAGAAAAAAATTACATAAACCTTTACAAAAAAAAAAAAAAAATAGAATTAAACTGAAGCAGGCATCGAAACAACAATTGAAGAAAATAGGAGAAATTCATCATCGTGTTTAAGTGAGTAGCCAATAAAGCAATAAGGATGGAAGTAAGTAAGTTTTAGTAAGTAAAATGCCAGAAGTTAATGGAATTTCGATGTGTTTAACAGACTTTTTGGATAGGGTAGATTCATTGACACCTATTTAAGCAACCTTTGATGAAGCAACCGTAGCAATTCTTTTGGGATATATCAAAGATAAGATTGTTGAAGAAGTTGGGCACAAGTAAAAAAAAAAAGTTTCTGTGAAAGGTTTTCTTACACTACTAGATCAAATACGAATAACATGAGTAAAAACAATTATAGGGGATTATTACAATAGTAATAAAAACTTATTATGCAGGATAAATAATTCTTTTCTTCTAAGCAATAACCATATTAAGCAGAAAATTATTGCATCCAATAACAGAATCACCCTGGATGCTTTTAAGAACAACCTTCCTGAGACCACAAAAACTATTTACTTAATGAAGCTTGTAAGATCATTCTTGAAATTAATCACGAATCTTATGGCCCCAATTTATCTCAATATCATAGACAGGGAAACATATATATAAACTATAATACCCCCAAAACAATTCATATCTTAAAAATAACAATCATAACAACTCCCATTACAGAAATAGTAACTATTCACATAACTCTTTTATTAATAGCACCCAAACTACCATAGAATAAATAGCCCAAGCACACAATAACAAAAGCAAAATTACACTACAGAAAACAGCTTCAGACAGAGTAATCAATCAGGAAGATCATCCAGGAATAAACCACAAAATAAATACAATGAACCCATGAATGTATCCCTTAACGAAGGCAGCAACACATACAAAAGCACCCTAACTACAATCATCAAAATCTTTCGGAAGAACACCAAAACAACTACCCTATATAATTATTAAAAATCATATTAGACCACTTAGATGTGACTCTGCGATGCAGAGTACAGCATCATTAACTAAAACGTATGCAACCCAAAGTCCAGTATTGGAGACGAGGGAATAAAATTATATAATACATTCAAACTCAGCAATAATTCCAAATTTAGTGATGTGCTAAATAAATTCAGAAATCATTTCGCATCAACAAACTGCTGACCAATAGACAAAAGCCACACCAAAACTTTAATAGTTTTTTAACAGAATTAAAAGTGTTGGTTGCGACATGTGAATACGCAAACGAAGCAGAAATGCGGAAATATGTCTTCATTATTGGCATAGCAGATGAGCTGCTTAACGAGAAGCTGCTAATCCAAGAGAATTTTACGCTCCTGAAACTTGAAGAACATGCAAAAGCATCGCAACACCATCGTTCCCAGTATAACAGCAATGGCATGTGCCCCTAGTCGCTAGGGGCCAAATCCGGAGAATACGGTGGGTGGGGAAGCAATTCGTAGCTGAATTCATTCAATTTTGCCATAGTTTTCATCGACTTGTGACACAGTGTATTGTCTTGATGAAACAGCACTTTTTCTTGAAATGTGGCCGTTTTTCTGCGATTTCGTCCTTTAAACGCCCCAACAACGCAATGTAATAGTCTCTGTTGATAGTCTGCCCCTTTTGGAGTTAGTCGATGAAAATTATTCCATGTGTATCCCAAAATACGGATGCCATAACCTTACCAGCCGACTGTTGAGTTTTTGTGAGTTGCTTCACTCACAACGCTATATCTCGAGAACTAATCGCCCGACAGCTATCAAATTTATACACCTATCTTTTGATACGTTGGTACTAACTGAAAATGGTATGGATTTAATTCCAGTGGTGCCCTCTCTTAAAAACGGCACGGACTTTTCAGCACTTGCATTTATTATAGTAAATATGCAAGTTTTCCAGCAGAAGGAAAGTATTGCAACAAATGTGGGAAATGGAATCCTTTTACCAACATGTGTCAGTCGAAGAAACAGGTACGAACTTTGCAAGTAGAGTCAGCAGCGAAAGAAACCAGTGACAGTTCATCAAGTGAGGATGTCCAAGAATATTTTTTAGATGCCATAACTATTAATAAAGTAGGTTTTTAAAACTATTGAAATTGTATTTGGAGAGAAAAGTTTTTAATGTCAACTAAAGTTTTGCATTGTTAACTTAATACTGGTGCACAAGTTAACTTCATTTCTTAAAGCACTTTAAAGCAATTGGGAATGTGATAAAAAAAGATCAAGTTAAGTTCATTTGGTGGAAAATGTTATTTAGATCTTAAATGCATAAAATAGAACAAGAAATACAATTTAGACTTCGTTATTACATATTTAAACGCTATTATCGGATTGTATGATTGTATTCGACTTTGTTTTATTAATTATGAATTTAACAATTGTGTTAAAAATAAAGAAGTTTTGAAAGCTGAGAAAGTTGCTACACAGTACTTAGGTGTTTTTGATAAACTTAAAAACGTATTCCAAAGTTTTGGCTGTGTTAGATTCGAGTGTAAACTAGATTTTTTGGAAACCGCAGTGCCAAGTATTGATCCACCTCGTAAAACTCCTTTTAAATTACACAATTTCCTAAAAGATGAACTAAATATAATGGAATTGTCAGGTGTAATAGAGAAAACAACAGGTGAGCGTATGTTTAGGTCCTAAAAAAACTAAATCATGCTATCAAACGCTCCCATTATCCACTTCTAACTATCGAATCTATTAGCCATAATTTGAAAGGGTTAACTGTATTTTTTGTGTTAGATGCAAACAAAGGATTTGGGATAATTTCATTAGATAAAGAAAGCAGTCGGCCATGTATATTCAACACACCCCTCGGTAGGTACTCCTTCAAAAGACTTCCCTTTGGAATAAAATCAGCCCCGGAAATATTCCATAGTATCATGGTTGATATATTTGGTAATCTGAATGTGATAATTTATCCAAACGATTTGTTAATTAGCGGAAAGAATAAGGAGGAACATGATATGCCGTGTTAGATCGGGCTCAAGCAGCGGGTGTAAAATTTAATAAGGAAAACAGTCTGCCAGGTGTGCCTGAAGTTAAATTCTGTGTTCACATATTTAAAAAAAAAAAAACAGAATAAGCCCAGATCACAGTAAAATAATAGCAATTGTTGAGATGCCAGCTCCTAAGAATATAAAAGATATACAAAGATTTTTAGGAATGCTTACCTATCTTAATCCGTTTATATCGAATTTGGCAAACAAATCTCAAATATTGAGAGATTTAAAAAAAAAAAACGTAATGTGGAATTGAAATGAAAATCATACACAATGTTTTAATATCTTACAGAAAGCTATTATTTCTCCACCGGTCTTAGCTTATTTCGACCCAGATGCTCCAACTGTTTTATCGGTAGATGCATCTAAGTTTGCAGTTGGTGCAGTGCTGCAGCAAAACAAAAAGCACTGCGCTTATATCGAAAACTTTTACCGAGTGTAAAACAAGATATGCTCAGATAGAGAAAGAGTTACATGCCATTGTTTTCGGATGTAAAAGGTTTCATCAATATATTTATAGACAGACAATAATTGTGGAAACGGATCATAAGCCTTTTCAAAAAATCTCTAGCAAATGTTTCACCTCGCCTTCTAAGAATGATAATAATAATAATAATAGTAATATATGGGGTGGAGTATACTGCGAATTTGTACTTGGAGAGGTTATTGGAGTGCTTAAGATCTGGCTTTGACCTAGGCAAGCAGTCTGAGAATGGGAAGTGGATCCGTGATTGGTAGATTCTTTTCTTGAATTTGATGTGTTCCCAAATATTTAAACCTTTTTTGGGCCTGTGCCACACAGGATTCCAGTATGTATTCTAGAGTTTCTGTGAACTCATTGCAGAATCTGAAGAGACCTTCATCTGATATCCTTATATTCCTTAAGTGATCCCTGAGTTTTCAATGCCCGAAACCCGTTAGGATGCGTAGGTTATTTTGGCTTAGACTGATACATGCTTTAAATATTTTGAGATTATAATTTCATAATAGTTTTTTTGATAGGTAATCTATTTTTCTTGCCCAATTTGTTAAAACTTTGTAAACATTCCCATTAAAGTGTGGATTTAATGACAAAGGAGACCTGTGCTTTGATAATTGCTTGTATATCTGACATTATTGCTACGCTATAGTTCCTGTAATTCTTTTCGAAATTGGTTCGAACGCATCTTTCTATACCGCGTATTCCTGTTTTGTTCTTGGCCCAAACACTCCTGCACAACTTCCTTCATCAGTTCTCGAACCGTCTGTGTGCCACTATATAGTATGTTTGCTCAGCCCATAGATTGTGGATTCATCCCTCCATTCTTTCTTGTTGCTGAGTTTCATTAAGAAATTCTTTTCAAAGTTATATTTCCTAATGCTGTCATCTCTTGGAATACCCAAGACTGGAAGTTTTCCGAGTAGTGCATCATATTCTTTCGAACTAATGCATTCCCTTTTCCAGTTCCTTATTTTGCTATTCGTAGAATAGTTTTGTCCGCCGCCTCTGAGAAAATGAGGTGTAGGGAAGTTAATTCCAATAGCACTTCCATTGCAGCAGTTGTGCATGTACACATTGCGCCAGTGATGCATAGGCACGCCAGTCTTTGCACCTTGTTGATAGATTCTCGCGTCGTGACCAGACTGGTTCATTTTTCCCACCCTACTGCACCATATGTGATCATTAGTCTCACAATCGCTATGTACATCAATCGCAGAATACTAGGGGTACAGCCCCACGACTTTCCCGCTAGGCTCTTACATATCAAAAGAGCACGGGTTGCTTTTCTAGCAATCTCCTCAGTGTGATTCTTCCAGAGTAGTTTGCTGTGTAGATGTAGTCTCAGATACTTCACATTATTGATCGGTATCAGTGTTGTGTCTGACAATTGGATTTCTTTGAGTCTTTGAAGTTTCCTTTTCTTTGTGAATGGCACTATCGTGGTCTTAGCCAGATTGATGTATAGCTCGGCCATGAGGCACCATTCCTGAGTTGCTCTCAGACCTAGTTGTATAATGTCGCAGAGAATTTCTTCGAACTTTCCTCTGACAATTGATACTATGTCATCAGCGTACAGCTGATGCCAAGAGCGGTTAATTTTTCAAGTACATCGTCTACAACAAGGCTCCACATTAAGGGTGATAATACCCTCTTTGTGGACACCCTCTTGCAGTATCTACTCTAATAGTATCGGCTGCTGCCTGTATCTCTGCTGGCCCAGTGCTCAGCAGTTCGCACATCCATCTGCATACTGTGTTGTTGGCTTCTTTTCGTTGTAGGGTTCCTTTGATAGCCTTATGCGAGGTAGTGCAAACGCCCCCTCAATATCGAGAAAGACACACAATGCTACTTTGGATAATTTCTGTTAGCTGATACAGGGCCGTATTTGTCCAACTGCCCGCCCTGTATGCATATTGATGATGATGCAGAGGAGACCTACTTAGCATTTCCTCCCTCAGGGAAATGTTGTTTCAGAAGAAACAAAGTGAGGCTGATCGGTCTGTACGATTTTGGCTGTGTCAGGTCTTTTTCCCCACCTTCGGTATGAACGCAACCTTTGCTCGTCTCCATTGTAGTGGTATGTAACCGAAAGCAAAACTACTCTTCACTAATTTTTCCAGGTGCGGTAGTAATACGTTTTGCCCTTTCTGTAGTAGAACTGGCGTAGGTAAGCTCCTTGGAAAATGAGTTCGTAGAAGTAGCAGTGCCTTCTCGTCATCATTTTTCGTGTATCTAATTTCTTAAGCGAGGTTGCACTCCACCCCGACTTAGCGAAGGCCCTTATGTAGCCTCGTCACCGTATGGGTGCATGAGATTTTTTCACAGAATTTCCTAAAGCTATTTATTTTAGCTTTCCTTATTTCTTTGTTGTAGGTGGTACGAGCCGTTTGAAACCTTTAAATGTTTCCATTACATTTTGCTGTGTTGAACAGCTTGCGCTCTTCGGATCTTAGTTTAGACAAGGTATAGTTCCAAAACGGCATATCTGACCTGCTTTTTTCCTCCATTAGGGGGCAACTTAGTTCAAATGCATTTGTAATGGCGTGAGTGGTTTATTACATTTTATTTATTTTTTTTCTTATTAGAATGCATGCTCTCGATTTTTCAGCCTGAGTGTCCCAAATTACCTGTGTGTCCTTACTTTTGACTGTTCCTTTCAAGGTCCAAGGCTCATGAATTAAGATCGGTTCCAAGCCTTGAGAGGTATACATTCTAGCTAGAAGCCGCTATAGCATGATGAATGTTTACCTATGCTGCTTTGATTTTGTTGGACATCGAGCTTATTGATCCCATTGGAGATGGACATGAACTCGGTCTCCTGAACCATCGATCCGTCAGAGACCCTTGATGCTATAGTCTGTACAGATGCTTGCTATATCCGAGACTGTGTGCTCTGCGAGGCCGGAGTTGAAGCTTGCGGTGCCTGCTCGGTGTTCTCTTCAGACCTCTTGAGTCCACACACCACAACCCTACAGAACGGGTAGCTCAGGGAACCCTTTGCCACCAACTTTTGTATCAAGGCTTTCATTTTACGCTTCCAGTAATGCCAAAGATGTTTAAGACTCCTGGTTTGCGCTACGAGGTAGGAAAAGGGTCACTAAATGCTCCCGTGGTATATCTTCTCCACCGCAGGCCAATATTTCTGCCCCCTTCCATATGTTTAGCTTGGGTGCTAATGCCTTCAGCCAGTCAACTGTCTGCGAAATTTCGCAATTCACAAGTAACATTCCAAGATTGAAAAATAAGCCCTGAAATTTGAGCTTATGCTTCCATCCCAAAGGCCAATTCATGCACAATGGCATCTTCCAGAGCCATTGAGATCTGTGTTGCTGGGTATCTCCTAGGCATATTTCACCAGGAGAACAGCTACCTGCTCAGCCATCGCACATGTAGTTTGTAGTACCCGCGCTGTACCAGCTTTCGCATTGGCTTTTACAGGCACGCACTTGGCCTTCTTGGCACCTTCTTCCACCCTTTGTTTTTTGGTTACGTTGCTAGGGGGTGTGATGGTAGCGTTCCTCCTATTCTTCGCAGCTACTTATTTTGTTTCGGGCTTGGCCCGATGTTCTCAGCTCTCCTTTTTGCTTCTTCGGGCTCCTGCGCCACTTAGCCCCTTCCTAAGAGGGTCGACTTTTCCGCCTGGTTTCCCAGGTGAAGGTAAGGCTGGGCCGTTAATTTTCCTTGCGGCTTGGATTTCTGGGGGAAAAAAGACGGAGTTTCCTTCGCTCACTTTTTCTCCATTCTGTCCTTGTTTTCCGTCGGGTGGCTTCTTTGCTTGGATACGATGCACCTTCCTTAAACTTACCTCTCGGCTCGTTCCGGGCATATCTTGCACCTGTCGTTCGTTGTAGATGTCATGCTCCACACGCCCAGCAGCTTCTGATGGGGTTCCCCCCCCCCAAATTTGTAACAAAGGCTTTAATTTTTTTGTGATTTTGGCTTCATGGTCCCACGAATAGCAGGGGAAAGACAGTCGACCACGCCAGAGCCTCGCATTAGCGTGGTAAGGCTTTGGTTACTCCCCGAGGCGGCCCTGTTTCGAGGAGGCTCCGTTAGAATACAGCCGGTTGCCCCTGGCTGCAAACCATTCAATAAGCACAAGTCGTTAAACTTTGAATTAGGGGTGGGAAATTCTTAGTTAAGCGCTCCTCAACGGTCTGTCTGCCATGGGTGGCCCTTTTGACAACTAACGTCGTCAACACGATAGCCCGTTGAATCACTGCCTTGTTAAGCCTGCGCACCAGGCACCTTTACAAAGGTAAGCACTGACGACAAGGTGACTTCCTCTAGCGAATGTTCAAAGAATGATACTGGCTACTCAAATATATGATTTACATGTTAGCTATAAACCAGATATTATATCAATATGAGAGGAGGGAGGCTTAAAGAAATACAAACTATTGTAGTACAATGAATGATAACACTCTGCAACATCTTAAAAAGAATATACAGAATAGTTGGCCTGAATACAAACATCTTATTGACAGATGTTTACTACTTTTTTGGTATATTCGGCATAAAATATACTTTCAAGACTCTTTGTGCTTTAAATAAAACAACGTTATTGTTCCTTAAATTTTAAGAAAGACATGAGGGACACGTTGGAATAGAAAATATGAAACGGGGGGCGTATCGCCCACACGATATTCCAAAATTACCTTGGAATATCATAGGTATGAACATAAAGTAATTGACAATGTTTCTTTCTTCTTATTGCAGATTACTCAAAAAATATTATATTGATTATTGCAAATTGAAATCCTGTACTAGCTATATAATCATCACAAGATTGAAAGAAATTTTTTCAAATATGGAATCCCAAAGATGATAACATCTGAAAATGGGCAATCGTTCGTTTCATCTGAAATGTATTCTTTGTTTAACGATTGGGATGTTTGTCATAAAACAAACAGCCTTCACATTCCACAAGCGAACGGATTAGCAGAAAGGTCAATTCAAACCGTAAAGGAAATGATAAAAAAGTGTAGACAAACAAACACTGATCCATACATCGCGTTACCCAATTTACGTAATACGCCCAATTCTTTTTTCCTAACTCCTGCGCAGTTACTTATGGTTAGAATGTTAAGATTTACAATACCGCGACACGTAGATCAATTAAAGCCAACTCCTATTGATTGCAACAAATGCTAGAAAAACATCAAAAGTGTGTCAAGAACGTTTATGACTACAGCAAAACTTCTCCCTCCTTTAAGAGTAGGGGACAAATTTCTAGTTAGAATAAATCTAAATGAGGCTACATGGTCTAATGGCACAGTTGTTAAAATGTTTAAGGAACCAACATCGTATTTATTTCGGTATATAAACAGATACATATATCGAAGGAATAGACCTCAGCTAATATTTAAAAAAAACTTCTTTTTACAAAACGAGAAAGAACAAGATAAAAACAAAACAAGTAAGAGACTTTATGAAATAAGGATCTGGAAATCTAAAAGCGTCAAGTACATAGGGCAGATAAAAAGAAATATAAAAAAATAAAAATGGTATCTTAACTTTCGTTGAATGTAAAAAAATATGACATATTATATATACATATGTTAAAGAAGTTACCTAACTTGCAATGTGCACTGTATTGTATTTATTGTTACTCTCTTCTCTTTTCTCAAATTAATTAGGATATACCATTAGTTGTTGTACTTGTTTTTAAATAAAGTCAATCTTGAACCCAACATGGAACATATAACAGGTTCCATCTAAAAGTAATGTCAACACAAACATAGAATTTCGGATTCCCCTGTTTAAGGAGTTTAATAAATCTAATTATTTTGTATTTTTTTAGAATATTAATTTTATGATCATTTTGATGGATGAATCGAAAGCAATATTCTTCTCGATCTTAACCGATTATAAACTTTAAAACTAGCTCCTTCATTACAGATGGTGCAACAATTCGAATATATTGCAAACAAAAAGAGGAAACATATTCGAACCTTATTCATCAAAATGAAGAAGTGTAAGCGTATTTTGTAACGAAAATTTTGAATCAGAGATTCCTGAAAATCTATTCGCAGAGCATTTGAGCCAAGCCGACGTTTCCAATTTAAAATCCTAACTAATTTCTTTTAAATTCATTATTTATAATGCAGGAGATCATTTACAAGTGATAAAAGACATCAAATCATAACGTACAGTGATGTTTCAATTTTTAGTAAGCTGTATCACTATCCATTCAAAAACGATGGACAAACAAATTTCTGAAACATTGCAGCAGAAAATTATCGTTCCTACCACTACTACTAGTACTGCTTAGTCCTTACAATTCACCCAATTTGAGTTTTCCCTAAAAAAGATAATAGAAACGAAAAAAAAAAATTCCCGAATTGTAATAAATTGCAGAAAGCCTAACTTGCAGACCATTGAGGATACGATCTTTTTAATAAGCTCGGAAAATGCAATTATTTTTCAACTATCGATTAGGTGATTTTCAACCAAAAGTGGTCACTACGAGTTCTGAGAATGCCGTTTGGGTTAAAGAATGCCCCAGAGAAGGCCAACAGAAAAGGAGTTGTCTTCCATCATGACAATTCAAGGCCACACACATCTTTGGTGACCCGAAACAAACTGATGGAGCTTGATAGGAAAGTTTTGATGCATTTAACGCATAGCCGAGACCTTACATTCTCTGATTACAATTTGTTTCGGAATAATAATGAAGAAGTTCTGTCTACTAGTATATACACATATACACCACCGAAAAACCCATCAATCTCTTTAAAAATCAAATTTACATCCCCGAAAAACCCATCAATATCTTAAAAAATCAAATTTATCTTTATTATGGCCCTAAAGAAAAAATTTCAATCAAAATAGTTCACAAAAAGTTAAAAGTTATATTGATTTGAATATGAGTGAAATATCTGAAGAAATACGCTATGTGATGCTATTTTACTTTAAAAAAATGAAAAAACGCTGCAAAAACATGGCGAAATCTTGTGCAGTACAAACTACCTAAAATTTAAATAAATCGTAGCCTACTTTGCATTGAAAATAGAAATTGGATTAACATTTTTGGTGCAATAAAGCAGAGTAAAATTCCTTGGAAAACTAAACAAACTAAAAGCGCTAAAAAGCTGTGGAACAATTTCCAAAAGAAAACAAAATTATTTTCCATAAGGCAACAGATTGCATGGCATTTTAAACGATCACTTTATTATGCATGCTAATAAAGAAAATTCAGATTTAGATGAAATATTGCTCAAAATAATTGTCATTTACAACTCTACTGTAGATTCAAAAACTAAACATACACCCCTGAATTTCATTTTTAGAAATCATAACCAACAAGACATTGAATCACTAGCATACAAATTTCAAAAAAGAAAAGAAACCAGGATAGTTAATAGAAATAAAAATATAGTAACTCACTTGGATCGATATGAAGACATGCCTCAATTGGACAATCTTCAAGCCTCGCATTAGCGTGGTAAAGCTATGGTTACTCCCCGAGGCGGCCCTGTTTCGAGGAGGATCCGTTAGAATACAGCCTGTTGTCCCTGGCTGCAAACCATTCAATAAGCACAAGTCCTTAAACTTTGAATTAGGGGTGGGAAGTTCTTAGTTAACCGCTCCTCAACGGTCTGTCTGCCATGGATGGCCCTTTTGACAACTAACGTCGTCAACAGGATAGCCCGTTGAATCACTGCGATGTTAAGCCTGCGCACCAGGCACCTTTACAAAGGTAAGGCACTGACGACAAGGTGACTTCCTCTAGCGAATGTTCAAAGAATGATACTGGCTACTCAAATATATGATTTACATGTTAACTATATACCAGATATATCAATATGAGAGGAGGGAGGCTTAAAGAAATACAAACTATTGTAGTACAATGAATGATAACACTCTGCAACATCTTAAAAAGAATATACAGAATAGTTGGCCAGAATACAAACATCATATTGACAGATGTTTACTACTTTTTTGGTATATTCGGCATGAAATATACTCTCAAGACTCTTTGTGCTTTAAAGAAAACAACGTTGTTGTTCCTCAAATTTTAAGAAAGACATGAGGGACACGTTGGAATAGAAAACATGAAACGGGGGGCGGGTAAGCGGTGATATTATAAAATTTATTAACTCCGGTGAAATTTGCCAATCATTTCGTAGTAACAATCCGAAATAACCACACGATATTCCAAAGTTACCTTGGGATATCATAGCCATGAACATGAAGTAATTGACAATGTTTCTTTCTTTTTATTGTAGATTACTCAAAATATATTATATTGATTATTGCAAATTTAAATCCTGAACTAGCTCTATAATCATCACAAAATTGAAAGAAATTTTTTCAAATATGGAATCCCAAGGATGATAACATCTGAAAATGGGCAATCGTTCGTTTCATCTGAAATGTATTCTTTGTTTAACGATTGGGATGTTTGTCATAAAACAAACAGCCTTCACTTTCCACAAGCGAACGGATTAGCAGAAAAATCAATTCAAACCGTAAAGGAAATGATAAAAAAGTGTAGACAAACAAACACTGATCCATACATCGCGTTACCCAATTTACGTAATACGCCCAATTCTTTTGTCCTAGCTCCTGCGCAGTTAATTATGGTTAGAATGTTAAGATTTACAATACCGCGACACGTGGAACAATTAAAGCCAACTCCTGTTGATTGCAACAAATGCTAGAAAAACATCAAAAGTGCGTCAAAAACGCTTATGACTACAGCAAAACTTCTCCCTCCTTTAAGAGTAGGGGACAAATTTCTATTTAGAATAAATCTAAATGAGGCTACATGGTCTAATGGCACAGTTGTTAAAATGTTTAAGGAACCAACATCGTATTTAGTTCGGTATATAAACAGATACATATATCGAAGGAGGTCTAAGCTTATATATAAAAAAAAAAAAAACTTCTTTTTACAAAACGAGAAAGAATAAGATAAAAACAAAAAAAGTAAGAAACTTTATGAAATAAAGATCTGGAAAACTAAAAGCGTCAAGAACATAGGGCAGATAAAAAAAAATATAAAAAAAATAATAATGGTATCTCAACTTTCGTTGAATGTAAAAAAATATGACATATTATATATACATATGTTAAAGAAATTACCTAACTTGCAATGTGCACTGTATTGTATTTATTGTTACTCTCTTCTCTTTCCTCAAATTAATTAGGATATACCATAAGTTGTTGTACTTGTTTTTAAATAAAGTCAGTCTTGAACCCAACTTTGAACATATAACAGGTTCCATCTAAAAGTAATGTCAACACAAACGTAGAATTTAGGATTCCCCTGTTTAAGTAGTTTAGTAAATTCAATTATTTTGTATTTTCTTAGAATATTAATTTCATGATCATTTTGATGGCTGAATTGGAAACAATATTCTTCTCGATCTTAAACGATTATAAACTTTAAAACTAGGTCCTTCATTACAGATGGTGCAACAATTCGAATATATTGCAAACAAGAAGAGGAAACAACAAGTTAAAAGTTATACTGATTTGAATATGAGTGAAATATCTGAAGAAATACGCTATGTGATGCTATTTTACTTTAAAAAAATGAAAAAACGCTGCAAAAACATGGCAGTACAAACTACCTAAAATCTAGATAAATCGTAGCCTACTTTGCATTGAAAATAGAAATTGGATTATCATTTTTGGTGCAATAAAGAAGAGTGAAATTCCTTGGAAAACTAAACAAACTAAAAAAATTGCATGGCATTTTAAACGATCAAGACATTGAATCTCTAGCATACAAATTTCAAAAAAGAAAAGAAATCAGGATAATTAATAGAAATAAAAATATAGTAACTCACTTGGACCGATGTGAAGACATGCCTCAATTGGACAATCGTCAAGAGCAAACCAAAATACAGGAAACTTAAGCAGTTTAAGTCACAGGGTGATTATACTTTTGATAAATCTACAAAACGAAACATTAAATGTCACAGAAAACAATTGAAGCGAAACTATTCATACTAAACATCATAAATTTACATACGTACACAACAGTTAATTTTCATTCGCACTCCATTAATTACCTATTACTTTATCTATTATTGGCAATCAATTCGATGTCACCAACAATGCGTTCATCCGCCCAAAACTGGAGTACAGTGCCCACATCTGATCAGGTATCCCTAAGACCTCTTTGCACTTGCTAGATGAGATCCAAAATCGTGGGATAAAACTCATAGGTGATATCAATATTACAGTCATTCGACACTCTCAAACACCGACGTAATGTCTCCTGCCTCACCTTGATATATCATGCTATTTTCACCACCAGTACTCCACCGAAATTGCCAGCAGCATTTCGCCCCTTCAAACTTTTAGCCATAACTTCCTTTCGCCCGCAATATATGCAAACGCCTATTATATAAAAAAAAAAAAAAAATTTATAGCCAAACCACGCGATGGACAGTTTTCATTGCACTTTGCATCCGGAATATAACCCTATAATGCAGAATTACTTATCTTATGCTAATATGTACATCCACACTTCCATCAAGACCCTAATAGAAAGTAAAACGATAAAATAATTTTGCAGAAGTGAACAGTGAATATCGAAATTCATTCTCATGCTTCTAAATAGGGTACATAAATTTGAAAGTGAACTTAAAATTTTAATTATCGGTTAAAAGAACTATTCATAACATTTACTTTTTGAAAATGATGTTATGTAAATTTTGGTAACGCCTACGTCTGAGGTTGTCCGTTTTTAAGATCCAATTCTGGACGACTTGTTATCTCGCGGATAACACGATTAATGTTGGCTTCCAAAGCGTCATGCGTAGCTGGCTTATTCCTAAATACCTGAGACTTTACATATCTCCAGAGGAAAAAGTCCAAAGATATGATATCCCACGATTTAGGCGGCCAATTTACCGTAGCAAATCGTGAAATTAAGTGCTCACCAAAATGATTTCTCAGCAAGTCCATTGTTTCACGCGCTGTTTGGCTCGTAGTGCCGTCTTGCTGAAACCAGAGCTCACCAAGACCATGTGCTTGAATTTCAGGAAACACATAGCCCGTGAACATGACGCGATAATGGTTACCATTGACGGTAACATTCCGATTTGCCTCATTTTTGAAGAAATACGGACCAATGATTCCACCAGCCCATAAACTACACCACACCATTGTTTCTAATGGGTGTAAGGAGCACTTCTTACTTTTTGGGTTGCTGATCAGCCCAAATACGGCAACTTTTTCAATTAAAACACAGGATTTTCATTTAGTTTTTCCAGAGCCCATTTACTGAAAATATTACGCAAATTCAAGTCGCCTGGCTTCAATTCCTGCACAAGTTGAATTTTGTACGCCAAGTTGTCGAACATACCAAGCTAATGTGTTTTACTATAAAACGGCACTGATTTTTCAGCCCATGTGTTATCTACATACATATTTCGGATTAGCAGATGATTCTTTGCAATTACTCAGAAATCCGCAATGTTCCTGGTATCGGTAATGAATGCATCAGTGAAAAAATCATTAGAACATGAAATACTGAATTGGGACTTCAATTATCTAATGAGGACATGGACTTTTGCTACCGTTAGACATTTTGTATGGACGACTGGTCTTCTCTTTGGTGCTAAGGATTGCTTAAAGGCGTATGACGGAAATTATTTTACCTGCCGTTTATACGGAAAGGAGTTCGGTCAAGACAAGTGTTGTACATTATTCTGTTGAGTGAAATATTTTTATTAATGATTGGCTCTCTAGTGACTTGAAATATCTGCTCAACGTGGTTAAATCAACAAAGAAGCAACTTGGTTTCAAATTCCTGTGGGTGCGAAGTGAACAAATTGTGATGAAACTTACTAATGGACAGGAGATCAAATTTAATAGAAGCATTAGTGACCTTAATCAATTAAAGCAGCAGTTGTAGTATCAGAAATAAATTATGATTTCATACGTATAAATAGTGTGACTGAAAGTGGTGACATTTTTATTGATACCAGTCTACATAATTTTTTAGAAGACTTAGCTCTTGTCCGCCAATATATAGGGTGATTCATCGTGAGGATTAATTTCAATAGGCTTTTTTTGACAGATCACACGTGACTCCTATCAAACTGCTTTATAATTTTTGTTTAGTATCGGTTGGCAAATCATCATGGAAAGACTCACAGCACAACAGTGTCCCCAATTTGTTCAGCTGTATTGCGAATATCAGCGTTCTGGTTTAACCACATCCAGCAAGTAGTGAAGAGACTATAGCAGCTGTAGCTGAGAGTGTACGCGAAGAACGTGACCATTCGATACATCGTCGTTCTCAGTAGCTTAGGTTGGCGTATTTTACCTGAGTATCTCTGCCTAAAACCGTACAAAATTCCACTTGTGCAAGAATTGAAACCAGGCGACTTGAATTTGCGTCATATTTTCAGTGAATGGGTTCTAGAAAAACTCAATAAAAATCCGATGTTTTATCGTAAAATATTATTCAGTAATGAAGCCCATTGCTGGCTCAGTCGATACGTTAATAAAAAAAATTGCCGTATTTTTGCTGATGAGTAACCCGTTAACATCCATTAAAAACAACGGTATGGTGTGGTTTATGGGTGGTGGGATTATTGGTCCATATTTCTGAAGCAAATTAGAATGTTACCTTCATTGGTAACCATTATCGCTATCGGACTTTGTGCTTCCTGAAAGTCAAGCTCATAGTCCCGGTGAGCTTTGGTTTTAACAAGACGGCGCTACGAGCCATACAGCGCGTGAAACAATAGACTTGTTGAGAAACTATTTTGGTGAGCACTTAATTTAATGTTTTGCTACGGTAAATTGGCCGACTATATCATGCAATATCACACCTTTGGACTATTTTCTCTGGAGATATGCAAAGTCTAAAGTTCAGGAATAAGCTAGCTTTGGAAGCCAACATTACTCGTGTTATCCGCGAGATACCAGTCGCTATGCTCGAACGATTCGCCCAAAATTGGACCTTCCGAATTGACCACTTCAGACGTAGTCATGGCCAACATTTACATGATATCATTTTCAAAAAGTCATGAATCGTTCTTTTAACCTCACGATGAATCACCCTTTATTTCTTACATTTATTTCTCATAATTTCAATTTCACGATCTATTTTTCAATGAAAACTATTATTATCGCTTATGCAATGATGTAAATAAAGTCACTTTTCACAAATTAGTCTGTCATTTCATTAAATCAAAAAAGGTAAATTCAATAACCTTACATTTGACTAGTAGTACGCCTTGTACGGAGTACAAGAACTTAGTATTCTAATATTATAAAATTAGTGTTTTTTTTTCATATAATAATTATATGATTTTTTTTTTCGACAGAATACGCAATTTATGATATCCAGTCATGTGAACACCGTTGCGGTGAGGTTTTTTCATCTGGGAAGGAATTAAAGAAGCTTAATGGTAGATATATAAAAACATGCGATTGTCATCCAAATTGTGAATTGAATTCAACATGCTGTCCAAATTATCGTCAAGTATGCTTATTTGGTATGTAAATTTACGAATATATTATTATTACTCAGGAAACATAAACATACTTTACTATATTAGTGCAACTGTAAGGGTTTGGAATGTTTTTACTATTTACTTGCAAGCACATCACAAAAATGTAAACCGACTTCATTTAGATATAATTTTTAGAAACTACATATACTTGGCTCAGCACTGAGCCAATCAGAAGATTATAATTTAAATGGTACAGTATATCCGTGAAAAATCGCTCGGTATTCTAAGATTGTGTATGTAATTAGTTGTGTACGGGTTCTATTTTAGGTTTTATTACATTAAGCGACGAAGATAAATTCGGTCAAGTGGCCGGCGCCGTAGTTGATAAGTATTCGCAAGTCGCAATCAAGTGCTTTTCAAAATATATATTTAGATAATTGAATTGATAACTTAAAATATTGTTAGCGCCTACGAACCACAAATAGGCAGCAAACAATCTTAAGGGGTTAGGCCACTCTAGAGGCCGTAAAAAAGGACTTTTCAAAAAAATAATCGATTATTAATAAGAAATAACAAATGAACTCTGCCATATAAAAACAAAAATTCTACGATCTTATTTAGATAATATATTTTTTAAGATCTAATTTAATTTGAAGTGAATGGGATAGAAAGTCTTCAAGTTATGGGTGCGGCCAACTTGAAAAATGCAGTTTTAAGATAAACGCGTTAAAAATTTTAAGTTAAAGTCGCTGCTTACTTAGTGGTCTTGTACTTTACTTTAAAAAACAAGTACTTCGAGATATTTTCAAAATTCGTTTTATATTTTATTGAACTTCGTCTGATTCAATTAACTGCCAGAGATATAATAAAACATATGACATATATGTAGACCAAATGAGATAATCCAATATCCCAAAGAAGTTATGTATTTGGGTGGCATCCTGGATAATCTGGTGGAATATGATCTTGCGAAAATACTTGTTTGCTACTTTTACCAGACTACAAAAAACGGTTTGTCTCGGATGTATTGGAACTTTGCCCAGCAAACCTAACTCCGCTCTAGACGTAATGAGAAATCTCCCTCCCCTTAATATTCATGGGCAGCACTCTCAAAACCATATTTCTTTAAAAAAAAAAATTGGTATTTAGTACAACACCTACTGGAGTTTTGATGTTCTTGTGCGTCGGCTGTCTTATGACTGTGTTCTTATATATGTGCTATCTTATGCTCCTCCTGTTGTGGAAAAAATACGAAATCGACTTTCCCAGAAATGCAAGAAAAATACAAATGCAGTCGGGTCTTCACGGACGGCTGCAGAACTTATATAGGATGTAGCGCTGGTGTCTTTCTGGAGAACGATAACATTATCACGATATTACAGCTCGCATCTGTATTCCAAATGGAGATTTACGAATTTCTGATTGCAACGAACTTTAAAACGGAGAACCGGTGGCGAAGAATTTACATCTGTAGCGACCGTAAGCTCTGTTTAGAGCTTTCTGAACTCTCTTACGACTTCCAAGTTAGTTCAAAAATCCAAAAAATCATTGAACGCAGTCTGAAGGTTAAATTCAATGATCCTTGTCTAGGTTTCAGATCACAATGGGATTACGGGAAATGGAATTTCCGATGAACTTGCCAGGCAAGGTTTAGAGAAAAGTTTTTCAGAACCCGAACCTACGTTGGGTGTGCCTGCAGGCAGACCAAACGAATGCTTCCCGACTTCTCTCGAAAGTAAGCCGGCTTTCTGATTTCTCTCAGCAGGAAAGACTGCAGGTAGCTTACTGGGGCTGTGACAGGGCATTACACTTTTGCAAAGCACTTAATTGACAAATCTTGCGATGCTTGCTGTAAGAGTGATGACGACACCGCGTAGCTATATCTCTGTGCAGGTACTTGGCGCCGATGTGATGGATGTTGGTATTGTAGGCACTTTAATACTAAAGTGCTTACTCATCCTTCCTTGCAAGACAGAAAGACTCCATTAAAAGGAATTTACAAAGAGTATCATGGACTTCTTTATTGAGTGCTCTGTTCCGAAAGCAAAAAAAATAAAAAATAAAAAAAAAATGGTATCAGATAAGAATACGCAACGGGTTTGTAACTCATCCGCGCCTTATTGCAGGCGACTTCTACAGTGCTCCACTATAGGTTATGATAAATAATTAAAATGGCCTCTTTTTAACATAATCAATTCAGTAACTATTTAATTCTATAGAGTTGTTGATTATATGTGAAGATGTTGTGGGAAACGACAGTCTAGATTTTATGTATGTCCATATATGTATATATATACAGGGTATCCCAGTTTAGGTTTTCGTTCTGATAGTTGAAGATTTATGAAGTTATGGCGAACAAAAACTAACGTTTAATGATTTTAGACCGTAAATTATTGTTTGAGAAAATGCCTCTTAGCTCCTCTGCCACTGTATTTATTCACTCTTGGAGCTCTTCCCGACTTAAAATCTTAGTCAAATAAACCCTTTCTTTTATGGCTCCCCAGAAAAAAAAATCCATTGGCGTTAGGTTAGGAGATCTAGGTAACTAAGCAAAAAAACCAAATCGGCAAATCCACCGTCAATTGAATTTTTTCTTTAAAAACGAAGTTACATTTTTGCTACAACGGCAACGAGCTCCATCGTGTTGGAAAACTATTTTTTGCCTCTAAACAAGAGGAACATATTCCAGGAGTTCCGGCAACTTGTCTCTCAAAAATTATAAATATAATGTTGAATTTATGACATGTGGAAGTATAAATGGTTCGATTAAAGTACTACCCAATATGCCGGCCCAGACGTTCTCGCTAAACCTTCTGTAAAATGGTAAACAGTTAAGAAAAACATCTGCATTTCAACTAAATCTTTACCTTTGAGAATATGTTGTTGGTGTTTAGTGAGGATTAGACACTGCACATTAGTGGGCAGTTGGTTGGCAATGCCCATTCTCGTAAAATGGGCTTCATTAGTCTATAAATTGTTTTGAATAAACTGCTCATTCTCATCTTGTTGATGCAGCACCCATTGGCAAAATCCAATCGTTTTTTGGAAGTCCCCTGCCGAAAGTTCCTGTCCGAGGTATAATGAAAGTGGTAAACGTGGTTGGCTTGAAGAACTATATGGATTGTAGTTCTTGGAGTTTGCAACTGTGCTGCAAGCCTTCTAATGCTAATAGATGGCTGCATTCTTACAGCATTTAAAATTCTTTCTTCCTCTTCTGCTGCTGTTATGTTAGGTAATCTTTCTCTTCTTAAGCCACATGCTGAGCCGACGGTTTAAAAGCATTGATAAGAATTGACCTAGAAGGGATCCTCCGTCTAGGATATCATCATTAGTACTCTAATCTAGCTAACCCTGCATCCTCATTACAAAAACCGTAAACAAAAATTATATCGGCGTGTTCGTGAATCGAAAACATTTTTTCTTAAACATTTCCTAAATAATTTACTCGTTCACTCTTTAACAGTAAACAAAATAACATCGGCACATTTTAAAAGTTCTCACCGAATTAAACAAAAACATTCCACAAAATAGCGAAAACTTTACCGTTGGCTTCATTCTCCAACTTTGTTTTACTTGTTAACTGACATTTAGTCCATTTTTTTTTTATTTTGTTACCCATTTGCTTGAATAAAATAGTGATTTGCAATAACTTCCGTTGTTTTTAGGTGGAAAAGTCATAAATAAAAATCGTAGAAAATGAAGAGAAGACAAAAGTTTTGATAAAAAAAAGTTAACCTAAGCGTTGAAAATTTTAATATAAACACATTTTTCTAATGAAATTGGTCCAACGATTTTTCAAAATGTTAGCCTTAAAAAGCTGTAATTTTGGCTGGCGTTCATCGAACTCGCCGATATTTATATTAGTATTTTATGGACACTGAAATTCTCTTATAAAAATGTGCACAACGGTTTCTTAAGCTTAATCCATTAGAAAGCTACTGCCTTTTAAGAAGTTTTACCCCGAAATCAGAGGTTCCTAACTTTAACGGCCTATAACTTGGAGAGGATCAAAATAGACCCTTCCGCAATACAATTTTTGATCGCGATAACTTCAGGAATCTTCAGCTATCAGGACAAAAACCTAAGCTGGAACACCCTGTATTTTAAAGTTTGAGAGTGAATACACTCTTTTGAATCCTAAGCCATCAACTATGTAGACAGAGATTGATGCGAAATGAAGAAAACATATATTAGCTGCCGTAACGGCCAGTATCGAAAAAATCCCAGAAATGTGGATCCGGCGACAATCAGCTGAATTGGGCGTTGCTATAGATTCAACCCGGCTTATTTTGCAGTTAGATTTGGGCCTACATGCGTATAATATTTTGCTGATGTAAGAATTGAAGCCTGACGACCATAGGCAATGCCGTAAGTTCGCAATAATAGAAATACTTTATGGTGTAATATAACCAGTATCAGGTGTATGACTAATAATAATATTAGAAGGATTAAAGCCGAAAAGGGAGGTTGAAAAGGAGAGTGCAGTAAACAGCGAAAAAAAAGCTATGTAAGAAATCAAAATAATGTGAAAATGTAAGAAGAACATAGACATAAGTAAATATTACGTTAAGACATAGCTTGTAGAAGTGTTTCAACTTCAGACTGTGAAAGTAACCAAGCCTTGAGTTTTTTTAAGAATTAATGTCTATGTGACACCACATTGGATTTATTAGATGATAGTTTGTTAAAAATATAAGGCGCTATTGAAGTCTGAAAACGTTGATTGTGCTCTTTATTAACCCTAGGAACATCAACTGTAGACCCATTTCTCAGCGAATATAATCCATTTCTTTAAAAGTATATATTACCACTTCGAAGAAGAAATACTTTGAGTGCTTTGTAAATAAAAAGGTAACGAAGTGTTAGTATATCTTATATTTTCGCTGATTGGAACAGGGGAAGCAAAGGCTCACATCTGTTTCTACATAGCAATAACCGAATAATTTTTCTGTGCTGCAATAATAGGATTCCCTTTACTTTTATAGACACAACCCAAACATGCAAGACCATAACTGAAAGTAATCTCGATGGCACAAGTTTCCGCAAGTGAAACATTTTGCTTGAAGATATATATAGTATTTTTTTTTATATCCCAAGATACTTAAACTCCTTCACGAATTCGAAATCGAAGCACTTATTTGTGCAATTCAGCTTGTTGTAACTAAGATCATGAGATGTTATGCCTTTGTTCCAAAATGAGATCATACTATTAAATACAACAACTTTACTGTTTCTTTCTTTTCATTTCACCTTGTAATTTTTTGACAGTTCATAATATATGGTTCTCTTTTAGAAACGTGTTAGAGAAATCAAGTCGTCTTTTTATCTCGATCTCAATAATTCTAGTGTTGATAATGTTTTTAAAAGTAGTTCGCTTTGCAATAACATACTTTTCATTCTCCACCAGAATATTATAAGTTTAAGAGAAAATTTTACATATATGCCTGATATTGTTTTTTTGTCTGAAATTTGGATTTCTGATATTGTTTGGTATTATGACGTTCTTGGAGAAATTTTCCGGTCTTTTAGAAAGGGAAAAGTAAAAAAACTTTAAAATAGTGGGGGATTTTAATCTTAACAGCTTAGATATTATCAGTTCAACTGTAACAAGTAACTTGTAATTATTCGCATATTATTATTCGCATGGTTTCGCGTGTTTTATTAACGAACCTACTAGGTTTGAATCGGATACATTTATGGAAGCTTCAGAAACGTTCCACTGAGAATCTGCGAGAAGGGTGTTCTTGATCTTATGATTACTGATCCTGCTATGACGATGCTCTTAGTAAACACGTTCAAAACCAAAAGTATAATTTATCATAAATCATGCAACAAGGTAATAAAAATTGATTTCCGGAATCTCAAAAACTATCTATTGTGTGAGTTTTGGGAAGATGTCTATTCGTGTAGTGATGCTTCAACTTCCTTTTCTATTTTCCTTGATTCCCTTAATAAACACATTCTTAGCTGCTCCTCACAACTGCCCTCGAAAAATTTGGTAAAAAGACTAAAACCATGTATCTCTAATGATTTGTTAAACAAAGATAAAGTTAAAAACAAACTAAGACCTAAATGCAAAATGTATCCTTACGCTCTGAGTTTAAATTACAAATATAAAAAATTATGCGCTGAACTTAAAAAGGAGATTCCGATTTGTCGAGATACCTATTACCGTGCTCAATTTAATTATGCTAAGGGAAACGTAAACAATTAATGGCAAGTAGTAAGTTCTGCGTATGTTTGCTCGCAATATTTAATCACTCCATACCGGGACAATGGGCACTTGTCATCAAGGCAAACATTTTTCAACCGGAAGCTCAGTTCTGGCAGAATTGTGAAAGACCATATATCTGGTCTTTTAAAATAACGATTTTGACAGCTTTATTATTACAATCTAAAGGAATTATAAAACTCTGCCATTTCATAAGCGCTTACATTTTTTTTTTTGCATAATCTATGCAATGATGATGAACTTCTTTCTGAGATAGGTGATGAAGACATTGAGAAAAGTGTTGAAAACAATAATGCAGTTGACCAGGATTTAGCCTCCGAAATAGGCTAAATCATATTTCAATAGGGAACAGTAAAAAAGGGAAATGAAATCATTTTATGCGTTTTTATTATTTAAAAATATTTTTAATATTTCCTGGTTTTGCGATTTCGTCCTTTAAACGCTCCAACAACGCAATGTTATAGTCGCTGTTGAAAGTCTGCCCCTTTTGGAGATAGTCGATGAAAATTATTCCATGTGTATCCCAAAATACCGATGCCATAAACTTGCTAGCCGACTGTTGAGTTTTTGGTCGTTTTGGACGAGGTTCGTCGCCTGCTCGCCACTCAGCTGACTGCCGACTTGACTCTGGTGTGAAGTAATGGAGCCAAGTTTCAACCATTGTCACACGACGCAAAAATTCGACTTTATTGAGGTTGAACAGCTTTAAACACTCCTCTGAACCATCAACACGTTGTTGTTTTTGGTCGACTGTGAGCAAACGCGGCACCCACTTTGAACAGAGCTTTCGTATGTACAAATATTCGTGTATGATATATCCAACACGCTCTTTTGATATCTTCAGAGCCTCAGCTATCTCGATCAACTTCACTTTACTGTCATTCGTAATCATTTTGTGGACTATTTTGATGTTTTCATCTGCAACACCCTCTTTTTGACGTCCACTGCGTGCGGGTCCGGGTAACACTTATCAAGCCATTTATTTGCATCGGCTGCATTTTTTCCCATCAAAAAGCAATGATAAATTAACACACGAAATTGCTTTCAATCCATTTCTTTTTTCACAATAACAAAAGTTTCTTTTGCTCGAGAACTAATCGCCCGACAGCTGTCAACTTTATACACGTATCTTTTGAAGGTTGGTACTAATTGATTGGTATGTATTTAATTCAAGTAGTGCCCTCTTTTAGAAATGGCACATTGCAAAGGCAATGTTAAAGAAATGTTCTTAAGATATAACAGACATTCACTTGGCTCTTTTCAATTATCGAAATTCACCTCGAAATAAAAATCTCCAGTTATCAAACCAGCGTCTTATGAACACTTCCAATCGCGAATCATATCTAGCGTACATCAAAACATTAAAAAATTGCGACATATCTATAAAGTTTATTGTGATGTTAAAAAAAAAGCAGGAAAAACATTCCAATCTGGAGAAAGAGTGCGGATACAAAGAAGCCACGGTGATTGGATAAACGAAACCGTCGAAGAAATACCAAACACAAGACAAAGGTCACTTGCAAACTTCTCAGACGCAACACAATCCATATTCAGCTAACTAAATCAACAATTGAAACAATAAAAACAGTGGAAGCCAAGATCCCCTCAACACTATCGTCAAATGGAAACAACAACAAAACCATTCTCCAGTCACCGGATAGAACAACTCCACTGCTTGATTCGACAATAAAGGTATCGAGATTTGTACGAGTCTTGAAACCACCACAAATATACATCGATTACTCTATTTAATATTTGCAAATACATATATAAATATGATAGCTATTCTAATAACTACATATGTGTTATTATGTATTTACAATAATTAAATTACTGTGAACTTAATAGTAATTAATGAATTATGGAATATTTAAATGGAATGAAGTTAAATAAACCTTAAAACATTTCATAGATTAAAGAAGGGAGATGTCGATTAGGGTTACTACACCTGGTTTGTTTAATGAGAAAAAAGGCAAGGCAGAGCAGTTCAAATTTGTGAAAAATGTCAGATCAGATAAGAGCAGAAAAGTACGGCCATATGTTAGGTGTCCAAAATGACAACTTCATTTTCGATTGTTGGATAAATATTTGTGTTTACAAGTTTAGTATACGTTGTGAAATAAAAACAATAAAATAATGGAACTTAATTTGTTGAAACAAATGGTATTAGAGGCGATGGATTCAGAAAGTAACAATAGTTTTTCATGTGATAGCTTGGAATCCAGTTACGACAAAGTGTTTAATATAATACCATTTTTTATGGAGAAGATAAAAGAAACTGTATCGCATAATTTTTGGAAGAAGTAGATCCTTCCTACACTAAAAAGGAGTTTATAACTCATTTCCGTATAAATCGAACGCCTTACAAGTACTTGGTGGATACAGATACTTTTTCCGCATCGGAGAAAAATACCAAGCTAGAGACTCGGAAACCTTTTCTGATGAAATGCATATAGCCCTATTCCTGTGGTTTGATGGTCATAAGGGTTGTTACTATAGGGATATTGCTGACCGATTTAACCTCGCTCTGGATACTGTGTGTCTTATAATAAAAAGAGTAATCTTATTCATTAGCAATATTTGCGATTCTATTATTCTATGGCCTACGGAAGAGGAAAAAACGGCAACTGCTCTGTGCATAAGAAACAAAATAGGAATCCAAGGTGTTAAATGTGTATTTGTAACAAAATAATTTTAACCAACGTTTTGAACATTAACTATTGACTTTCTTTTGCAGGAATAATAGATGGTACACGAATAAAGATTGACCCCCTAAACATGGAAAAAAAAAAATTCATCGACAGGAAAATATCACAAGCTTAGGTTTGTAGACGATATGCAACGAAAAACGCAAATTTACAGATATCTTCATTGGATATCCAGGATCCGTACACGATAACAGAATTTACGAAGATTCCGAGGTATATTTTCAGTTACCCAATCTCTGCGGAAGCTTTTTTCTTCTAGGAAGTTCTGCGTATGTTTGCTCGCAATATTTAATAACTCCATACCGGGACAATGGGCACTTGTCATCAAGGCAAACATTTTTCAACCGGAAGCTCAGTTCTGGCAGAATTGTGATAGACCATATATCTGGCCTTTTAAAATAAAATAACGATTTTGACAGCTTTATTATTACAAGCTAAAGGAGTTATAAAACTTGCATAATCTATGCAATGATGATGAACTTCTTTCTGAGATAGGTGATGAAGACATTGAGAAAAGTGTTGAAAACAATAATGCAGTTGGCCAGGATTTAGCCTCCGAAATAGGCTAAATCCCATTTCAATAGGGAACAGTAAAAAAAGGAAATGAAATCATTTTATGCGTTTTTATTATTTAAAAATATTTTTAATATTTCCTGGTTTTGCTGTCTTTGCTTTTTCATTTCGAGAGTCCGCTGTTTATATGCCTTCAGTTTGGCTTTGCTGTACTCACGCTTAAACTTTCTGTCTTCAGCAAATTCCTCCCTCCACTTTGTCAGTTTTGCTGCAACTCTGCTGTTTTCTTTTGACCTCTTAGGAACCAGAGAAGTGTCCTCTTCAATGCTAAGTAAACAAATATGAGGAATTAATATATTTTGGTAATTTAAAAAAAAAAAAACTACCTGTAAAGGAGCTAATTCCCCTATCCTCCAGAATTGTTTCCCTGGTTTTCCCACTTCCATTTATTTAAGAAATTTATGTTGATTGGTTCTTAAGTTTCAAATAAATAAAATTTTCGGAAGCTTCCATGTCAAGGAGATCGAGATAGTATAATATATTCATAATATTGCTATTCTCATATAAACTCTATGTTTGTTACGGAGTTTTTTAGTAACTTAGTTCAAATAAATGAACTTAAAAGGTTTTTTAAATTTCATTCGAAAGATTATTATATCCCATATAACATTTTAAAATGGTTTTAGGCATATTTCCACCACGGCTGTCTCGTACAATGCTCATTATAGATTTCCAATTATCGATCACCTTTTAGGGCAATGGGGGTGTATGTCGTGTAACACTCGAACAATGCAATGTGGTCAATTGATGGCTAAATTTCTAGGAATGACCCTGTTGTCGAAACCTGTTTCCAATAAAGCGATGTTTTCGTTTGTAGTTTGGTATAGATCACTATCCTGTTGAATACGTTGTTCGCCCATATTGATGCCATGCAAATTTGGCAACTAATAATCGTTGACCATAGTATTTTTTCGGTGTCTATTTACAGCAACTTGTGCTCCGGTTTTATTTTTAGAGAAATAATGACCAACGTTACAACTAGTGTATAATCCGAACCATACTATAAATTTTTTTAGGTTATGAACTTCGTCAGGATTATTCTCGCTCCAAATATGGCAACTCTGCTTGTTTGCTTAGCGGTTTAACCAAAAAAGGGTCTCATCACTGAAGAAAATTTTTGTGTAAAAAAATCCCAGTTGATTTAAAATCCAATCAGTTAACACCCGATGTAATTAATGATGTGGGTGGCCGTGGCTCAAGTGGTAGTAGACTGATTTCCAAATTGGAAGGTTCAGTGTTCGAATTCCAACCGCGTTCGAAAGACATTCATGTGGTTGCAATTAAAAGCACTTTCCTTCGATTTAAAAAAAAATATTATTTATTATTTAACTCGAATTCAATAACTCACAAAATATCTAGTAATTTATAAATTTTTTTCTTTAAATATTGTAGTAGATACGAGCACTACTAGGATAATAAAGATTTAGTGCATATAGTATGACAGAGAATATAGGTAAATAGAAAAAAAAAAGAAAAGAAAGCGTAGGCGAATTGACTTGACAAACAAAAAAAAATAGCTTAACCGACTTGACTTCTGGACTTATCACACCATTCTGCCTCAATAAGAAGAGAAAAAAAAAGTAAAATGTAGGCTAACGGGTTGATCTTGAAATTACCAATGATGAGAGCTTCACTTCTCAGTTGGACCTGTCGCTTACACCTACATACGGAAAACTTGAATCTCGACCGACTTGGGTGAGTAACAATCGCTGAGTTCATCGTCGTCATCTTCCCCGTGCTCTGAATAATATATCTTCCGCGGCTTCATGAAGTCAGTAGCTGTTGACGTAAGATTTTGCCCTTCATGCTCCCTCATGCGAGATTTGGGCATGACACAGGCCCAAAATTTGAAACCAGTTTCTAATTGGGTGCGCCGTGTAGCCACAAAATCACCGATTTTGTACTCGACAAGATGTTTTCATATATTGTACGATTATACCCTCTTTGATTTTCGAAATATTAAAAAAAAACTATTAAGAACCGAGTCGGCTAAAATTTTAACACAGTGTTCTACACATGAATAGTTCTGTCTGGTACCAGAATTAGATTTGTTATCCCCTTTTTTATCTCGATTTTAAACCGAAAGAAAAACAGTCGATATTTGAAATTTTTTTTTACAAGTCTGCCGTTTTGTTATTTTTCACTCAAATTTTTTACAGGATGACAACCCTACTGAATAATAACCTTATTGGAATTTTGTTTTCAGATGATTACAAAAGGAGCAATCAGGGGGGCAAGCCACCTATTTTTTTTTTTTAAGAGACCTATTTTACCTCAGCAAAAAGACGTTAAAAAAATTGTTTACAATCAAACTTCCATGCAAGGCTTAGTAATAAAACGAAACAGGATTTAGCTTGGTAATATCACAAAAGATAACCTCAATAAATGAATAAGATAGTTCTGTTGGAAAACCCGCCTGACAAAACTAGAGAGAAAGAGCGCAGAACCTCTCTGTCATCAGCATATTCATCACCATCAGAACAACTCAGCCTACTATGAAATCATCTACAGTGACTTTCGAAATTTAAAAAAATTTCCTGGATGCCAACATAGAAAAGCTCATCGAACAACTTCGATGTTTTGCAGAAAAGTATGGAGACAGATGTAGTGGTGCGCCTACCTGCGGATAACAACGCCGACATAGATGAAAAAGCAAAGCCTGTATGCGCCAGCCTGCTGAGCACTGCTGACATAGGCTCCTTGTTTGATTATACACATTATACACATTACATACATTATAATGATGCTTGGGCAATATTTTCAAATGCTTAAAATATAAAGGGCACACAAATCAATATTCATAAAAGACATATTTTTCCTATGAATTCGGCTAAAACAGAGTTCATCAGTCGCTGAAACGTTGAAGGGGAATTCTTCAAACCAAATGGCATACGAACAAATTTGTAATGTCAATCATTTGTTGAAAACCGGTTTTCGGAATATCTTCTTTAGCGACCTCGATCTGATGAAAACCTTTTGCAAAATCTAATGTTGTGAAGTAGAAATTGTCAAAAAAATCTTCTATGTCCGGAATGGGAAACTTGCAATAGATCGAAACTTGATTTAAGTTCCGATAGTCGATAACCATTCTCCATTTCTGTCTTCCAGAAGCATCTCTCTTTTTTGCAACGATCCAAATAGGTGCTGAGTATTACTGGGACGAATTATGACTTGTTTCAGCATTTCGTCTGCTGGTTTTTTCACCTCGGCCTTATGCACTTCGGGATATCTATAGTTTTGGTGTGTATTGGAATGTCGTTTACCATCATTATTCTATGCTTAATCGCATTTGTGAACGATATATCACTTCCTTCTTGGTATAATATTGAAGAGTATTAGGAAATTAGTTCCACTACTTTTTTCCCTCGCAAAGCTCCGGGTTGCTTCTTATAGTATTTACTTCCCTTTGGTAAGAGGTTTGACAATGTTCCCATTTGTTCGATTCGGTTATTGTAATTAGACCTAAAATTACCTGAATAATTTTCTGTATTATTATTATTTCTATTTGAATTATTGGTAAGTGTTCCTGATCTGTTACTATTATTTCCGAATTTCCCTGAATTATTTATTAAATTCTTCTTTTTAAACGTACCTGATCTATTGTTTCTAGAAGAGCTAGCTTCGCAATTACTAGAATTATTGTTGTGATTACTTTTAGAATTATTTCTATCAAAATTTTTGTTGTGTTTACTTATATAGGGTGATTCATCGTGAGGTTTGACTTATAATGAAAATAAAATACATAAATTTGAAAGTAAACTTAAAATTTTTACTATCGAATTAAGGAACAATTTATGGCATTTACACTTAAGAAATAATATTATGTAAATGTTGGCTACGATTACGTCTGTGGCGGTCCATTCGGAAGGTCCAATTTTGGGTGACTCGTTCGAGCATGGCGACTGGTATCTCGCGGATAACACTAGTAATATTGGCTTACAAGGCGTCAATCGTAGCTGGCTTATTCCTAAAGACATGAAACTTTACATATCCCCGGAGAAAATAGTCCAAAGGTGTGATATCGCACGATCTAGGCGGAAAATTTACCGTAGCAAAACGTGCAATTCAGTGCTCACCAAAATGATTTTCCAATTAGTCCATTGTTACACGCGCTATATAGAAAAATCTACAAAAAATAGTATTGTGTATAAGAGTTTTAATCTATTTAATTAATTTCCAAGCGAATTATAAATTGGAATTAATTTTGCTGCATTAAAAAAAAAAAAAATTTAGTTGATATATAAATTATAGTAATTATTTTTTTCACAAAGTGGCAACACCGTGCGAAGTGTAAAGTATATTTACAAATCCTGTCATTTCATTTAATTTCAACTAAAAATTACATCCGATACACAATACACCATTTACACACAAAAGCTCTACTCTGGAAGGGATTCATTTACTTTCTTCCATCAAGCTGAAGTACTCAACGCAACAGAAGTAAGAAAAAACAAACATAAATAATTTGTAAAAAGCTTTTGTTAGAACTCGTCAAATCTCGACATAAAATTCCCTAAGTGGGTCTTACGCAACTGGAGAAATTTGTATGAACCTTCGAAAGCTCGAGTTTACGAGTATATTACCACCCAGTACACAAACTAAATTCGTCAACCAAATTATGCCCTAAAGTGAATATGCAACATTTAACGGAATGAATTCTTTACGATCGCCTTCAATGGGGCGAGTAAGACCGCTTACAGTGAATTCTGTTTCTTACATCAGAGCAGTGGACATCACAATACCAATTAACTCAGCAACAGTTACAACTACGTACAACAACAGCAACAACAACAGTAACAGAAATAGCAATTAATAACTACACCTATTCAGTATGGACTATACCAACAACATTAATAACATTTACTAAACCAAGTATGAGCATTACAATGAGCATTATCTAGAGATAATACAAAATGAAGCTGTTACTGTGGATGGTGAACCCTGCCACATTATGATAACAACGAGAACTTGCGGTTTGAGACCGTTGAGATTCTTCCTTAAAGGAAGTCTATGTGAAGAAGGAAGTCTAAGAATATGAAGTCTATGCCAGAAAATCCTAAGAGCAAAAGGGAGAGATAAAAAGCATATTGGTAGAATAGAGGAGTAAGGTTGTCATCCTAAGTTTCTACAAACGGAATAATATATGCCACCTAAGCCGTCGTGAACACTTGGCCGATATTATTCATTACACATAATTATTCTCGATTAATAAGCATTATCTATTGCACAATATTTTTATTTACCATTCTGACGATGAAGTCTTTATTTCTATTATATCACATTGTATTAGCATGATTTCTAATATATCATACAATATGTCTTTTTAACTACATATGTTATTTTATTAATGTTGGTGTGAACGCAATTTCTGAAAAAATGTTGTTATAAATATCTTCGGTAACCAAGTTCGAGAATTTTCATTTAAAACAAGAGTAGAAAGGCGGAAGTACTCGTACTCGTATAGATTCAGAATGACCTCATAGAGAAAATCTGGAAAAGAATTAAAAGGAGATTTAAGTACTTTGTTATATAATATCTAAATATTTAAATAGAAATTTTTTTGATCGTTAAATGTTTTCAGGTAAAAAGATAAATAGCCTTTTATTCTTTTTCTTTTTTTTAGGAAACATCGAAAGCTCAACTTTATTCATCAATTGGAAAACATCAAAGAGTCCTTTATCCGTAAGAACGATTCCGTTAGTTACTACTCAACAAAGCTACTCGTTACAAGGTACTTTTTCTTATACGCCAATATTGGAAACTGCAAATCGTAAAAGTACTACACCTCAACCAACTTTTAGCTTAACGCCAAGGGCCACAGCGAATAAATCGATAATAATTGAAACGACAACTCCAAACAGTGCTTTAAGCTTCAGTTCTCCACAATCAGCACGAACAACTCAAAGTCTTAATTTTAATTACAATGAAAGAGTAGCTGAAAGCACTACTATTTTGATGTCAACTCAATATGCAAAACCCACGATTAAGTACGAGAATAGAGCTTCAATAAACATTTTTTTCAAATTCAAAGGTAAGCTGAATATATTGTATATATTTTCAACGATTTTGATTTATCTTTTAGTTAAACTTTCTACTTTGAATTCTTAATATTATTACTTCTGAACTTTTATTTCTAAAAGTTCTATCCTTTTTATAAGAAAAATAAGAAAAGAACTTTGTACTCAAGAGCATACTCCTAAAGTGTCTGAACATATGTTAAGTATTTTGAAATATTAGACAGAGAGAGAACGAACGATATTTAGGCTGAATAGTTATTCCGCTCTATGGGTGGAATTCAACAATTAAGGGAGGGACAAACTGTAATTCGACTTATTGTTGTGTTCGTTGTGTTTTAAGCAGCGAACTTTAATACCATTTCATTTACCTATTTTATTTCGCATTTTTCTTGAGGTCGAAAGTGTCCTGTTAGTTTTGGGCATAAATTATCCCCTTATTCTTACATTGGCCTCTTCTTCAAATCTCGTTTAGATCTTGGGAACTTGTTGTGTTTAAAAATCAAAAACGTGTCATTAAGCCACGTAACTGTTTTGTTTCTATCGGTCCCGATCGAAGATTCCTCCAATATTTTAGTTAGGTCGTCTCGTGATACATTCGCTGACAAATGATTCACCTTGTTCTCTCGGTCATTTTCTTTAAAGATACGGTCGTAAGAGTGTCGTTTAAATCAAACAATTTTATTCAGTTAACATTTATTGGTCATGTCTATTTTAGTCGCCTCATACGAACTGAATGTGTAAAACCGTCATTTACATTTTCATGGAAACAAACCACTGAAACAATGTAGGCTTCTAATCTAATCGGCGCGTCTTATATTTTTTTCTCTCAGGGATCAGGCAATGCAGCCCTAGTTAACCTAAAGCAAAGATGGTTTGGGACAAATAGACGAAATATATATAAAAACAATTGTGTCTACAAAAGTAAATGCCAAAATCAGGTGATAGAAATTTGAGAGGGTGTAGGGAAATATCATGATGATAACATTATAGGTACCAGGAAACTGAGTCTACTGGAGGATTTAGCTTCCAGTCATCGAAAAATAAGGCCGTTTTCGTAAAGTGGGTTTGGTTCCGATGCAAGATTGGAAATAAGTCTTCTTTCTGATAGGAACTAAATACACATTAAACAATAAGAAGAGCTAACTAACATTCAACTATTATTAGGTCCCTCAACATGAAATGTCCTTTTTTTACATAATTTGCGATTGTGCGATCAGTGCGATAAGACGAGTATGCTAAATTTAAAAAGTTGTGAAATTTTTGAGAATATCTGTAAGTTAAGTTTATTTCGTCAAAATTTCATCTTTTCCACTCCTAAATTTACACTTAATCCGAGGAGTTTGGTGTGCTTTACCCGTTTCAATTCAGAAAAAGGTTGTATATATTACAGGAGTAGCAAGCACATAAATTAACGAGACTTTGGGTGCGGATGCTTGCAATGAAATCCCTTGGCTCAATAATTTTTTTTTAGCGAAATTTTTAGCATTGAAAATGAAAATGAATATGGGTCGTCATCCAAATGTGATCAGCCAAATAGTGTCAATAGCTAAGGATTGAGGTGATACCATGAAACTTCAAGTCAATGCAAATTTTATGCTAATCAATGCGTTAATCCGTTAATCAATGCGGAACCCATCTTTCCAATTTCTTCACTTTGCCGATTTCTTGGAGGTAATTCCAGATTTTTTTTATAATACCGCGCGCGCACTAAGAGGATATGAATACCCTTTTACTGGTTTTTCTCCAGGGCGCGGGCGGGTGGTGTAGTAGTTTGAAACTCAGGTGTGTTTGGTTTCGATATTTTTACCAGAGGTGGTTGGTAAACTGGACAGGACGAGCCAGTGGATCCTCAACCTGTGGGTCATAGTACGTGCTAGTTATTAATTCGTTACATTTTAGCCCAGCCAGATGGTGCCAATAGATACCCAATAGATCGCTATACTTAGATCGCAGATGCTCAGATGCATAAGTTGTTCTTGCAATCAGGCTCTAGACCACATGTTTTTTAACTGATCATTAAAAACTCACCGGAACTTGGGTATGAAATCTTACAACATCAACCATAATCACCGGATCTATCGCCAACCGGTTGTCACCTTTTTAGGTGTTTCAGTAACAGCATCAGTAACCAGTGCTTCTGAAACCACGAGGATACCATGGCTGCCTTTGAAGGATTTGTAGCGAATAAATCAAAGGATTTCTTTAAGAATTTCATATGGGATTTGATATCATATGTTGAAAATCGTCTGAAAACTAAGGCATTTCATGTTTACATGGAAATTATTAAAAGCCTTGGCGCCTTCAAACCCACAAAAAAAAAAAAAAAACAATACCAGCAGAACCTACACTAATTGAGTGCCACCAAAAGACACCATTAAATTATGTTAGCCAGGCATAGGCAATAACATTACGAGTATTTTAAGAAATTAAAGACATACAGTGCAATAGAGTTTAAAGCGACCACCAATATAATCTGTATATACTCGTAGTTCTTCCAAAAACTATGGCTCTTATAATACTGACTATGTACCATAAACTGAAAAAAAACCGTCAAGCGAAGGTTAGAAGAGAATTGTGAATTGTCGGAAAAGAATTTCAAAGTACAAACCTGAGAAAGTGATCAAGAGGGGAATAAAAAAATTTTTATTAAATTTTGGCCCTGATATGTACGCGATTAAGTCGTCTGCGTACGCTATGGTATGGTGAAGTAAACCTATCAGATCACTTGTATAAATGCTGAATAGGATCGGTGAATTTACCGCACCTTGTTGCATACCGTTTTTAATGTGAAATGTACCAACAGAAGTCACATCGTCATTTTTCACGATGAACTGTCTAGCTGTTAACATATTGTAAAGATTATACAGAAGTGGTTTACTAATGCCCAGCCTGTACAACTTGAGGAAAAGTACCTCTAACCATACGGTATCAAAAGCTTTTTCAAATTCAATCAGGCAGGCACCAGTGCACTGATTCTTGCCATTGTTCCATTGGATATCAGAAACCAGTGCCCCGCATTGAAACCGAAATAATTATCCAGGACTATATGTTTGTCCTTAACCCACTTATTCAGGAATCACTTAAATAAAACGTTAGCATGCTGTTTCTTTACCAAAGTTTACTCTAATTTCCCAAAAATATTTATTAGAAAAAAAAAGAAAATTTTGATGCAAAGTTTTTAGAAATTTCTAACAATTTTGCCCCAAAATTGTTTAAATAGATCGGTTTATACACATCTTTGAATGCTCTGGCTATTTGGTTTTACCATCAACTCTTTT
>OU026158.1:5369847-5384527 GCA_907269105.1 Volucella inanis
AACTCGAGATACGTATTTTATGTACATATTTCCTTCTGTGGAAATAAATCAATGACATTCTACTCGAACTCCTGATCACAACCTGCACTCGAAAATTTTCCAACTCTTTTTTCTTTTCACAAATATTTATTTACACATGCATCAACTTTCATATACTTACAGTACTATTTTCATTTTGAATTTACTTCAGGTTTGACAAAAAAAAAAAAAAATCATTCAATTTGGTTTACATCGGTGTTAAGAAACCGGTCCTTTGCGAGCGAGTTACTTATGGCATAATAGTCTTCGCAATCGCATCCTTTTTACTTTAACCAATCTCCACCATGTTTATGGGGCTATAGCGGAATGCAGTTGTCAGAGAAGTCAGAATAGTCGCTGTGTTCCCATGGTAACAGCTCCGTGCAATCAGTTAAGTGTGTAACCTCAACTTACTACATTTTAGGTACGAAAATTAGAAGAAAGATGCGATATATTTTCAGCCGGTACCTGCTCGGGTGCCAGTTAAGATATTCCCATATGGGAATATTAAAAAAAGAACCACGAGCGAGGAGGCTTCAGCTTCCTCCAAACTGTTCGGCTTACTAAGAAAAAACTACGAATTAAATTAATTTAGATTCCATATTCCCGACTCTAATTCCTCACAATATTCGACCGCACGGTCACAGATCAAACTTAAGACTAACTTAAATCTAACCAAGTTTTCCCTCATTCCCATCGGTTTAAGTATCCTAGTTCCAGACTTCTGAACCAGCGAAATGGCGAAGCATGCATGCCAATTGAATAAACTGAGTCAGCGAATTTGCAATGATGATGGGAAGAACATTCATCCAAATTTTGCAATCTATTGGCACATAAAATGGCATATAATATCTTATTATTATCAAATGATAGTTTTAAAATATGAACACCACAAAAGTCACTTTAGAAGCAACGCAATTGTAATAATCTTTTGCAAAACAACCCACGCCATCTGCAATGTAGTTTTCATTAGTATGTGAAAAAATCATACATTCAAATTTCTGATACAAAAATGAAATCAGGGATACGAACAAAGGATTCAAGGTGAGAAACGAGTGCAGACAAATTTTCTCTTAGGTTTCTAACATTTTGATGAACAATAAATCATCACATCATAGCAATATGATTTAGATACAAAAACCCCTTCACCGTCAGAATTATTAAGGTATGAGGGGGGCATTGGATGCATTAGGAAATACTTTCAGTGCTGCTGAAAATCGGACTCATCGACATCCGGTAAGTCAACTATTTCAATACAGTTTCTCAGAGAGCTTTGCTTTAATCTAATTTGAATAGTGAGCATTTTAGATTTTCGTAAGGAGTCCTCATTTTTAAGAATTTGATAGATTGCAGTCTACCATCAGTGGGTAGACTTACTTCACCGCAAGTTCCAGTGCCTTATTTATTGGTTGACTGCTGCATAATGTTGTAACCTTTTTAATTGCTTGAAACGTTAGATTTTCGCGAGCACTGTTTAGATGTTGATTGCTAGTTGATTTGAGCATTTGAACTAATCTGCGCCGAAGTACTGAATGTTTGTCACAACGAAAAACTCGTTTTAAGATATCCAATGTTTTGTTGCAGAATATTACCACAAGTTGAATGAAAAAAGTTTCTACAATCACCACATAATATTTTGGACGTGGAGTTTCTTTTAATTTTGTTTGTACAAACTTGACAGATCATTTTGAAAACTTCACAGATGTGCACACCACAACAATTACAACTGAACTGAAAAGCCTTCGGATTTTGAGAGAATTTGCTGCAAAACTCTATTGGAATACATGTGCCCTTCTGTTTGCATCTTCTTTTCATGGCATGGCTTTGAACATCATCGGCTCAATAACCTTCAAGTTGTTTTGACCTGTTATATAGGTCAACTTGACGCATCTGAGGTATTCAATTTCATACTCTTTCCTACGCATCTACTAGTGAAAGTCAAGTCAATTACTAAAAGCACTGGATATTCAACTCAACCGCCTATTTCTTACCCTCGGCAGCATACGCATATTTTATGTACATAACAGCTTAAGTAATAAATTCATTTTACTTAGGTGTAGACAAAATTCTACTCCCCATGCCCCTATTCCTGTGTTGCTGATCTTTTATTGCTGTGAACTTTTGCCTCCAGATTTGGCAACCCCGATAAACACCAGCCGCATTTTTCCCTGGAAAAAGAAACCAGTCCAGATTGGACAAAACACTCACTCTTTCATTTGAGTTCAATGTATACCGATAAAAGACTGGCTGTAAAACAATGGAATCTTGGTATTATAGACGTTTGTATGGGTGCAAACGATGGAACTTATTTCTTTCAATATCATCGCTTTATTTAAATTAACACAACTTATTATTCTGGAATGCGTTGCAATTAACCGCACACGAATATTTTATCTTACTAACGTTCTCAGTTTCTCTTTAATCTAATTATATGATTTGTTAATCATAACGAACTGTGAACCACTAGCTGTGTCACATAATCATTTTTATTATATGTAAATCATAACGGCCTATGCGCTACTAGCTGCATTACATAGCCATTGTACAAATCTGAATCGTGCTCTTTAGCTTAGTAACGTCTTAGAGATCACTCCCTTTTAATCCCGTTAGTCTTCCTACCTTGTCTTGCCAATCTAACCGATGATAAAGTCATTGAATGGCAGGAGCCACCACTTCCCCCTTTTCCCGTTATTTCGCCATCTTCCCAATCACACCAAGTAAATATGTATTACTATTTGTCTGTTTACTCAGGTGAATGATCACGCAAGGACAATAAGAACAATAAGTCTAAAAAGGGAGAAGCCCTGAAAAAATTAAGGAAAACCAAATGACGAATCCTGCTTAAACAAGGACTATAACCAAACTGGTTATAAAAATAACAAGCGACGATCTCCTACATTTTTATCTTTAATAAAAACGCAATTGTAAATGCTATTTTGATTTTATTTTTATAAACTGAAAATGTATGCTATGCATTTTATTTTTATTGAGTTTTGAAAATTGCAGAGCCCAAGTGGCGACCATCACTCGAGCAGTAATTTGAGGCGATATTCCTGTAACTTTTGGTGTATTGCTGCTTTCAATTCGTCAATGGTTCGGGGATATTGTTGAAAAACCTTTGCTTTCGGGTAGCCCCAAAGGAAAAAGTCGCATTGGTGAACGCGCAGGCCACCCAACAACTACACTTAACGAGATTACGCATTCTGGAAGCATTTCCCTTAAAAATGGTGCCGTAGCAACATCCTGTTGAAACCACACAGCCGTATGTTCCAGTTCTCCAAGTTTTGGTTCCAAAAAATTGCGTAGCATGTCGACATATCGATCGGCAGTTATGGTAAACGTCACGCCTCCCTCTTTAAAAAAAATAGGGACCCCAAACGACAAAAGATCCAACAGCACACCAAACGGTAACAAATGGTGCCCGGTAACAAAAGTTCTGCTTGTTCACACAGCCAGAGAGATGGAAATGACCTTCGCCACTCATGACTTAAAGATGTGGGATGTCTTGAAGAATATCGTTAAGCACGCTCTGCGATTCTCCCAGTCTCGTTCACTAAGTTCTTGCAGGATCATCATTTTGTATGGATGGAACTTCAAATCGGCATGTAAAATTCTTCACACAGAACGATCTGACACGCGTAAAGCAGAGGCATGTTTAACAACAGAACGGTTAGGAAATCGTTCAACTGCTTCTCTTAGAGCTGCAATATTTTCAGGTGTCCGGACACTTCTGGGTCTACAAATTTTTTTGTTTTAGGGCTGAACCTGTAGGTCTAAAATTTAAAAACAACAACAGTGTTGTTTTGCTATTTAAGATCCCCATCGCTTTGACTACTTCAATAGCGGTTATGGGCTCAATTCAAATTGCCACTATATTCAGTCATTATTTTCTTTACTACATAATTGTGAATTCTTATTTAACTTATTCTAGTTCAATCAAACCAATAAACTAATTTATCACTCAAAAGTTTTTATAAACCAAAAAATGCCCAATATCCAAATCCTCGCACCAGCCCTTCGAACCAAAAATCTTATAGTGATATAACTGCTCCAATGTAAATTTCTCCTCTCGCCGCCCAATGGAAACTTGTTACACAATATAACACTACGTGAACGACTTCAAAGAAGCAAAGCAGGCTAGACCGACATCTAGCAACGAATCGGATGTTTCACATCCTACTCATCAAAGGTACCCCAAATTACGCAGATGTTGCTTGGATTTCTGGATTTTTTAAAAAGAGGTAGAGCATCACCGTCAATATTCTCAACATTTTACCATAAAACAAACGTAATTTCAAGCTTCACTTATCGGCTAGATATGAATGGTTTTTGTTTACCCATCCAATACCAACCTCAACTTCGGAAAGGTGCAGGTCTCCAAATGAACAGATCGACCAACCAATAAGAACATAGAAACAAAACGAAGTAACTTCTCATCTATTAAGGCTAATTGTGAATCCGCCAGATTCATTCCTTATCCACATTCTAAACCTCCTCTGTTTATATTCATAAGCAACCCGATCCCCTACAGAAGCATCATCTATCAAAGTCCCAACGCCAAATATCAGAAAGCATATCTTAAATCCTGCTTCTAGCTCGCCTTCTTCCTCAGTTTCACGGATTCTGCCCCTATTTTTGATTCCCATTTTCACATAACGTCACATTTACCCAAAGAATATAAACACCACGGAATGCCATTATGCGCTCTTTAGTCCAAGGGATAAAAAGACATACGACAATATGCATCTCTTTCCCGCATCAAATTACAATAAATCCGACTCTGTTCGCTTTGTAGGAAAAACAAAAACAAGTGTCATCTAACAGGAAGGCCTTCCTACTAATGTAACTAGTCTCAGGAGACTTTACAACAGGTATTACGAAATTTTCCAAATACTTCCCCAGAAGGTTGCGGATGACCTCGCTGCTTTCCTCAGCTATGTATTCTCTAAAAGAGTTTCTCACCTTCAGCGTAGCCGAGCTGACCATAATAAATTTGTTCGCAGTACCAAACGAGCTCTCAATCATGTAACACGTGTTAACAGTGCGGTATTGACCAATAGTGATATTTTACCATAGTATACGTCTAGTTATCAAAAACAAACATTTGATTTTAGTAAAATAAAAACTTTTTAGTGAAGGTGTAGGTGAACGTAGAATATACTTTATATAAACTTATATTCAATTAGAAACAGAAAAATAACAAAAAAAGGGTGCATAGAGTCTCCCGCCGACATGGCGGTAGACCTAACTAACCGTTTTGACAGCCTTAATCCAAACAAGGTCATTCATATTGATCGCGATCCGAAAAGAAAAAAAATTACAGAGGTGCCAAGGTGAACCCTAAGAGATAAAGTGCAAACCACTACGGATTTCTCACGTTTTCTGGTTTGACCAACACACCAACCTGATCATGATGAGTACAGCGACATCAAAGCGCCTAGGAACGGCGATCTCCTCCTAAGCAAACAGCAAAGAAGTAGCCGATAGATTTGTCAAGACAAAATCTCTTGGTCAACCTGCCATTGAACCCATGTCAAGGCCTCTCTTATAACATAATCGCTCTGGAGAAATGTGAGATATTAGAGTCTCTGACAATTTTCAATGTCACTCAATTGAAAAAATTCCTTACAAACGACGCAGGAACGCTAAAGGCAACTGTAGCTGACATACCCGAACCACCCCCAGATATCAAATTCGGTTGGCAATTATTGAATGTAGACCCGTATTACCCAAACCCAATGTCTTGCCAACTAATTGGACATACCAAAAATCACTAGAAGGAAACATCAAACATGTTCTATATGTGCCGAGATTAGCTAACACACGGGCAAATGTAAAAAAAAATTCTGCATTAATTGTATGACGGACAAACACGCTTCGAAAGATCGAAACTGCCCTACGTTCTTAAAAGGAAAAACAGCTATGATTATCAAGATCAAAAAGCGCTGCACAGTGAAGGAAGCGAGAGCTGAATACAAAACATCAGGACACCTTTATTCACCTAAAATTCAAGCAGTAGAGCCAAAAAAACTTTTGGAGATAAAATTAGGAACAAAATTTCTAAATTGACACCTAAACAGGCAATAGAATCTTCAGCTAACACTAACACAACAGCTTTGGTAACCAAAAATAACAATTATACCCACCAGACACAAAACGCAAGACAAAAACAACAAATAACAATTACCCCACCAACAGAACAAAACCGTTACAAGAACGTACCCAAGGCAGCTGAACGAACTAAGAGTTAAAATTTGTTGAAAAATATCGAAACAGATTGTTATGACCACAGCCCAACAACCAGTTCAGGCATAGCCCCACAACCTTCATGCAATCATTTGACATCTAACACAGACCAACAAACAGAAAAGCCAGATACGATCACAGATGGCCACACTTCGTTTGACTTAATTTCCCCAACTCTTCCCAATGCCGGCAACATATTACAGGCAACAGAAATACCTCCACGATGGAATTTCGCTCAGCAGGTAAGAAATGTAAAAAACAAAGTCATAATAAGAATAAAGAAATGGTGGGAAAACTCCGGAGCATAACTTCAGATCAGAAAAATGGAAGCGCTTCACATGTCGAAAACATCACTGCCAAAGGGCAACAATGTAATTTGGGAATGTCACTCTACCCCTCCTGGAAAAAATGAAAACACTTGGCCTTACGTGGACAAAGTCATGGAAATGGCAAGTCCACTTAAAAGTTCTTGCAGAGAAACTGTCGAAAACTCAGAACTTGATAAAAATTATCTGAAAAAAACAAAAAGGACCACACATAAATACTTCGATCAATATAGCACAAACACTCAAAAGAGGAGCAACTCATCAGAATACCAGTAGCAGCAATCGAGTTCCTTTCAAAGAAAACACAAAACTTCATTCAAATCTAACATCTATAATAGCTCATTTAACCGCTGTCAATCAATAAAACTCTTCAGGATGATACTGGGGCACACCTTATTTAACAAATTATATTTATACAAAAAAGAATTTGTACCATTATGCAACCATTGTTACGAAGTGCGCACCGAATTCCACGTCCTTCAAGAAAGCCAAATAATAAAACAGTACTTCTCAAGCAGCATCCCACCGATACAAGATCCATAATAGACCACCTGAAAATTACATGTTGTTTCTACTCTTAGAGGAACATAAAATCAAACTTATTTGAAAATGTTTAATTATATGTAATGATGTATGTAAAATGTAATCGTATGTACTATAACAGCTATATGAGCACAGTTCCCCGGCCTTATAATCCGGACTGTACAAATTGATTTGTATGTACTCGTATACTCGTATAAAATAACATCTCCCAATAGGTCCCTTCATTTTCCCAGCGCAACCTATCGAATCCTACATCTTTGCTATTAAGGCGATTGACCAACTTATTGACCTAAGTGATTCCATCAACGATATCCTTATTTTTGGTGACTTTAACCTGCTTCTGCTAAAATGGTTATCATCGGATGATCACTTTTCTTTACCGCGTCAAATGCTAGTTCATACAAGAAATGTCTTTTCACTGATCGTATAATAGACTCATGCCTATGTCGACCCTAATATATTTTATCAATTCGTTAACAACAAAAAAGTGGGATCAAAGAATGAAGTAACTTACTGCCGTCCCATAGCAAAGCTTTCTCACATTTTAAGCCACAAAACATAGAACTAAATGTAAATAATTTACGAAACCACTTAAAACCTTCCCAGAAAACAGAACACAACCTCATCCATATAAGAACATATATAGGTCTAAAACGTTTTACTTGTCGTCAAGTCCTAGCCAGACGCATCAAAAGAATTTAAGCCCTTCAAAACTTAAACCATAACATTTTTTAATATTTTATTTTTACTAAAAAAACATAATTTTAAATTTATGAGTAACTCATATATTTCCATCAATTTCAAGAACATCTTGTATGCTAGCAGAGACCACATTTCCCTCAAACCATTTCATTTGAAGCATATTTTCCAGTAACACCCAACAATTTCGTGCTGGTGTTAATATCATTGCCTAATTTTTTACTTCAACAGATATAGAGATATACAGAGCAAACTATATATATTCGTTCCTTAGCCACAAAACAAACATACCTATCTTTTCTTCCTCGCTGATTTTCCTTCGCCCGCGCTCTGTGCAAACATTTTAAACATTTACGTCCCGTAGATCAAATGTGACGTCAGAATTTAGCGTATACGAGATCATCGTGGGAGGCGTGGATGGAAATCGCATGGTTGTGCTTGAACCACTCTACTCTCTATGTCTTTACTTTCAGGTGGTACCACTATTAATGAAATGTCAAGGCTTTGATTCATCTTCACACAGGCGACATAAACAAGAAGTGTGAAAATTAAAGCGCTAGTGATCGAATAGATCGCGAGCTTTTGGGTCAAATCCCCAAGTCATTCTATATTTCGAATGCTAATGCCATGGGCGACCCTCATTTCAACCTTCTCTACCCGGCTCGTAGTATTCGTAAGTGTGGGAGGAAGGAAGTCGTGGTTATAGAACTAGAAAACGTCCTGTTTTTCAGCTGAACCGTTTATTAGATAATAGAGGTGCCTTTGAGAGATTTCGAATGGCCATCAAAATCTGTCACAAATATCATGTCCTCTTTGATTAAGTCAATGACTTTCTTGTTGTTAGTCCGGTAAGTGCATTCAACTTGCCTCCCTTCAAAAGTCTGACCACACAATACTCTTTGATGAGCTTCCAAAGTGAATCCTCTTCGCATACTGTCAGGTTGCTGATGAAAAGGCAATTTCCCAAAATACCAAACGTTTCCTTAGGTTGATTTAATTTCGTCTCTATCAAGGAGGTTTGTGTTGATTAGCCTATTCCTGGCTCTTTAAATACGAGGACGGTCACAGAAGTACCCGGCCTGATCAAGACATGGCGGTAGATGTTTGGAAATATCACTGTTTTGGAAAGAACGCAGTCTATGAAGCATATGTTTCAAGTTTGAAAGCGCCACGTTGTTTAGTATTTGTTTGGCAGTTATAAATAATGAACGTTGTCAATGAATTTGTGAAAATGGAGAAAATTGGTCGTTATGTGATACAATACTTCTATTTGAAAGGCCTCAGCCCAACCAATATAAAAGCTGAATTGGATTCTACTCTGGGTGAGTCTGCTCCTTCGTTTACAACAGCAAAATTTTTTGTTCCTGAATTTAAACGAGGCCGTACGAGCTGCCAAGACGAGCATCGCAGTGGTCGATCAAATGAAGTGACGACTCCGGAAATGCGGAAGAAAATCCACAAAGCGGTACTGGATTATCGTGCGCTAGCTAACAGACATTATAGGCATTTCAAAAAGTGCGGTACATCGCATATTATTTGAAAATTTGGATATGAGAAAGCTGTGTACAAGATGGGTGCCGCGTTTGCTCACACTCGAGCAAAAATAGTGTGGTGAAGATGTTTCAATTGAGTGTTTAGCGAAGTTTCACAGCAACAAAGCAGAATTTTTGGGCCGTCTCATAACAATGGATTAAACATGGGTCCATCACTTTACACCCGAGACAAAAGAATAATCAAAACAATGGCTTCAAAAGGGGGAACCGGCTCCAAAGAAGGCGAAGACCGTTTCATCTGCAGGCAAGGTCATGGCGTCGATTTTTTGGGATGCGCGTGGGATAATTTTCATTTACTCTCTTGAAAAAAGAAAAACTATCAACGACCACTATTATGCGAATTTATAATATTGCAACGTTTGAGCAAAGAAATCAAGCAAAAACGACCACATTTGGCTAAGAAGAAAGTGTTGTTTCATCAAGATGCACCAGCTCACAAATCCGTTATTGCAATGGCCAAAATTAATGAATTAATGTTTGAATGGCTACCTCATGCACCCTATTCGCCAGATTAAACCCCCTCAGATTATTTTCTATGCCCAAACTTGAAAAAATTGTTCAGTGGTCAAAGATTTTCCAACGATGAAGAAGTGATGTCGGTAGTAATGGCTATTTTGAGGAACAAGACATCGCTGGGAAAATTGTATAGAGCTGAAAGCCGATTATGTTGAAAAATAAATAAATTTTTTTCCACAATGGGACAAATATATGACATCGTATATATGAGCGAAGAGACGAAAATATTTCGCAAGTTGCTCATAAGTAAGCGACCCAAAGAATATAGTGATATTCACCTTTCATTTTTACAAGATAGATCGAATCTTAACATATCTCATGTTTCAACTTTGCATCGATGGGCCCACAATAAATAATAAGTTAATGGATGGGAAGTACAAAGGCAATGTTGTGCTACTCTTTGATACATTTTTAAAATGAAGATATTGAAATGAAAATTGATTTGGTATAAATGAGGTATTTCATAGGCTACGCCGCTTTTGAAGTTGGCCGCAAAATAAACTGTGAAACATGTTGCGTTAGAATTAAGAAAAGTGATGAAGTAATAAACGCTCCATCTGAATTTTTCTCATTTCAAAAAAATTACAGCCGCAACTCAGATTTTGGGAACCTTAATGCACCATCTGATCAATTTTTCGAAATATGTAAGAAACATATATTGGTTTTCGATTCCATATTTTCGAGCAGTCCTGACATAAAACATTAGAGAAAAGATTGTTGAAAAATGCAAAAAGGCCACAAAGGAATGGTTTTCGAACGACTCAAGCTTTGACCACAATTCGTTGTTTTAGTTCTCTTAAGAAAAAAAATGTTCCTAGAAAATGGATGAAATAAATTCGAAAAGCAAGATAAAAACTAAGATTTTAGTTAACTAAAAAATTCGATTTTACGAAAAAAAAAATTGTTTTTTCAAAAATTTCTTTTTCAAAAACCGTTCATTAAAAAACTTGAAATAAAAATAAGATTGAAAAATGAAATGATAGCTTTAAAAAATGGTACAGCACGTTATTCTAAGTGCCTTAGTTAATTTTTTATATATATATTTTTTCCATTTTAAATCTTTTTCCTACTAAATTTTCCCTTCCGCTTAGAGGGGGGGAGATAGACCCCTTCCTATACACCTGTTTTCATGAAGCAATCCAATAAAAAAGAAAAAAAAAATTGCGCACTTCAAATTTAACGCACAAGAATGGAACATTTTATGTGTGCTTAAAAAGCAAACGAAGTAGAATTATGCAATCATCAAAAAATAAGTGAGATTGTTAATTGGATATTGTCATGGAATATGTATGTGCAGTGCGTCGAGTGAGAGAGAGAGCTTTTCTCTCAAATATTTTTTGTTTCGTTAATTTTTTATTATTTGGTAACGAGCTTTATAAAATCGCTTTAATTTTTTGAGGCCGATAATATTTCTTTGTAATTTAATATTCTTTGCTAATAATTAATGATGTGTATAACATATATTACACGATATAAATGTGTAGGGTTTTTAGGCAGTTGACTTTTTTGAGAAATCCTCTTAAAATTGAGGAGAACGTGCTAAGTTTTTTTTGGAAAATTAGATAGAAAGAGAGAGCAAGATGTTTGAATTCAGCGGTTATTTCACTCCATATGTGAAATCCAATATTTAATGGGGAGAGTAAATTATAAGTGTGAATTGACTTGTATTTTAGGCAACCATTCGTCTTTCGGGCACGGCTGGTGTTGAACCCCAAACCGTTCGATTGGGAAGCCAATAGAACATGACTTAAGCCACGGCCACCCACAATTTCAGTAAAATGACATTAAAACTATGGGCTTATATAAATAATTATATTTATTTCTATCATAACATACATATAATATAAACATGTATACTTCTGTATTTTTCTGTCTTTTATTGGGTGTACAGCGGAGCGCATCTTGTAAAAAATGCGACGAAGGTGTACTTAGTATTTTTGATGTGGGTCTTATAAACCTTTCTTCCGGTTAAAGTTGATACCGTTACCTTTTTGTTTTTCGCTAGCGTTTCCCTTCGGAACAACATATTGTTCTTTCCCTGGAGTTTCTCTACTTTGGTGTATATCACATCACCTTTTTTGTATCTTTTGGTGCTCGTTCTTTTTGTGTTGCACCTGGCTTTAGTCGTCTTTTGTTGAGTTGCCTGCTCTCAGTCTAACTGTGCACTTCTCTACGGTTAACAGGAGTCTTGTATAATTTTATTACTAATATTCCTATGAGACTCACTATTATTGGACTAAGAAAACTCATTTCATTCTCAATACCGTAAAAAAGTGGAAGATCTTGACTATTTTATCCCTCTAATGGAGTATTGATCTGTTCTTAATGTGGAACAATTTGCGAATTTAGAGAAGTTGTCAATACAACTTATAAACTTTTTATCATATGCGGTATCTCACATGCGTATGATGGAATCGGCGTGGCCTCAAACTCTGGGTTGCGTATTCGTTGGCATTACAGACTTCACAGGATCTAGTGTATTACTTGATTAGGCTGATCATACGGGGAAGTAATATTTCTCAAGCAATTTCTACCAATTCTCCCGCGGGTTTCTATGGGCTCTCTAATGTCATTTATGACATAAGGTCTCAATTCTGCCTTGAGAATGGCTGGCAGCTTTTTTTTAACTATGTCTGTCACCGCTACATAGTAGCGAGAGAAACCCGGGTGAAGCTCGTCGTGGATTTCTAAACCCTTGCCTATTTTTATTATAATCTGGTTATGGAAGCAGTCTGTACTGTCTTGTTGCGCGCTGTGGGGCGTCTTTAAGGAAGTCTGATCCTCGCTTACTGTTTCAGTTTTGTCATTGTGGCCGTGGGGTTCTATTTCATGTCCTACACCGGCCGTTACGAACCGTTTTTGGCAATTTCAAAACCCTTTTCCTCCTCGGTCTATATCGAGCTGGCTAAGGATAGAAAGAGCGTTGGCCACAAAATTGGATTTTCCTGGTTTGTAAATCAGAGGCTTTGCGCAACCTTAACTTTGCATTTAAATTTTTGTTTTCCAGGACAAAAGTGAAGGGCTAATAGTCGGTAAAGATGGAGATTTTTTAATGTCCATATTATGGCCAATATCTCCTTCTCATTCGTAGCATAGCCCTTATAGGTCTCGTTCAGGGAACGAAATATATAGCCAATGGGCTTGTCTGTATCTAAATCGCCCTGTAATAGCACCTTCGGTTGCGTCGTAGCTAGGTTAAATGGGTTCTCGGAATCGGGAAGGGCTAGGATTTCAGACGATATGAAGAAGCGCTTAGGATTATTAAAAGCTTGTAGTGCCTCACTGGGATGCGCTTCGATTTGCTTGCCTTCATTTGCGCATTCTATCCTCTTGTCAAATTAGTTAGGGGTTTGGCCACCCTGGCATAGTTGCGGATAAATTTCCTTTGGCTCTTTAATGCCAAAAATTTTCTTGTGGTAGGATTTTTTGTATCACCATGATCGGCTCGAATTCAATCAGCAGTGATAACGTATTTCAAGATCTGGATGTCCGTTTTCAAAAAATTAGTTTAATCTACATAGATTTACCTTCAGTTTACTCCGCGTAACCTGGAAAGTATGGTGTCTATAATTCTAAAGCTTTCTTCCATTCTGCCACTGAAGATTCTGCCACTGAAGGTTCTGCCACTGAAGGTTCTGCCACTAAAGATGTTGATGTCGTGAATGTATACATAACTTATAAACAAATAAACATGAAATTGCTGAAGCTTTTAACAGACATTTCTCAAGCATCGGACATTATCTACATATGAAACAAACTAAAAGTATGTGTTCCAAATGTTTATCTTTTAGTGGTGAGGTAAGCGCTGTGCACAGAGGTAGTTTTGTTTTGACCTTATAACTCCTTTACAGATTTAAGAACGATTGGCAGTTTAAGTAACTTAAATTCATGTGATGTCAATGGTATTTCTAATGTTGGAAACTATAGGCCGATATCTATTCGCGATATCTATTCGGTCAGGTATTAGTAAGGTTTTTGAAAAGCTTATAAGAATGAGGTTAGTGAAATTTTTAAACAAAGAAATGTTCTTTCATCTCACGCAATTTGGATTTCAAAAGGGCAAATCAACCGAGGATGCCCTTTTAGAGTTTTGCTCTAAGATAATGTGTATAGTGACCAACAAAAATGTACAGCTGCGTTATCTACTAATATCACCATCGCATTCCACATGGTTGATGTTAAAGAAAAAGTACAGGTGTACGTGGTTTTATGCGTAAATGGTTTGAAATATAACTGAAAAATAAATCACAGAGAGTAAAGTTGGATGAGATGAGAAGCAATGTGTAATTAATCAGGCTTGGGGTACCCCAAGATACAGTCTTGGGTCCCATTCTCCTTTTAGTTTACATAATCTCACGATGTTGGGTTACTGTATGGCCTAGATAATCCTTTAGATCTTTCTTCTGACATAATTTGCGATTAACATACGCTAAAACAATGGTTTGCTGAACACAAACTAGTAATAGATTCTAAGAAAAAACTAATTTTTTCAACTTATCCTGCCCCATTATCACTGTTAATGTGCAACAAGTGTACTTTGTCATTTATTTTGTAATAGTGAAAGTTGTAGTGACGATTGTTTTTGAAAGAGAATGCGGACGAATTTACGTACCTAGGACACTTACTGGATTCAAATATGAAATTTTCATCTCAACAAGTGGATCTACATTTCTCTCCACTTAGGCATTTCTATTACTTACGTAATATATGTTCTACTAAGTTCTTAACCACAATTTATAATGGATTCTTTCATTCTAAGCTTCAGTACGGCATAAACTG
>OU026158.1:5390027-5504539 GCA_907269105.1 Volucella inanis
TTTCATTTTGAATTTACTTCAGGTTTGACAAAAAAAAAAAAAAATCATTCAATTTGGTTTACATCGGTGTTAAGAACCGGTCCTTTGCGAGCGAGTTACTTATGGCATAATAGTCTTCGCAATCGCATCCTTTTACTTTAACCAATCTCCACCATGTTTATGGGGCTATAGCGGAATGCAGTTGTCAGAGAAGTCAGAATAGTCGCTGTGTTCCCATGGTAACAGCTCCGTGCAATCAGTTAAGTGTGTAACCTCAACTTACTACATTTTAGGTACGAAAATTAGAAGAAAGATGCGATATATTTTCAGCCGGTACCTGCTCGGGTGCCAGTTAAGATATTCCCATATGGGAATATTAAAAAAAGAACCACGAGCGAGGAGGCTTCAGCTTCCTCCAAACTGTTCGGCTTACTAAGAAAAAACTACGAATTAAATTAATTTAGATTCCATATTCCCGACTCTAATTCCTCACAATATTCGACCGCACGGTCACAGATCAAACTTAAGACTAACTTAAATCTAACCAAGTTTTCCCTCATTCCCATCGGTTTAAGTATCCTAGTTCCAGACTTCTGAACCAGCGAAATGGCGAAGCATGCATGCCAATTGAATAAACTGAGTCAGCGAATTTGCAATGATGATGGGAAGAACATTCATCCAAATTTTGCAATCTATTGGCACATAAAATGGCATATAATATCTTATTATTATCAAATGATAGTTTTAAAATATGAACACCACAAAAGTCACTTTAGAAGCAACGCAATTGTAATAATCTTTTGCAAAACAACCCACGCCATCTGCAATGTAGTTTTCATTAGTATGTGAAAAATCATACATTCAAATTTCTGATACAAAAATGAAATCAGGGATTCCGAACAAAGGATTCAAGGTGAGAAACGAGTGCAGACAAATTTTCTCTTAGGTTTCTAACATTTTGAATGAACAATAAATCATCACATCATAGCAATATGATTTAGATACAAAAACCCTTCACCGTCAGAATTATTAAGGTATGAGGGGGGCATTGGATGCATTAGGAAATACTTTCAGTGCTGCTGAAAATCGGACTCATCGACATCCGGTAAGTCAACTATTTCAATACAGTTTCTCAGAGAGCTTTGCTTTAATCTAATTTGAATAGTGAGCATTTTAGATTTTCGTAAGGAGTCCTCATTTTTAAGAATTTGATAGATTGCAGTCTACCATCAGTGGGTAGACTTACTTCACCGCAAGTTCCAGTGCCTTATTTATTGGTTGACTGCTGCATAATGTTGTAACCTTTTTAATTGCTTGAAACGTTAGATTTTCGCGAGCACTGTTTAGATGTTGATTGCTAGTTGATTTGAGCATTTGAACTAATCTGCGCCGAAGTACTGAATGTTTGTCACAACGAAAAAACTCGTTTTAAGATATCCAATGTTTTGTTGCAGAATATTACCACAAGTTGAATGAAAAAAGTTTCTACAATCACCACATAATATTTTGGACGTGGAGTTTCTTTTAATTTTGTTTGTACAAACTTGACAGATCATTTTGAAAACTTCACAGATGTGCACACCACAACAATTACAACTGAACTGAAAAGCCTTCGGATTTTGAGAGAATTTGCTGCAAAACTCTATTGGAATACATGTGCCCTTCTGTTTGCATCTTCTTTTCATGGCATGGCTTTGAACTCATCGGCTCAATAACCTTCAAGGTTGTTTTGACCTGTTATATAGGTCAACTTGACGCATCTGAGGTATTCAATTTCATACTCTTTCCTACGCATCTACTAGTGAAAGTCAAGTCAATTACTAAAAGCACTGGATATTCAACTCAACCGCCTATTTCTTACCCTCGGCAGCATACGCATATTTTATGTACATAACAGCTTAAGTAATAAATTCATTTTACTTAGGTGTAGACAAAATTCTACTCCCCATGCCCCTATTCCTGTGTTGCTGATCTTTTATTGCTGTGAACTTTTGCCTCCAGATTTGGCAACCCCGATAAACACCAGCCGCATTTTTCCCTGGAAAAAGAAACCAGTCCAGATTGGACAAAACACTCACTCTTTCATTGAGTTCAATGTATACCGATAAAAGACTGGCTGTAAAACATGGAATCTTGGTATTATAGACGTTTGTATGGGTGCAAACGATGGAACTTATTTCTTTCAATATCATCGCTTTATTTAAATTAACACAACTTATTATTCTGGAATGCGTTGCAATTAACCGCACACGATATTTTATCTTACTAACGTTCTCAGTTTCTCTTTAATCTAATTATATGATTTGTTAATCATAACGAACTGTGAACCACTAGCTGTGTCACATAATCATTTTTATTATATGTAAATCATAACGGCCTATGCGCTACTAGCTGCATTACATAGCCATTGTACAAATCTGAATCGTGCTCTTTAGCTTAGTAACGTCTTAGAGATCACTCCCTTTTAATCCCGTTAGTCTTCCTACCTTGTCTTGCCAATCTAACCGATGATAAAGTCATTGAATGGCAGGAGCCACCACTTCCCCCTTTTCCCGTTATTTCGCCATCTTCCCAATCACACCAAGTAAATATGTATTACTATTTGTCTGTTTACTCAGGTGAATGATCACGCATACCCCATATGCACATTTTGCACTTAATAGTGCACGATCAGTATATATGCTTAGAACCAAGTGACAACCCAACAGTAGACAAAATCTCATTACGTTTGCAAAAGTGTAGCTATAAGAACAGGTAAAAAATGATATGTTAGTTCAGTTTTAAGTGGAAGTTCGAAACGAAATAAAGTTTTGCAGCCTTTAATAAATGAAATGAAATTCCGATAGAGGAGAAATAAATAAAAACAAGGTGAAAAGATCCGTTTAGTGACGAAAACGCTGCTAAAAGTGAAAAAATAAATCAAGGTGAAAAGATCCGTTTAAGGACAAAAACCCCACTAAAATTGAAAAAAAAACAAGGTGAACAAAGTAAATAGATCATTATTAGAACACTGATAAAGTAGAATAATAAAAATACAAGTAAAAAAAAAATAAAAAGGGAATAAAATTATTGCATACAAATAAAAGTGAGCAAAAAGAGAGTGAATGCGGATAAAATAAAAAAAAGGACAATAATAACAATAAGTCTAAAAAGGGAGAAGCCCTGAAAAAATTAAGGAAAACCAAATGACGAATCCTGCTTAAACAAGGACTATAACCAAACTGGTTATAAAAATAACAAGCGACGATCTCCTACATTTTTATCTTTAATAAAAACGCAATTGTAAATGCTATTTTGATTTTATTTTTATAAACTGAAAATGTATGCTATGCATTTTATTTTTATTGAGTTTTGAAAATTGCAGAGCCCAAGTGGCGACCATCACTCGAGCAGTAATTTGAGGCGATATTCCTGTAACTTTTGGTGTATTGCTGCTTTCAATTCGTCAATGGTTCGGGGATATTGTTGAAAAACCTTTGCTTTCGGGTAGCCCCAAAGGAAAAAGTCGCATTGGTGAACGCGCAGGCCACCCAACAACTACACTTAACGAGATTACGCATTCTGGAAGCATTTCCCTTAAAAATGGTGCCGTAGCACCATCCTGTTGAAACCACACAGCCGTATGTTCCAGTTCTCCAAGTTTTGGTTCCAAAAAATTGCGTAGCATGTCGACATATCGATCGGCAGTTATGGTAAACGTCACGCCTCCCTCTTTAAAAAAATAGGGACCCCAAACGACAAAAGATCCAACAGCACACCAAACGGTAACAAATGGTGCCCGGTAACAAAAGTTCTGCTTGTTCACACAGCCAGAGAGATGGAAATGACCTTCGCCACTCATGACTTAAAGATGTGGGATGTCTTGAAGAATATCGTTAAGCACGCTCTGCGATTCTCCCAGTCTCGTTCACTAAGTTCTTGCAGGATCATCATTTTGTATGGATGGAACTTCAAATCGGCATGTAAAATTCTTCACACAGAACGATCTGACACGCGTAAAGCAGAGGCATGTTTAACAACAGAACGGTTAGGAAATCGTTCAACTGCTTCTCTTAGAGCTGCAATATTTTCAGGTGTCCGGACACTTCTGGGTCTACAAATTTTTTTGTTTTAGGGCTGAACCTGTAGGTCTAAAATTTAAAAACAACAACAGTGTTGTTTTGCTATCTGGAGCACGAAAAGTTCTTTGCGTCGTAATCACAAATTCGTTACTTTTCATAAATGCTTCATGTCATGACAAAAATTGAAATGGCAAGGTGCGAATTACCAACCGACTACGCTAACCTCTCGGGGGGGCACAGTGGCGGTGCAAAATGTGAGAGATCATTAAGCCGGACCCTGTTTTAATAAAAATAACGAAAGTAGGGAACAGAAAAGAAGACAGAACGAAAACAACTCTGACATGTCCAGAAATAATACCAATAGAAAGTTCAGAACAAATCAGGGTAGTTCTAGGAATAACGAAGACGCTGTTGAACTAATGGACACTCTTTCAGCTATTGGTAAGCAATTTTATAATCTAGAAAAAAACTTGGATTTTCAGGAAAGCAATCTTCCCGAAAATTACCGTACATAGTTGTCAAAACCAACAGCTATACTCTAAGAATACTAATTGGCACCTGTTCAGAAACTAGTATTCTTAGAAAAGGGATATGCAACCCCAAATGGCAAATCAAGTTACAAAAACTAGACAACATTTTGACACAAATACACGACTACATATAAGTTCAAATGTTAGAATTCCTTTATTTAAGGAATTCAAAAACCGAATAGAACCGCGGAATTTCTGAAATTTAATTTTTACGATACTTTCGATGGTTTACTCGGAAATAACATCCTATTGCCATTAGAAGCAATGCTTGATTTCTAAAGTAGGCTTCTAATTGTTGATGAAATGGAAATCCGGATATATTTCAACAAGGCTGGAGAAGAAGTAACGAATGAAAATTACAAAAAACAAATACCAGCTGTGGAAATATATCATACGAAAACCAGCAAACATCCGATCTCTGAACAAATCAGAATCGGTCACCTAAATGAGGAAGAGAAAAGGGAAATCACTCGCCTCGTCTCTCAATACTCATAAATTTTCTATGAAAAAGGCGACGATTTGACGTTTATTAATGCTATCAAGCATCATATAAAAACATTCAATGAAATACCAATATACACAAAAACATAAAGATACCTGGAGGTAAAAAAAAATGAATTAAAAAGACAAATAAATGAAATGCTCCAGCAGGGTACTATACGGCCAAACTCGTCGCCCTACTCGGCAACAATCTGGATCATTCCAAAAATGAGGGACGCATCTGGGAAGGAAAAATGAAGAATGGTTTTCGACTACAGGAAACTCAACGAAGTTTCAATCGACGACAAATTCCCCATCCCAAACATGGACGACATCTTAGATAAATTGTAAAAATCCAATTATTTCACGACACTGAACCTTGCCAAATTTTTCCACCAGAGAGAAATAAATGAAAGCGACATAATGAAAACGGCGTTTGGCTTAAAAAACGCACCATCCACCCTTTAGCATTGAATGAATGACATTCTGGCAGAATTCATTGGAAACGTGTAATTGGTCTACATGGACGACATCAGTGTGTTTTCTACTAGTTTTTAGGAACACCTTAAATATCTTAAGATATTTTTTCAAAAACTAAAAGAAGTCAACCTCAAAGTCCAACTTGGCAAAAGTGTCTTTCTTATAAAGGACACCGAATTCTTATGCCATATAGTAACAATCGAAGGCACTAAACCGAACCCTAATAAATAAACGGCCATAAAGAACTATACAATCCAAAAAACAACGAAACAAATCAAATCCTTTTTAGGCATTATTGGGTATAAGAGAAAGTTCATTTCACTCAAATATGTCGAACTTTATGCCTGAAAGAGTGTTTTTGCGGGGAGTTCTTCTTCATGAAGAAAACTGTTGCCGAAAGTCGTCGTATTTTGGTGGAAGTTTATGGTGAACATCCGCTAGCTGAGCGAACGTGCCAAAAGTGGTTTGCACGATTTAAAAGTAGTGATTTTGGCTTGGAAAACGATGAACGTCCTGGGCAGCCAAAAACGTTTGAAGATGAAGAACTGGAAGCATTACTCTATGAAGATTGTTGCCAAACACAAGGAGAGCTCGCAGAATCTTTGGGTCTCACTTAATCAGCCATTTCAAAACGTTTAAAAGCATCTGGATATATTCAAAAGCAAGGAAATTTGGTTCCACATGAACTGAAGCCGAGAGACGTCGAAAGGCGGTTTTGCATGTCAGAAATGCTGTTGGAACGCCATAAAAAGAAGTCATTTTTGTCACATCGTGTTGTTACTGGTGATGAAAAATGGATCCATTACGACAACCCCAAGCGCAAAAAATCATATGTGAAATCCGGCCACCCAGCCAAATCAACGGTAAAGCCGAATATCCACGGCGCGAAGGTAATGCTCTGTATTTGGTGGGATCAGATGGGTGTGCTGTACTATGAGCTGCTAAAACCCGGTGAAACCATCAATGGACAACGCTACCGAACACAATTAATCCGTTTGAAGAGAGCAGCAGCCGAAAAGCGCCGGGAATATGCGACCAGACACGAGGCAATAATTTTCCATCATGACAACGCTCGCCCCCACGTTGTTATTCCGGCTAAGAACTATTTGGAAAACAGTGGATGGGAAGCCTTACCCCACCCGCTTTATAGCCCAGACGTTGCCCCTTCTGACTACCATTTGTTCCGGTCGATGCAGAACGCCCTCACTGAAATACGAAGCACAGCAGAGCAGAGTAACAAAAATTGGCTTGATTCATTCTTAGCTGCCAAACCGGCGCAGTTCTTTTGAGATGGGATCCACAAATTGCCAGAAAGATGGGAAAAAGTCATAGCTTCAGATGGGCAATACTTTGAATAACATTGTGATTGTAATATTGTAATATTGTACATGTTTTTCTTAAATAAACGTTAAAATTTTGAAAAAAAAACCGCACGAATTAAATTACATATGTACCTACGTTATAATCAAACAGGATATAGAAATAAAAATAACTTGATGAGCAAGTTCAAGTAATTTAAATATTTAATAACAATTCAAAAAGAAACAATTCAAAATAAGAGCAGATTATTGAATTAAACTTATTTAAAGCAAAGAAAACAGTCAGTCAGGCAAGTTATTCAATTAATTCGAGCCAAACACGATAACAATTTGAAATTCACCCAAAGTTAGAAATGTATTCATTGTACGTTTATCTACACCTGGACATGTAAAAGAGTAATATAAAAAAATAATATTAAGTAACCAATCTTTTAACTGTGCCAAAAACATGTTCGGTGACCTTAGTTGTCTTAGTGACTGAGGTAGTTTATTGTATAGACGACAAGAAAATACGGTATAAAAATTACCGTAGACAGTAGTGCGAAATGAAGGCACATAGAACTGTTAAGAGTTTCTACGAAGATTATGCCTGTCAAGGATTCTGAAATTTAGATTGCCGGACCTTTTAAAGAATATCTTAAGCATTTTAAAGCAATATAAATGACGAGTGAGAAGAATTTTCAAATCACGTAATAATAGAAGTCTTGAATGTAGACGATGAGAGTTTTCTCAAAATATATTTCTGAATGGTTAGTAGTGGTCCTGAGCAGCTAATACCATGTTACAATTTAGCATGAAATATAGCATAGTATATAGATGTTGGTAGTTTTGTAGAGCAGCCACCTCTCGAATAAAAACAATTACGAAGTGTAAACCGAAAATATTTTTTTAAGGCCTCGGTGTGGTTAAAAGAAGTCGATGAGTTACAAGAACATGAAGTCAATTTGAATTTAGGACGCTCAGGTGCATGGTAAAATATAAAGGCTACAAAAGAATTTTGGATAGACAGACTGAACAACATAACTTTCGTTTTAGAACTAATAATTATTTTGTGTTCAGCAAACCATATTCTGAATAAGCTCAGATCCCAGTTTATATTTGCTATCAGATCTAAACTCTTAGAACCATACACACAACCTATATCGTCAGCAAAAGCGCTTAACATTCCTTTAAAATTCAACCCAAATAGGGAATTTATGTATACAAGGAAAAGTAAAGGTCCTTAAACCGATCACTGTGGTACACCTACAATAATATATTTAATTCCTGGTTTCACCTATTTCACCCTTTGAGATCTCTGCTCCATGTAAGATTTAAACCACTTGAAAATAAAGCCCCAAAAACCTGCTCTTTTTACCTTCCTTAACAAAATATCATAATTTACCATGTCAAAGGCTTTTGTTATATCCACAAATAAGCCTGCTATATTTTGTTGTCCAGATTAGTGTATATTTGGGATCAACATTTTAATAGAGTATCTTCCGTAGAATTACCTTTTTGAAACGCAAATTGGGCCGAATTAAAAAATCTTGTTTTGTTTAAAATTGAACAACACTATTTTGTACAGCTTTTTAAAAAAATTTGCTCACTGATGGAAGGAGTGAGATAGGTGTGTATTTTCGAACGCAATGTTACATCAACCACAAACCATGCAATATTTTTTTAAAATACTGTTTGATACTTCATTCATTCCACAAGAATTCGATTTTTTTTAATGAGTTAATCGTTTTTACTAGTTCTGGAGCTGTTCATAGAAAAAGCTGTTACTTTGGAGAAGTCCAGTCAAGTGAATTCAGTTGCAGACTGTACATACCGGAGAAATAAATTGTGGTTGAAGGGTTTCAGCTATTGTAGCAAAGTAAAAATTAAAATTATCTGCAATTCACGTTTATCCGATATTACTGCACCATTACAGCGAAACGAGATCCCCTTTTTAGAAAGCTTTGACTTGTTCAATATACTACAATACATATTTACCACCTGCCATTCACGTTTAGTATTACCTTTTGATAAAATGAATTAGTTTTTGTAATATTTATCTTTATATTTTTTCAATTCAGGATACAACCTTTTGTAATTCTTTTTAAGTTTCCTGTTCCGTTGGTGTTTTGAATTCTAAGTTCATTTCTTGTTTTATTTTACTTAATAAATACGTTGTAACTCATGATTTGCGCTTTTTCCATGACTTTTTGGCACTAAAATTATCTGAACAATCAGAAATATGATAAGTTAATGTTCTTATGAAAACATCGTAGGACATTACAATTCATTACAATTCATTACAGCGAAAATTTAACGAGTATGGAAAACTTAACAAGGTCAACAGAACCACAAGTGCATGAAGCATAAATCTCAACGACCAATCTGTCATAGCCACAATCCATAGTGCTAACGAGGATAGTACTCGCTTCCCGATCATAGAGACACCAGTTAATATTTACAAATCTCAAATCGTTTTGAATAGCTCAGACTCAAAATATATGCAGAATTTCGCAAAAGAAGACTTGTTATAGAATTAAAAGAATTTAAAGAAAATTATGTTTTAGATATTTTGAAAAAATTTATTCCACCTAAAGGAATATGAGGAAATTTAAGACATATATTACGAATTTTAAGGATAAAATCAAGAAAATTAACTGCTACTCCAGAAAAACCAGATTCTACATATCGATATCTGGTATGCAAATATTAACTAAATAAACGTTACGATGACCGAAAAATTTACAAAACACGTAACAGTTTAGGAAAAGAAAACATCGTTCATGAATGGCCCTCCTCAAAACCTTACAATGTAGATTCGCTTCCCTGGGAATTCCTCGGAAAATAGTTGAGGACGTTGAATGCGGTTTCTCTTCAATCTTAGTAAAGGAATTTTTAAAAGAGAATGACGACTAGCTATGTATTATTACACCTTATAATAAAACCGGAAATTCAGACATAGAAAGTTTACATTCTACATATTCGTACATTTACAGCTGACGAAAACAACGAGGACACGTTACGCAACAAGTTGTTAAAAGCCGTAACAATTTGCAGCAGAACGATACATTCAACAACTAAACAAAACCCAATTTACTTTCCTAATGTCACAATTTCTGGAGATGATTATGTTAAAATTATAGAAATAGTTAAGAAGAATAAATAGAATTACCTCAAAAAACATAATAGAAATATATAGAAACGATTTAGATTTTACAGATAGTCAGGAACATATATAGTATATTTAAAAAAAAGAGATAAGAGTAAACTTAAACCAATACATAAGAAAACAGACGTAGATATTTTAGATAAAGACCACATTATAGATTAAAAAGGTAGTACGTTTTACAAGACGTAAATTAAACGCAAATACAAATACGAAAATTCAGATAAAAGTAACAATGTATTTAATATTTCGGAAAATATTTTTAATTTACATTATAATGACCATCATACATGGACAAAAAATTGACGTGCGAGACTTAAGAAATGGACAAGGATACGTGACGATAAGATACGAAAAGCTTCAAGTAATAAAAGGCTAAACGAAACTACTTCGCAGTGTTAACCTAACATCATGGACTGAAAACTTAGACATTATTGAACGCAACATAAACAAATTAAATAATAAAAATGAATACCCGACCTTAATACGAGTACATAGCTTTACAATTTTTTCACAGGAGATAAAAACATAGGTTTAGGAATAGGTATAAAGTCAGAAGGGGATTAATCAATATTGTCGGAAAAGGTTTAAAATACCTGGTAGGAACAATGAACCATGATAGCGAACAGTAAATAAGAAAAAGTCTAGAAGTCAACGAAAGAAATAGTCATTACTTTATTAATAGACTAAGTGAACAAAACAACATTAATTTTCATTTCGATGAATCTATTTTGTAACGTGTTTCGAGACATATTAACAGACAGCAATTAGAAATCAAAGGCCAGTTACAAACTTTATGAAGTGCAATGAACAGAGAGTTCTCAGAAATCGCACATATGCAGCAGGTATTTTATATATGAGGTGATTCATCGTGGGGTTTGATTTTTAATTAGCTCTTTTTGACAAATCACGCGTGATTCCTATCAAACTGCTTTGTGACTTTTATTCTGTATTGTTTGGCAAATTATCATAAAAAGACTCGCCTAACAATAGTATCTTCAAATCTCCAGATCTCTGCCTAAAACCGTACAAAATTCAACTTGTACAAGAATTGAAGCCAGGCGACTTGAATTTGCGTCATATTTTCAGTGAATGGGCTTGTGAAATTTTGTTCTGTGATGAAGCCCATTTTTGTCTTAATGGATAAGTTAATGAACAGAATTGCCGTATTTGGGCTGATGAGCAACCCGATGAGTACCAAGAGCTACCATTACTTCCATTAAAAACAGCGGCATGGTATGGTTTATAGGCTGATGGAATTATTGGTCCATATTTCTTTAAAAATGAGTAAAATCAGAATGATACCGTCAATGGTAACCGTTATCGAGCCATGTTAACGAACTATGTGCTTTATGAAGTCCAAGCACATTGTCTCGGTGAGCTCTACGGCACTATGAGACATACATTTTGGTGAGCACTTAATTTCACGTTTTTCTACGGTAAATTGGCCACCTAGATCGTGCGATAACACACCTTTAAACTATTTTCTCTGGGGATATGTAAAGTCACAGGTCTTCAGGAATAAGCCAGCTACGAGTGACGCTTTGGAAGCCAACATTACTCGTGTTATTCGCGAGATACTAGTCGCTATGCTCGAACAGGCCGTCCCAAATTGGACCTTCAGAATTGACCACTTCAGACGTAGTCCTGCCTAACATTTACATATCATTTTCAAGAAGTAAATGTCATGAATAGTTCTTTTAACCAATAATAAAAAGTTTTTAGTTCTCTTTTAAATTAATGTGTTCTGTTTTACATTATAAATCAAACTTCACGATGAATCACCCTACACAATATGACATACGGCTCCTAAAGGAACAGGTAAGAAAAGTCAAAGAAAATTTGCTGTGTCAATAAAGAATTTTAGAAAGAGATCTATTGCTATCAGAAGAAAGTAGGAAATTTAATATAACAATTGTGAAACAAATATATAGAGTTCCGTTATAATATATGGCAGTGAAATAATATTCGTTGTAATGATACCTCAATACTCAGATGCAAAATTTCACAGAACAATATGTAGAACCAATACTAAAAATAAACTAGATTTTATTTCGCCTTTCAATACATTTATAACAAATAATGAGAGTAATTACCAAGATGTAAATGGAACAGTTCATTTTAACAATTTAAAACCAATAAAAGATAGTTGTATTTCAAATCTATTCAAACAAAATGCGGCATGTAGCTTTAAGGAAAGCAAAGACGTAGTAATTAAACAGTTATGCTATAATGTTATAATAGCTAAAAATATTCCATATAAACACTTAAACCATAATTGTCACAAATTTAACATAAGTCTCATAGGCAATAATATGATACGATTTGAAAATTTTGAAATTGAAAAAAAAATAGCATTAAGTATGAGAATTTGATAACATATGATAATTTTATTAATTTTTATTTTTATTTTTCAAAGAAAGCAATACAAATAAATTTGTATCGTCCGGAGTATAACGCCTATATATAACTGATGATACTTTTATTAATAATAATAATATAACAATTGAAAATAGTGCAGCAAACGTTTTTACACAAGAGTAACATAAAAATTGTAGAAAACAAAAAATTGATAGAAGAATTTAGAAACGGGAAAAGAATTTATGAATATTATATGCAAACTCTGTTACAATATATGATTATAAAGGGAAAGATAAAGATCACACAGAAGTTAAAACAAAAGTTCAGAACATTGATTCTTCGGATCAGAGTCGTATGCTTTTATTTAAAGTAAAAAAAAAAAAAAAAAAAATGACTAACTGTCTATAACCACATCACGCGATGGACTGTGGAAAGCGGTCCGCTAGTCCAACAGCGGAATCTGCTGATAAATCAGGCGAGGTGTCGAGTGGTTCAAGCCAAACAGCAGTAGTGGCAGAACCAAAGACAAAGAGAAGGAAGAAGCTAAAGCCACTAGCTAAACAAGACAGAGTGAGAGAGAGTGAGAGAGAGTTGAGAGAGAACAGCTTCGCTTCTTTGGCGTCATCATCGGAAGATGAAAACGAAGAATTGGAGTATATAGATAGTAGCATCAAAATGCTACAACAAAGTGTCCTAGCCATAAAAGAATATCAAATGGTAAGAAGGAAGAGGGAAAAGCAGGAACAACTCAAACAGCAAACGCAACTGGCTTAAAAACAAGTCCAACAACAAAACCAAAAAAATACATTAACACAAGTTCTACAACTATACCAATAAAAACTTAAGAACCACCAGCAACAACAACAAGAGCAGCCAGAACAACGGCAACAGCAAAAACAGCAGCAGCCACAACAAGACCAGCAGCAGCAGAAACAACAAAGGCAGCAAACAAAACAACAGCAGCAGAAACAGCAACAACAGCAACAACAGCAAAAACAACACCAGTCGAAACCAAACCTCTATTTATGCACCTGAGGCTTCACAATCCACTTTATTTATTACAGAGCTTGACACGCTTTTTAAACTTTTGAGGCTGGAATCGGGGGAGAATTATTTTATAATCGCCGGAGATTTCAACGCTAAACAAAGAGATTGGGGAAATAATTTGCCAAATACCAGAGGAAACCTACTATTCGACTAGTGGGGTCCGCTCGATGTCATGTACAGACTCGGTCTTAAAGCGACGGATAACCCGTCGTTTCCCAAAGGCGGGTCTTATTTGGATCTACGACTGTACGTACATGTACGAATTTACAAACGCTAAACTGTCTGCGCACATTCGTGTATGACAGCGACCATTGCGGTTTTAGCACCGAAATTACAGTTCCCAACGAAATTTCGGAATTGGAGGAGTTTGTCCAAAGATATTCTTACAACTACAGTAAGACTCGATGGACACGCTTCTCCGCAACCATGACAAGTACGCTCTTTTCGAATACGCTCCACCCACCGTCCAATAGAAAATTGTAAAACGAGGAGATTGACGAGATAATTAAACAAACTATGGACGCTGCAATACCGCGGTTTCGACGTACGACTAACGAAGACCTGTTCCGCAATCCTACTATTGACGCACTGCACCGACAGAAAAGTAGACTTCTGTCAAGACTCAAAAACCTGTACAGACAGTTTACCGACAGACAACACCCGGAGATCAGGACATTGAAGTCGTCGTCCCGCAAATAAATAAACTATTTCGGAGAAAAAATCAAAATGACCTTCAGTGTCTTAAAATAGCCCGGACAATAGACAGCGAACGATTAGTGACAATAGAAGGTATTGATCCAATTGAGGCCGCTATTGATGGCGACTTCTTTGTAATCGAGGATCCACAGGAGACGGTTGAGGCCATAGGGGCGACTTTCCAGGAAATATACAAGGCCACTGATACTATTGGCCCTAATTATGACCTGGACAATCGCGTCTTGGTGCATGACTTCTACATTCGAAATGAAAGAGAGTATTGGCGATCCGAAAGCTCTGGTTTCACCCGGTTCAGCGATGAAAATATGGCAAATAATGTCATTACCAGAGAGGGTGACCTATCCCCGTTCATTTCGAAGGAAGAGCTCCATCTTTGACACAATCAGGGTTAAGAAATCAGTGGCGACCGATGGTATTTGGAACATCGTGCTTCTATATTTTCCTCTAGAAGCGGTGGACATTTACACTACCCTGTTTAATAATGCAATGTATAATGGACATTATCCAGCGCATTGGAAAACGGCGGTGGTTCAACCTATCCCCAAAAAGGGAAAGGATATATATTATCGAATCTCCGGTCGATAAGTCTCCTTCCGAATATCAGTAAGGTGTTTGAAAAGGTAATCAATAGAGCTCTGTCTAGGTGGGTTGAGGACAAACATATAGTTCCGGATAATCAATTCGGGTTTAAGGCGGGACATGTTATCTCACATGCCGCGTCTACACTGGTGTCCAATTTCCAATGGAATAAAGGCAAGAACCAATGTACTGGTGCCTGCCTTGTTGAATTGGAGAAGGCCTTCGACACCGTGTGGTTAGAGGGTCTTTTCTATAAGTTGACTAAGCTTATAGTTTTTACATTCTTTAAAATATGCTAACCAACAGACTGTTCATAGTGAAAAATGGTGATGTGACTTCAGTCGGAATATTTCAAATTAAAAATGGTCTTCAGCAGGGCGATTCTATTCAACATTTATACAAGCGACTTGATAGGTTCACTTCCCCATACTATTGCGTATGCAGACGATTTGATAGCGTACAGAACAGGTCCAAGAATCGAGGTTATAAATACTCTCGTGTAGCGTGACTTCGATAAGATAAGACGATTTTGCGATGACTGGAAGTTAAAAATCAACTTTCAAAAGTCGGAAACCATTCTCTTTAGGATGCCGTTGTCTAGAGCCTCTAGGGATACCAGAAAAAATTGGCGAAAGTTCTCGATCATTGGACAACACGAACAGCCTCTTACCTGTCGAAAGGTAGTCAGATACCTTGAGATCTGGCTAGATCAGTTTCTGTATTTTGACAAAAATGTAGATGCTGCTCTGGCCAAAGCTAAAGCCGCTTTTGTCCTTACAAAGAAACTGTTTTATAGCAGCCAACTCGATGCGAGGGTAACGGTAATCTCCTACATGGCCTTTATCAGGCCCATGTTGGTATTTGGATGTCCCGTGTAGTTCAATGTACGAGCAAGCTTAATGGAAAAGATTCGGTTGTTTGAGAGGGCTTGCCTTCGCTTGTGCAGAACACCAGAGTCGGAGTACAAAAAATTTTATCCTAATGAGGTCCTTTACAACATAGCGAACCTAATACGAGTGGACAACTTCGTAATTAAACTAACTCGAAGGCACATTGCAAGAGCAGTGACCTCGACGAATAACCTAATATATGGCTCTTACTACCCCAATTACCTTTACCACGAGAGTGTGCGCTATGACGACAACTACCTAGATCAGATAGGGTTGAGCCAGCGGGATGCAGCGGTCCCGTTAATCTTCCATGCCGCCCGAACAGCTGGTAACAGGCGAGTCAACTACAATAGAGACGTCGCACACGGCAGTGTGGATCGTCTCAGGTTCAGTAGGGCGGTAAGAGGGATGTCGTTCGGCAGCACCAGCATCTCTGGTGGTTAAATGATGGAGAAGATGGTTCGTCGTCGTTTCCGTCATTTAGGGACAGCCTCACTAATGGGGCAGAGCTGACCAGTCTATTTGCACTGTAAATAACGATTAACAGCTTACATAGTCTTAGGTTAAACTTTAAGAAATATATACATATATTGGTACATACAAAGATATATACTAATATATATATATTATTGTGCATAATGTCTAGGTGTATGTATGTGTGTTTTGTGTATGTAGGTTAGGTAGACTAAGGTTTTTTTAAGTTAGATATGAAGTTTTTATAAACGTTTAAAAATAGTGTCCATATGCTAAGTTTTTTTGTTAACAATGTTTTTCTTAGCTTTAAGTATAGAAAATAAATATTATAAAAAAAAATAAAATGTAAATAAAGTCGAAGGACATAGATATAAGAATTCAGAGTAGCTAATAGTGCCTGTGTGGGGCTAGTAAATTAGTATAAGATTATTAAGTAATTTTAAGCTAGCATTTAAGCATTTTTTGTTAGTATGTAAGAGTTAATGATTAAGAAAATAAAATGCATATAAAACTGAAAAACTGAACGTTTGCAGGAAAAAAATGATATGGCAGTTCAGTTTTAAGTCGAAGTTCGAAACGAAATAAAGTTGGTTTTTAACAAACTGGTGTTTGCATCCTGACTCCTTTTTGACCACAATCGTGATAGCATTGTTTTTTCTTTGACGTTTTGAAAAAAATTAAATCTGTACATATATTGAATTTAATTGCTGTGCAATAGTGTTGTATTTTAACTTTTCTTTCCCGTTTTTATTTTTTCAAAACCCAATTACTAATTGTTTTTCATTCAAATTCATGGTCGGTCTGTCGGATTTATTAAACATTATACAAAAATACAAAAAAAATTAATATAATATAATAACTTGTTTAAATAAGTGTTTACTATGGAAATTTATGGTAATACCTGTGTATGCGGATATTGGGAAATGCTAAATTAATTAAAAATTTGAAAAGTCTTTAAAGAAGGAAAATTAAGAAGTGTTTTTTAAGTAACATAGTTTGAGTAATGAATAATATAAGGATATATGTATAATAAGATAACATGTGATTCAGGTAGAAGCAAATAGCTTCTGTATATTGAACGGTTTTTGCTGTAGCTTCTTTTTCCTTTTGTAAAAGAAAGACATTTGAGAAATTTTAAGGGATTTGCCCAGATTCTGTGCAATATAATGAACTCGATTAAGACTGAGCGCAGTCATGTTTGGGAAGCTTAAAATAAAGAGCCTAGCTCTGATTCACAGAATCAGTGAACGATAGCACAGATCTTTCCTTTTTTGAAAACCGGTTAATTAAGCCAAATGAAACCTGAGTCCCGATGAAAAAGATTTTATCGATCCTGAACCAGAATTCGCGGAATGTGAATCAAAATACTTCTTAGCACATCCCCCTCTTATAAACGCGATTCTATAGTGCACGTTGTTTAATACTCCAAAAAAATCTTCAATAGAAGAGAAATCAGTAAACCCTAATACACTGTCTGAACCTGCTCAGGAATCTTCAACAGGCCAGTAGTCATCACTCACTCAAACTCTCCCTTCCTGCACACACTCGTTATCTATTAACCAACCAAAGGCTACCATCCCTATATCCTTTGGATATTACAAGGATTGTCCCACTTTTAAAGTTCTATTTATAGCATTGATAGATTTAAATGCGTCGCCTACTAGTTCAAAAAATTTGCAATACTTTAAATATTTTTTTGAGGCGACGCAACTAATTTAGTAAAGCATATGACTTGTTCGAAAAGTAACTACATTAATGCTTGGGACAGATAAGAAGCACACTTCGACAAAACATACACAGTCATTCCTCTCGTTACCTGCATCTACGTCGGGAAATATTCAAAAGCTTCATCACTGATGCAGTTGATGAGGTCATTTGAGGACTCAATGCATTGGGGTCCAACAGTCGCGATCTTTGGCTCATATACCTTTTAATCCAAAGGGTTAATCAGGATACTTAACAAGCATGGAATTTTGGAATTTCTTTAAGCGGGCTGTAATTCTTTGTAATCTTGCTATTCGCTCGCTCGTAAAACTCAATCTTGCAGTAATATTAAAGTTCCTGTGCGCTCACACCTTGTAGATGTTGTATTAATTAAAGCATGTTTTAGGATTATTTGTCAGTTCAGATCTTATTAATCATTGCTTAACCTAACTTAATTTAGTGTTATAAAAATCAGCGTGTTCATCAGCCAGATGAAAGTTATTCTGTGTACAATTCATATAACAGTTATAATCCATACAACATCTCCCTCTACACGTAATTTTAGATGAGATATATATTATGCAAATGTGATGTTCTTTTAATGTATGCCATGTAAATATTGGGTTTCGATTTTTAGTTTGATCTTGGTTGACTGAATTCTCCATTGGCTTCAATTGTGGGTCATTATACGACCTACGTAAGTTGAAAATATTCCTCCGTACCACCTGATTGTTTTCATTGCGGATAACATAGGATCTTGGTGATCCTGCACTTCCTAATATCCTCCATGGTTCTCATCTACCATCTCTCCTTCAGAATTAATTCATAATCCCTACATTTTTTATAACATCAGCATTGTTGTTTTTGTTTTAATTGTCTCATTTTATCTCTAACATTGAAGGGTAATGTTTTATTAAGTAATAGTCTCGTATCTATTTAAAAGTTAAGATGGTGTGGAACCTAGACTTGGAATAATTGTTGAACAATATTCAAGTAAAAATATATTGATATCTACATTACTTTTCTTTTCATTTTGGCAACATACTTTTAGCTATATGAACTGATTTTTCTGCAAGTAAGTTGTAACGTGGATAATAGGGATTGGATAAAGCGAATCGCAGGCCCCAATCTTTCTCAAAATTATGACATTCGAACGAATTAAAAGGCTGATTATCACAGACTACTATTTCGGGGATGCCGAAATATCTTTTAAGATGTTGACAAGGCAAGGCCTTTAATGTTTCAGCAATTAACAGTTTAGGTACAAATATTCGATTTTAGTAAAATACTAGTTCATCTTCAAAAAATATTTTATTTTTAATATTTCAGTAAAACTTCATTTTTTCTGGTACTTTACACTTAGATTTTGGCAACCCTTCTTTAATCAGTTTTATCAAATTTATCAAAATTTCATCTCTAGTAGTTTCTCTTTGATACTGTTCTTTTTTAAGTTCACTCATGCTAACACTATGTACGACAACTTTTAAGATATTTTCAAAATCTATTTCATAATCAGATTGTGAATTTCGAGGGAGCAAATCTGCAATGTGAAGATTTTTACCCGGCACATATTTAACTTGAAGATTATATTTAAAAAGTTTCACCTTCATACGTTGCAATCTAACCGAATACGTTTTTTTCAGAGGTCTTTTCTATATAGAAACACGTAGCTTATGATGTAATATAATTATGAAATTTTCGACAACCATATGTAATTACCAAAAATTCTTTTTCTGTCTAAGCACAGTAAGTTTCAGCTACAGTAAGGCTTTTAGACGCAAATGAAACCGGTCTCCCTTGTTGAAGCAAACAACATCGTAATCCATCCTTTGATGCGTCTGTTGAATAGTAATAGGCAAATCAGTTTGAAAGGAACTAATGTAATCGCATTTACACTAGCTTGTTTGATGTTTTTGAGTAATTTGTCATGAAACGAGGGCCAACAAAGGGAGCTTTCCTTTTTAGCAATTCTCTCATAGAAGAGGATAATTCAGCTAATTGTAAGAATAAGTGAGCGTAAGTAAATAACTGCTCCTAAAATTTTCTTTATTTGATGGTTTTTGAACGTGTTTTATGGTATCAACTCGTTGAGGATCTAGGGATATTCCGTCTGCAGGAAAAATGTGTCCTAAGTATCTGACTTGTTCGATCCTGTATTGCACTTTCTTTTCATTGAATTTTATATTAATTTCTCGAGCTCTTTTCAAAACTTTTTCCAAATTCTCATCATGCTCTGTTAAAGTTTTTCCGCCAATAAATAATCAAATCTTCGATATACCCAAATATATTTTCGGGGGCTGTTTTAACGCCAAAGGGTATGTACCCTTCATACCAGTATGTACCAAAAGGTGTGCTAAATACTGTCAGATTTTTCGATTCTTCGTTAAGCTCTAATTGCCAAAATTTTTCTTTAAAATCTAAAATAGTGAATTATTTCATGCCATGCATCTCTGCTATCAAATCTTCTAACTTAGGTATTAAATAATGTTCTTACTTCAATTTAACATTAAAGTCCCTGGGTTCTAAACAAAAACGAATCGATTTATCGTTCTTTTCCACAATAAACATATTAGGAGACCAGTCTGACGGCGTACGAGAGTTTCATAAACCTTTTCTCGAATGCTTAAAGAAATTCTGCGGGGTGGTTTACTAATTGAGCTTGTTGATCGATGAAGTTCTAAGGATATATCTAAGGATATATCCGGAAACTTACCCTGGCATGTAAAAACACCCTTATTTTTCGAAATAAAATTCCGTAAATCCTTCTCTGTACCCTCAACTGAATTTACACGATCTATTAATCCTAACTTCAGACAAGACTCAAGAGACAACAATGGTTTTGAGTTGCAATCAACAATGACATAGTCAAGATAAATTGACTTTATTTTGAATATCGCCTTAAGATTTGCCGTTCCCGGATCCAACAATTTGAAACCACCGTATGTTTCTGGCTTTTGATTAAAAACCTTTAATTTACAAAAATCTCTAATTTTGGCAAATATATCCTTCGGAAGGATGTTAACTTCCCAATTTAAATTCTATTGGGAAATTTTCTACACTCAATACTTTTGTCCACATTTTTGGTCTATTGGTATGAATTGCGGATCGTCGCTTTTCTCAAGATAACCACAAGCAACATCACTCAGCTGTCTTTTTTATTCTTGCAGCATAATTATTAGCTTTCTCACAAAAGTTAAATTTTCCGTATGCCGGACATTTACCCTTCACATGAATTAAATTGCAAAATTTGCATATAGCTCCCACGTGTCCTGGCTCTTGCACACGTCCCTGTTCATTTTGCTTAAATTCGAATTCTGAGATACTTGAAAATTGGTTTTATTAACATGTTTTATTTTCTTATATTTTGAAAAACATCAATTAGACTTGTCGAGCGCGTCGATCTCTGAATTCGGTTCCCCAACTGTATTCTGCATAACCTTGCATGGTTCCCTTGTGGTTTCTGCAGTCCGGTATGTCTCAATCGCTTTTTCCAAGGTTAGGTTATCCATTTTGAGAAGCTGCGTTTGTATATACATTCTGTTTGTTGATTCCAATGAATATCCCATCGCGCAACATGTGATGTTTTTGTTCCCCGAAGTCGCAATTCTCCAGCTGCTTCACTATGTCCATTAAAAAGTGCTCGAAGGCTCCCTCTCCTTTTAAGACCTTGTATAAAACAAACATCGCTCATACACATTATTTACACGAGGGTTGCAATATTTTTCAAACTCTTCCATAACTTTTGCAAAGAACTTTTTGTCTCATGGTTTAAGTTGAACGTTTGGTACAGTTCGATTGCTTCCGCTCGAGCACAGCTTAGTGTGCGCTCTTGCTATCTGAATTTCTAGCGTGTTCATCTGTCTTATTTCTGTGTAATCGTCTTTTCTTTGGTTTTTCTTATCAGTAACTGTTTCAATTTTGTTCTTGAGTTTCATTACTAGTGTATCCTAATTTGTCTTTTGGGCTTGTATTATATATTTGAAAAACTTTAAACATCTTTACATTTACTGACCCTTCCTGTATCATAGTAAGTAGGATCTCTGCTATTGTACTGTGTAAGCGCTTTAAATCCGGATTACCCGTATGAGCATTCGGCTTAGCAAAGTGTGGCCGCAGATTTCGTTCTCTAAGAAATTCCTTTTTGTATATTGTATTGTTGCGTCGTTAAATCTGAAAATTTTTTCAATCTCGGTATGTGTGCCAATGACAACGTACGTTGGAAGGACTACATATTCAATGTCGCCGAAATGCTTTGAAATGTCTAGGTTTTACTCAAGCTTTGTAAAAAATGTAGTGGGTCTGTAGGAGGGAAGAGAAGGGACGGCCTGGACAAATGCTATTTACCACCTGCTCGGAAAGAGTCCTCAAGGGTAGGATTGATGAAAAAGCCGACGCAGTGATTTTGCAAGCATGAAGGATAAATCATCTCACTCCAACAATAATAGTGTCTGTGATCATATCATAACATAACGACCAGTTAAAATTCTTAAAGAAGCTGCTAAGTCCGCTCCAATCGGCTTTCTCATATTGCACCGGAAATTAGCTGATATGACACAATGTTCTGACAAGCCTAGAGAAGAAAACACATCAACTATCCAACCTATCATCAAATAGGGTGATAAATTAAAAACACGTCCAGAGTATTGGGTCAAAATCTTAACACACCGTCCTTCGGATGTTGTCTGTTCAGAATGTCGAAGCCAACTAGAATTGTGTATATTGAAATCGCCCGTAATCACGATTTTAGTATAGGGGTACAAGTATACAATTCTTTAAATGGAGTCAGACAGTCTATGACACTCGTTAAAGGTCGTATTAGTGTCAAGTTTGTGGCTTCTGTAAATAACGCTATAGTGGTTAATTTGCTTACGTAGATGGAATTTTAACCACATAAAATTTAATTCCGGATTGGACCGTATAATAAATACAGTAACGACAGCGACCGAGTGCAAGTAACAGTACTTCGACCAGAAGCGGTGTTTGTTGCCTGTTTTTTTATTTTTTTTTGTACGCTGCGCCATTTTTTCTGTTGGTCAACGTGTGCACTCGTCGGTGGACGACTCGGTACGTATTGCGGGTAGCATTTTCTTCCTTCAAACTTGTAGCCGTAATAGCCGTCACGCTATGAGTGCTCACCAGTATATCCTCAAGCCCACCACCAGACGTACTCTGATATATGGTGAATATTTCCAAAGCCATACAATTCGCTTATGGGCATACCATACTCGCAAAAGTTTAAAACCAACGCATATCGGTATCTCTCTCTTTTTTCCCTCCCTCACTTCCTGTTGCCACACTGTGTGCAAATATCTTAAGGGTTTATAGAATCCTTTATGGCGCTCATAAAAAAATGAGCGCTTTTATTTCAGCTTTCAAATTCCACTTGCGGTAGTTTTTATACTGGTATTAATATTCTCCTAACATTTTTCGATAACTTTCTGTCCCAGCCAGCTGTCCATCCTACTTACCGTTTTTTCAGAATATTTGCTTTCAGTTTTAAAAGACTCTATATCACTCCAATAGATGAATTTTCTCTTATACAAATATAGATGGCACTCGTTCCTATTAAAATAAGAGTTTATAACACTTTTCCCCCCTAAAATTATTCATTGCGAATAATTAATTTATAATTAATTCATCGTTCCGCTGAAATGATACATTTTATTGACATGGACCACATTTATATTTCTTCGATCCTCACGCTGAATACGGCGAGTAGGTTCCAGCTCCCAGCCAAGTGCTTTGGTTTTATCCTGAACCAGTTTTACTTTGTGTGCAGGTGCATTTTCATAGAGCAAAATTACCTTGCCGTGTCTTCTGATCCATTCTGTTGGTTTTTCGATCAATGCATGGTTAAAATTGATCATTTGTTGTCGGTAGCGATCTGTATCAACGGCTTCCCCAGGTTTGAGGAGCTCGTGGTACACCACCACACCACTTCGATTTGCAATCGAAGTTGATGGTTTTGCCAGATTAACCCATGATTTTTTCCATTTAGGATTCTGAAAATAAATCCATTTTTCATCGCTAGTAACAATTCGATGCAAAACTGATTTTTTACCGTGTTTTTGTAGCAAAATTTAACAAGAGGTTTTTCGGTTTTCCATCTGTCTTTCATTCAACTCATGTGGCCCCATTTTCCAGACTTTTGAATCTTTCCCGTAGCTTTTAAATGATCAGAAATTGTTTGTTATGCAACATTTAACATTTCTGCGATTTGTTTCTGACTCAAAGTGTCATATTCAGCCAATATTGTTTGCAATTTGGCGTGTTCAAACTTTTTTAGTGGTCTTCCACGTTCTTCATATCTCACATCAAAATCGTTATCTTTGAACAGCTGAAACCACCTTTTGCATGTTTCTTCTGATAGAGCATAATCACCATATGCCTCGACAAGCATTCGGTGCACTTTTTTTCAAATGAAAACAAAAATTTAATTCTTTCCGCAAGTCGTACTTAGTCTGCATGCGATTGCTTGCTAGCTTCATCATTTACCTCCTTAGCTCCGATTCACCGGTGGATATCGGCATTTTTTTTAATAACTTAATACTCAAGAGAGTGTGACTACTCTTAAAATGCCGAAGCAAGTGTAAAGTGCTTTTTTGCAAAGGGGGAGAGAAAGATATTTGGGCTCAGTAGTTTTTTCGCTCGATAGTTAGAATCCAACATTAAATGGGGAATTGGGTTCCTCCAGGCTAAAATTGGTTCGATGTCATTGCCTGCCTTTTGGGAGGAACGGATTTCTCCCAACTTTCCACTGGATCAGTCTTGATCATTTGCATAGTGGCCTGTTCTAGCGTCTGCTCCTACGATAAAAATTTTTCGAGTGTGGGGCGACCCAAGATGAGAGCATTACACGGATTGTCCTTGAGTTCTTGGAATGCTTTTTTACACTCTCCAGAGCTTCTGAACTGTCGACCTTCTTCAATAAGTTCATGGAAGCTTTCCCCAATACCAGCGAAATAAAGGGTGATTAATCGTAAGGTTTGATTTATAATGTAAAATAAAAGACATAAGTTTGAAAGCGAACTTAAAATTTTTATTATCGGCTAAAAGAACAATTTATGGCATTTACTTTTTGAAAATGTTGTCATGTCAATGTTGGCCATGACTACGTCTGAGGTGGTCCATTCGGAAGGTCCAATTTTGGAAGACCCGTTCGAGCATAGCGACTGGTATCTCGCGAATAACACGAGTAATGTTGGCTTCCAAGGCGTCAGTCGTAGCTGGCTTATTCCTGAAGACCTGAGACTTTACATATCCCCAGAGAATCGTGATATCGCACGATCTAGGCGGCCAATTTACCGTAGCAAAACGTGAAATTAAGTTCTCACCAAAATGATTTCATAACAAGTCCATTTTTTTACACGCTAAATGGCTCGTAGCGCCGTCTTAGTGAAACTAGAGCTCACCGAGACGATGTGCTTGAATTTCAGGAAGCACGGTTAACACTGACGGTAACATTCTGATTTGCCTCATTTTTAAATAAATATGGACCAATGACTCCAACAGCCTATAAACCACACCATTCCCTTATTTTTAATGGATGTAATGGTAGCTCTCGGTACTCTTCGGGTTTCTCATCAGCCCAAATACGGCAAATTTTTTATTAACGTATCCATTGAGCCAGAAATGGGCTTTATCACTGAAGAAAATTACATGATAAGACACTTATATTCATTCAGTTTTTTCAGAGCCCATTCACTGAAAATATGACACAAATTCAAGTCGCCTGGTTTATTTTTTTGCACAAGTTAAATTTTGTATGCTTTTAGGCCGAGATCCTCACGTTATATACGCTGAGTTGTTGAATACGCCAAGTCAACTGAGACTCAAATTTGCAAGTTGTGTTGACAGCGGTTATGCGCACCGTAAGTTGTCCTTATCCCTTCCGCTAAAATAATGTGACTCTAAAATTTTACTTCCGAACGGAAAAAGGCATACTTTTTCCGGTTCACCCTCAAATGTGCGCTTCGCAGTCTCTCAAGTACTTCTTTTAGATTTTCGCGAGGTTTTTCAACTTTACACTGAAAATTTTTGGGTTTAGAAGCCGTAGCACAGGTATCTATTGTTGCCTTTCATTTTTCTTTACGCTCACTACTTTTGCCAGGAGACCTTTATTGCAGCGCATTGCCAGCGAGAGTTGAATTATGGTTCTGGAGCCGTCGACTTCTGCAAACAACTTCTGCCCCGCAAAGTCGGTGCTTAAGCATTTCTCGACTGAAAGCTTCGGGAAGTTTGACAGACTGTTTGATAGAAGTTTCTGTCGGTTTCTTAGGTATTACCACGAAAAACTACAAAAATCTATACAAAAAACAGTCCAAAATCCGTTTACTTACTAACGTAAGTAATTCGTAATTTTCCGCAGAAGAGAGCACAATGAGGGATCAATTCATTTCCTCTCTTGGGTTTCTTTTTATTTCGAAAAGAAATATTTTTTTTACTATTTTTACAAGATTTGAATAAAAAATTATAATTATTAATTAAAGTTTTGAATCGAAAAATGTTTGTATGAAGTGTTTCCATACAAAATATGATATATTGAAAATCAGGCAAATTAAGTGATCCTTATACAGCTTCATTTGTCTACAAATTGCATATAGATGGACAACACAAGGAGAAAAAAAAATCAAAATAACGACAGTTGACATTTTTCTGTGCAAAATAGCCTCAAATCCGTTTGCATATTTTTGAACAAGTTTTCTCTAAAGAGAATTTTAACCTCACTTTTGACAGTTTTTATTAACCTATTATTTATACCAGATACCAGCCTCAGCCAGGCATTCGCCATGTAAAGACCTCTGTTTACCCTACTAACAAGTATATTTATAGTGATTTTTTCTATTTGTCAACATTTGTGTTGACATGCTACACTATGCTCCTATGCTTAAGAGTTGCACCACAAAACACTAACCAATATTTTTTTTATCTTTACCTTTATACTAACCAGAACTGGTTTAGAGATCTCCTGACGCTTCTTTAAATCGGAACATTTAATACAAGCGCAAATGCACTGCTAAATCTTTCCTTGACTGCCATCAACTCCTGTAAATGACGGAATCATTACCCAGTATGTAATCATATCAGGATTTGAAAAATTAGGCGAAAGTCCCAAACCACTAGCTATATAGCCCCTTCCATACTAATCGTGGACTGAAATACATCTCGAAAGAAATCTTGGAAGTCAGATGAATATATTCCAAATCCTCTGATTGAGTATCTTGCCAAAAATTAGTCCACACCGAAAACCACTGCACCAATTCACCAACCTGCAAAGATTGCTGCTTACCTTCACCATATAAGCAATGTTCGCGTATTTATTGAATCAATTGCAAAGAAGATACTCTCACTTCCTACGAATCAACTTGCCCAACTTTTTTGAGACATAAATCCATCAATAAAATTAAGCTAAATCGTCGTTGTACTACTCGGAAGCCTGAAAGATATGCGGTGACAGTCGCAGGCTACTTCAATTATCCCCATGAACTAAATACCACGGACATTAGCCCACTATGGCTGAAATTATTAAAAATAGAATACTACTCACTCAAAACAGCAGCTTAACAAAACTTCCCCTCGCCCACGAACGGCAAAACATCACACTTCCTTCGTGTCACACACTTGGGGTCACAAATGCACCCAATAAAATAAATGAGTCAAATCAAAATAATTCCATTAATCAAAACTTACATGCACTTAACATATTACAGCCTACAACAAAAAATTCTTGTTGAAAGCCCACCTTTGATTTACTAAATCAAACCAACTTGCATTACAAATCCAAAACACTATCACTAAATATATTCAAACATGCACACATTTCTCTCAATCATTTTCAAATCTCCTCTACCGACCATAAAAGGTTATATACATATACATAGTATACAACCACGACGAGCTTACTTTTTTGATAAAAGAACGTTCGCCTTGTGCCATATATCTTTAAGAGACATATTCTGCATTTGGTTCTATTTCCCTTGAACCTGAATTATACAAAGGTTACTTCCATAATTTCCCTCATAATTCCAGTTCAAATTAATTTATCTTTTAAATTCACAGTTGCGTTCCTTAATATCTTTCCTGATCAGTAATTTTCACAGCATGACCTTGAAACTTTTTTTAATTCAGTTTCCACTCCCATCTTGCTTGTTGGCGATATTAATACCTGGAGCGTTCCACAGGGCTCTCCATTAACAAATTCTAGGGGTGCCATTTTAGAAGATTTTATACTTAACTCTAACCTCACGGTTTTAAATGGCATCCCATTTTAAATACACTCAAACCCGAAAAAATTAAAAGCATGGACATTTTTAAAGAAACATCCCAACAACGGCAACCAAATAGCCTACTAAATGCGTTATTAAGAAGAGAAATGAAAATAAGCAAGGCTAAAAGCTTACATGATTTTACCTCAACTTTAAATCCAAATTCCGCCCCCGCTAAAATGGGGCATAATATTCGCTGCCTAACTGCTGCTAACCGAGCTAACCACGGCTGTCCCACGTTCTATTAAATGCACAGAAACCCCAGTAGGTCCTATCTCCTGCGCTTTGAAAATAAGTAATTTTTTCGCAAATACTTGGTTCTATTTGTCGACAGACGAACACTTTTTCAACAACACTTCAACACTTTCCCTATATAGTCCAAATCAATTAGCTAGGCACACTGAAGTAGCTATAACAGAGTTGGAACGCGATAGCTGTCATAGTACACTGAAAGGGAAAATACAAAGTAGGCATCGTATCTCTTATCCCATGCTGAAAAACTTGCCTCCTTCAATAAAATCAAAGCTTTGCCGTTTATATAACAGCATTTTTGATACCGGTATAATTCCTCGTAGTTCGAAATCAGCTACCGTAATACCCATTCATAAGCCCAAAAAATAAATAATGGAGAATTTCGCCCAGTTGCCCTTATTCAATATTTGTTGAAAGTTTTAAAAAAAATAATTGCCAAGTGCCTCTTATGATTCATCGATTCCAATAAAATAATTAGCTCCAACAAAGTTGCCTTCAACCTGCTACAGGTCATGCCGATGCCTTATTACATATCTAACGTCATATCGTTAATGCGCCATCGCGAAATCATGTCATAATTTATCATTAAATTTCGAACGTTCCTTTGAAAAAATTGGCATTTATCTTATAATTAATAAATTAAAGGCATGGAGTATTGGTCGTAAGACCTTTGGCCACATAAAATTGTACAGCAAACGGAATATTAGGAAACCTGACCACCTCCAGATTAGCTAGCCTTGTCTGTATATAGCGGATCTCTGTATAGATGGACCACCCTTTCTCCGCTACTCGTGGGATCTACAATGGATACATCCTCCAAAAAAAAAAAACCTGAAGCCGGTACTTCCTTAATAATGAGCGGTAGAACTGCGATTGCACCGACTACAGACAAGGCTCCTACAAGGCATGGTCCGATCTCTTCCTCCACCCCTAGTAAGAGCAAGTTTTTGGCAGGCCACGGACTTGGCGCTGATACAAACGCTCCTCCCCCATTAAGGAATCAGGGGCCCAGCCGCATTGGCAAACCCTATTAAAGGCGCTCTACTCAAGACGCCGAAATGCATCAAGCATTATTAAAACCTTTGGATCTATTTCGAAGGTCCAAGGAAGTGCCGACATCACGAGCAAGGTTAAGTGGGCCATCAAAATCATAAATGACGGATTGTCCACTGCTCCCTCTACTCTCAAAATGCTAAAAGAATGTTGTAAGCGCCAGAGATCGTTGGAAGAAACCGTGCTGGTTTCCAAAAGCTTAAAGACCGTAAAAACCAAAACCCCTGGGCCATCCAACACCACATCCCTGAGGTCCTTTAGCAAAGTCTTAAAAGACGCTATGAAGACCGCGGTAATCGATAAAAGCGACACCGATGGATTGATTATACTTGAACGGTGGCAGCTGGTCACGTTTGGTCAAGTTGAAGCTTTCAGCTTTCAGATCCGGTTCTAATTCGATTCAATACACCTAAGGGTTTATAAAACAAATGAGCTGGATGCTAATAAGCAACCTCCTCCTCCTTTAAACGAAAATACCAACATAATCTTACATTTGGGAACGTCGATATCCTTTCCTGAAATAGAGAGCGACGACTCCAATTTATCCGAGCTGACTATTAAGCCGTCAGTCTCCTCCTCTGACACTCTGTCGGAAATGGAACCAATGACGAAGTAAAAAGAGATCTTACAAGATCAGAGGAATAAGATGAGCGCTTGAGCTCATTTTTGGAATCAAGAACTCGAGTAAAACCGTGGTGGAGGCCACTCTGGGAAATTTTAGCAATGATACGGTTTCTCCAGGTTTATATCCACCACTCAAAAAAGGCTTCGGCCGCACTTATTCTGCGTCTCTCCAAACGCATAAGACATCGTCCTAATCCAGGAACCATGAATCATGGAAGGCGTTGTTCGTGGACTTGGGACACCTTTATACGCTCCACTTTTAACTTTTTATTATCAAACAACACTTTGAGGGAAAACAAAAAATATATATATATATAAAAGTCCCAAGTTTGGCCTGGATTCGCCGCTTATCGCACGACTACCCGGTCAACTGACTAAGCTTCAACTGATTATGTTGAGCAGGAAACTGTTTCACAATTTTTTTTTTACTTTATGAAAAGCCCAAGCACGTGTGTTCTCTGCTGAGATCTGCGAACGACTGAAAAAATTATTTAAGGTCTGATTATATTATTAAAAATTCGAACAATTATGTAAAACATTTTTTCTCCCATTTTTTTTTTTTTTTTTTTTAACAAAGTAATATTTTCAAACAACGAGCTTTATATATGTGGCAAATGTCCTAGGACTACGCTTAATCTCCTAAAACCAACTTACAATAAAACCCTAAGGAGGAGCTCCAATTCTTACCGAACATCTAGATTTAAAGATATGATAGTTGAAGCCGGCCTTCCCATTCAGAAGAAAGACAATGAGATAGTTTTACCAAACTTCTCTCGAAATTAACCTTCTCTTACAATTCCATTATCTATAAGGATATTTCTTCTGCAATCAAATCGAAAAAAACAAGCTTCCTCTATCAAAAATAGCTCGCACCACATTCACTGCAAAAGAAATAGGTATTTCCCATCAAACAAAAGAAACATTTTTCTTCCTCTTATCTTTCCTGGTTCATAAAAAAATTCTCTATCTTGCTACCGCTGTAAGAATACAGTCACATGCCCAAACCCAAGCAGCAAAACATACCAGGCATTATTTGTGGAAAACATGTCCAAGCTTAAAACTAATGGATGGAATCCTATTTTCACAGACGGCTCAAAATCTAAACATATCACCTCCTTTGCTGTCACTTTGGAAAATGGGTCCGTATTAAGAGCAGATCTTTTGGTTGAAACCACATCTTTTTCATCGCTATAGCTTTCGCATTATTCAAGCAGCAAAAATATCTATGAAACTCCGTGGGAGATTACGCGCTGACAGTTTATCTGTCTTGATCGCCACAATCACATTAGGGATATAGATATATATTACCCAACAAAATAATACTAATGTGGATTTCCGGTAACATGGGGATACAGGGTAATGAGTTCGCTGATAAAGTTGTAAAATCGTCCATCAATACTTTTTTTTTACTTTAAACATATTTTCAAAGCTCGATCTGAAAAAACAAAACATCAGAAAATGTATCAGATTTGAGATTGGGAAAGTATAGTTACTACATAAAAATCAACACCAACCGTTTCACTCCCATCTACCCCACATCTACCCCGACGTGGATTCCCATCCTATTCCTATTCGGATTCCCTTGGAGCATACTATCTTAACGCACCAACACATTTTGAAGAAGAGCAATCTAACAAAATGCACAACCTGTAACAACATCATTGACATATCACACATCCTCGGACAAACTGCGTGCCATAGCTCCAGACCATTCAATGTAATATTGTCTAGTTATCAATCACCCGTCGTCTTTCTCAGTATTATCAACCGTATAAATAAGGTTAAAATCAATAACTTTCTTCATGAGACAAATTTAGTTATATAAACTTTTGTACACAATTAGAGCTGAAAGCCTTTGCAGCTACTGCTTTTTTTATTCTTTGTAAATAATAGCATAATGATTCATTTTTATGTTAATAAATAATAATAATAATACTTCTGATACAAAAACAACACGTAGATGGTTTTCTTATTATATAACATATTTCACCTTGTCTAACAAAGATTATAGATAGAGCTGTCTCTTCTTTGAAAGCATGAATATGTTGTAGAAATGAGTCTTGTTATTGTCTATTGTTCTATTAACTACATAGATTTAAAAGTATTTAATGGAGTTCCGACGAAGTTCAAATTACAATGCATTAGTCGATTGTTACTGCATTATATACATTTAATCTATTATTGAAATTACTTTTTGCTTCAATAAAAGATGTAATATATAAATGTATAAATTAATAACATATTCATTTTTAATAATTGGTCATTTCAAATAAAATCCTTTAACCATTGTAAAATATTATCATAGTAAGGCAAGATAAATATATGACTTTGTTAAGAAAAAGAAAGGATGAAAAGAAAAATAAACTGCAAAGTTAATGTAAAAATAAATTGCACTTCCTATTTAATCCGAGACTAATAGGAATAAGACTAATGGGTCAAGGATTGACCAACGTTCTGAACGACATAACTCCGATTTGGCAAGTGGTAGAAATACTCATTGGAGTGGTACGAATCATAGGGCAAAAAAAGTTTTGCAGATTTCGATATAGTTTGCGTCTAACGGAACTTCAAAAATTGGCAAAAAATCAAAATGTATGCTTTCCTTTATAATTAAAAAATCATAACTTTGGCTATGCTCATCAGAATTTGATAAAATATACCTTGTTGAATTCAGGAAATTGTGAACTTTCAAAGATTTGGAATAATTTTTATTTTCAAGGACGAAGGATATTCCAGAATATCCTTTTTACATATATCCTTGAATAACTCAAAAAATGGTATTTTTTTATTTTTTTTTTGTTTTTCTTTATATATATTATAGATAGATTCGTCCTCTACTTCCATTTCAAATTTCAAGTTGGGATCTCTACGGGTTCGGCCAAAATAATGTTTTATAGGCGGTTAAATCAAAAAACTAAATATTTATTACGTTACTTCTTTTATCATCCTCACATATAACCCGAGTGCACATACATAAGTACATATGTATTGTACCTGTTTTTTTTTTTTTTTTTTTTTTTTTTTTCATTTCTTCAATGACTAGTAACTGCACATTTCCCGTTTTCGAGGATTTTAGAAGTTAGATTTAATTTATTTGCACTCACTTGATGTCAATCTGTAGTGAACTCGCGACTTATTTTAGATTGTATCATAATAAGAATTATGAGTAATAAAAATTTATAATGAGTGCTTTTGTGTGAAAAACGTGCTGCAATCCCGTTCGACCATAGATGGTTACGATGCAACTAAAATTGAACACAAAGTTGGTAATTTGCTCTACGTGTAGGAAAAAATTGAGTCAGTTTTGAAATTCTGATACAACGCCATCATTGCTAGAGGTTGAAGATCAAATTGAAGTTGATGAAATGTATTTCGATAAAGGCATTGCATTCAATTTGATTAATGAATGCATACAGTATATTAGAGAAGATACATTCGACAAGAGAAGATTTAGTGACTGTAAATATGTACAGTCAAAATTGAAAAAGTCTAGTTGAGAATTGCAAAGAAAGTTTTCTCTGGTACTATAGATAATGATGAAGATAATTTCAGAGAGGAAGAATATTTCATAGTTAAAATAAAAGAAAATTTCCATAAATTACAAGCAAAGACACCAAACTTGTTTTGTTGTCTTTACTTTCAAGAGAATGGAGCGTCGACAAAATTATAGAAGAGTTTCCAGGATCGACAAGCTATATGATCAAGAAATCTAGAAAACTTCAAGAAGATCAAAGCGTTCCATCAACTTATGGGAAAAGCTTAGATGCTGATATCAAGCAATTAATAGAAAGTTTTTACTGTGAAGGCGATATCAGCCCTTTAATGTGAGAAAAAAAAAGACAATGTATCTATAAAAGTAACAAAAATGTATTTTCTCAGATTCAAAAATAAGATGTTTTGCTTTTTTGTTAGATTGAAAATCAGAAAAAACATATTCAAAAACGCCTGCTTTTGGCTTACCTTAGGGAGATATATTATTGTATAATTCAAAGAAGTTCATAATAATGTTAAGATTGGATTTTCCCAATTCGCGTCGTTAAGACCAAAGGACTGCACTTTGGCCGGGGCATCAGGAACTCATTCCGGGTGTGTTTACACCATCCATCAAAATATCAAACTCATGTTTGAGGGTAGCAATATATCAAGGCTGATAGAAAACGAAGATAAGCATCTCAATGACTGCAGAGCCTGCTTAGCTTTTTAGTAATTTGTCACCCTCCTGATATAAATTGTTACTTGGACAAGTGCCCTAATTGCCTAAACTATTCTGAATTAAGGAGAATCTTTGACACTGCTTTAAATAATCACTTCATAGAAAAAGTAACATACTATCAGTGCACCCACACAGACCGATCAAAATTTTAAGTGAGAATTGAAAACTCAGAGCTTTTTGAAACGGCTTGGTGTTTTCATTCGTCATGTTTTTATAACTGATCAACAAAACAGGTACATAAAGGAAGTCAAAACTCTCTTAACGAAAACGGACATACTTGTTTTATTGGACTTTTCCGAAAATTATGATTTTGTTGTGCAAGATACAGTGCAGGGATACCACTGGACTAACGAACAGGCGACGATTCACCCTTTCGCAATATATTACCGGAACCAGATTGATGATATTTAAAATGAAAGTTTTGTTGTAATCAGTGACTGCTTAAAGCATGACACTATCGCAGTACACTTATTTCAGCGCCATCTCTTAGAGTTCCTGCACAAGAAATGCGAACATTTCAAGAAAATTATATATTTTTCCGATGGATCTGCTGCGCAGTACAAAAACAAAAAAATTTTTTTAATTTAACATTGCATGAACAGGATTTTGAAGTGAATGCTGAATGAAACTTTTTTGCGACCTCTCATGGTAAGAGCGCATGCGATGAACTTGGTGGTATAATAATAAGACTGGCTGCCAGAGCTAGCCTACAAAGACCGTATAGGCAACACATAAAAACTCCTTTACAGAATATGGATTTCTCCTACGTGACCACACATGAGTATAATGAAGAAAAATTATTGATGGAATCGAGATTTTCTAATTTAAGAATTGTGCCGGAAACAAGAAAACTTCATCATATTTCATCTGTTTCACAAGGAGTAATTAAAGGAAAATATTTTTCCTTTTCCTCGGGACAGAAAGGCCCCAGTGTGACTTTTTTTTTTAAATGAAAATATTTATTACAGAATATTAAGCCGCCTATAAAATATTATTTTGACCGAGCACATAGAGATCCCAACTTGAAATTTGAAAAGAAAATAGAGGACGAATCTCTCTATAAAATATAAAAATATAAAAAAAGACAAAATACCATTTTTTGAGTTATTCAAGGATATATGTAAAAAGGATATTCTGGAATATCATTCGTCCTTGAAAATAAAAATTATTCCAAATCTTTGAAAGTTCACCTCTTCCTGAATTCAACAAGGTATTTGAATATTTTTGAAGTTCCGTTAGACGCAAACTGTATCGAATTCTGCAAAAGTTTATTGCCTTGTGATTCATACCACTCCAATGAGTATTTCTACCACTTTTTAGCCAAATAGGAGGGAAGTCGTTCAGAGCTCCCCATATAGCATCGGCGATCTATCGTAGAATGACCCTAATACATTTCACACGATTTACGAAATAAAAAAACCAAGGCTTACATTTTGATACGGGTGTTCCAACGTACTCTAAGGAAGTAGTAGGTTTGAGTTAATTTAACGATATAATTAAGTTTTGTGATTTTATATGTAATAGAAAAATTAAACGTGATAAAAGAGGCTAAGTTTACTTGGAAAGATTAGTAAAGCCCAATAGTTAAGTACAAATAATTTGTATTTACAGACCGTTATATTGGGATATTTTTATTTTTTTTTAATTAATTATTAATTTTAATTACAATATAATATTTATATAAATAACGTGAAAAAAAAAACATCTATCACAAGTGTTGATATACTGTTCGGAAGGATATTTAAAATTAGTTTAGAAATAGTAAGGGGAAATTTTGTTTGCCATATTACAAGAATTTGTGTATGGCATCATCCGCAGCGTGTTTTCAGGTTAAAGCATATGTCATTTATCCTTGGATAACCAAACCAATAAGACACGTTCATATTCGGGTGGTATTTGCACGCTATGAACTGTGTCACTATAAAGATTAAAATCAGACTAACTAAAATCGACAAGGAAAAAACACTAAGAAAGTATAAGATAACTTACAAAAGCTTTATTATTTTGCGAGTCTCCTATATTAATCAACGGTTTCATCCAACTTTCATAGCTTTTAATTATTATGCCTTGATTTGTTGTAGCATTTTGGAGCCAGTCCTGAACTAATTGAGTTACATCAATAGAAATCCATTGACCGATACCGTTTGGAATTTTATGTTTCGACTCTGTTACGTTGATTGTATGCGTTGCTAAAGTACTATTAAAACGACGAACTACTCTGTTTATAGTTATTTTAATATCTTGGCGATCTACTGCGATGCTGTTATTTATTTTGAGTAGGTCAGGTTCGTTCTCTCGAATCCAATCACGCCCACGAATATAAACATAGAGAAGGGCTTGGGAAACAGTTGAATGTTCGTTGTTTTTAAATTTGAAATTAAGAATTTCTGCCTTACGATTATGCCGCATACGTGGTGCTGCAAAAAAAAGAAAAAAAAATTCTTAATTTAATAAATTATAAGTAATTGTTACAGGTACAAATATCAAATGTGAAAGTACTTAAAGGAGATCTACATCAACTACACTATTTAAATGATTGCATTTTGTAGCAATAACTCTCATAGTTTTAAATACCATATACGAGTACATACATATGTGCTTGAAACAAGAGGAATTCATCCATTCAATCGCTTACTTTAACATCAAAAATTGTTGCCTTTCTCTCATTTACGATAAATAGCAAATTAGTTGACTCGTTGCTCATGTGGTCTCGTATATTGCGCATGCATATGCATATGTACATACGTGTATATGTAGGACTATGTGTTCTAGACATCTAAGTGCATATACGTATTTGTAGGTGCCGCATGTGCAGAGGGTAAACAAAAACACCGTTACTCGATTAATAAGAATCGATCGGACTTAGAAGAGTTAGAGAGGCGGGTAACGGATATGAAGGGGAGATATTCCTGTGACCTAACTTCTTCCTTCAGAGGATTTTTAACTGAAAAATCTGGAGTTTATATATCAGTTTTGATATATATATTGATGTTTTTTCTGCACCTGCAAATCCGCTAAAAAAAATATAATTTGTGTGTAAAATACAACAACAATAAAGCGATGTAAGCTAGTCAGTTTATATTTGCGATCTACGTAGAAATTAACTTCGTAACCCTTAATTTAAGTTGTTTTAGATATTTTTTTCTGATGCTCACAAAATAAACACTGGTGTGCCCAGGGCTTCGTTGTATTTCTAACACTCTTTTAAATTTTCATCAACGATTTTTTGTCTGCTAATTCTAGACCGAAATTTTCCTTGCTGACGACAGTACCCTTTGCTTTTCATATTCGTTCCCTAACTCACGTCCCTGCTCTTCGGCTATAGAACGGGAGCAGCAGCATATGTTAAGCTTATTAAAATCTGATATTAATAGCATAACTAATTGGGTAACCACTACACATTATTTAGAATGACACTTGCATGGTCGAAACCGAAAAACTTTCCATTCTCGGTATGTGTGTGAATGACGACTTACGTTGGAATAACCACGTATTCGATGTCATCAAAAATGCTGCGAAATGTCTAGAATTTCACAAGCAATATAAGAAATATTTTACGCCTCTGATCTGACCTTAATATATAAGGCATTTACCGCCCGAAATTGGAGTACAATGCCCATATCTGTTCGGGTGCGCCCAAAACATAGCTTCACCTTCTAGATACGAATCAAATCCGTGCAATAAAACTCATAGCTGATAATAATATCACCCAGACAATGAACACCCTTGAACACCGACTTAATGTCTCGTGCCTCTCTCTGTTTAACGCTATTTCCACCACGAATGCTCATAGAATTCGCCAGTAGCATTCCGCCCCTTCAAACTTTTAACCGTAACACCCGTCTCGCTATTAATGTTCATCAGTATACCCTTAAGCCGCACAACTCGTTTATGGAATGCCCTGCCTAGTTTTTTATTTAGTACTCATTATAACACTCAAACATCGGCACCTCTATTTCCAAATCCCTGTTATATATCATATGATTCGCCTGAGTTACATATGATATAAAGACAAAAGAAAAACGTAGGTCAACAGATAGCGGCCAATCACCGGACACAGTGCATCATCAGCGACAGGGAATCGATCACCGGCTGACACAAATCAAATCGTCGAATCATCGCTTATTGGTTATAAAAACCCAACAACAACCCCAGCTAGTCGCTTTGTAATATGATATTTGTTGATGGTTGATCGCAGCGACGCTGAGTACGGCGGGTCACTTGAAACTAAGTATTCAATGATTGTAAAAGAAAAATAAAGAATAATTAAGTATTACTGGCCTGTGGCCCAATAGAATTAACCAATTGTTTTTTTATTGTCGTTCGCCACATAAAACATTAGTCCCGCGCTATGTGCAAGCATTTTAATTAAAAAATCCGTAAACAAAAATAAATGTAATTGGCTCACCAACCGATAGCTGAACTTCCACTAAATATTAAAAATATATCTGTGCTATCAGGTTTTTATGTGTGACTTTTAAGTGGAGTTGGTGATTTTACCTCACTTATATCCAGAATGGCTTATTTCACCGCAAGCTGAAATATTTCAGAAGCTGCTTTTAACTCCATCATACGAATGTGTCAATCCAATATTTAAGTTCATCCGCAATCGCATACCAAAACTGTTGCTCTTACATTCAACGAAGATATTCTTTCGAGCAATTAGCAGGATATGGTAAGTACGGGAATATATTGTCGAATCACCCTCCAGTTCTTTCTAAGATATAGCGCTTGTTTGTCAAATGGCCCAGGGGATGGCGTCAAATTTGAGACTCCTAATAGGAAGTGGTTAAAAATCAAGGGCTCCTGGTGCTCACCTGGGACTGGAAGATGTGTCAACGGACGACTGTTGTTGACGTTCTCCAATTCTATTGCTAGTCTTTACGAGGTTTTCAATTTCGGCACTAATACATAGAACGTTTAATAGAGCACGTTTAAAAGATTGCTTGAGCCGCTGCCAGCGAAAGTCCTTATGTGGGTTCAACAGATTTGCCTTAATTTTTAGTTACATAAATCATGATTAAGATTCATTTTTTAATGTATAAAATATTTATGGGATTTAATATGTGCTTTGAGAATATATTTAAACGAGCTAAGCTTATGGCTTCGGCTATGTTATTTAAATAATCTGTTAGTATGCCTAAATATTAATAATTAAGTTGATTAAGATATTGCATGTCGGTGTCAAACCGATTTTGCCTACATTTTCATACAAAAAATTGTACCTTCTTTCAAAGTCTCTGGGGACTACCTATTTGAATTTCTTTTAGTAGTGTTACACTTTGTGAATTACTTTACTTGTTTTCTATAAATTACACATAGTACAAAGAATTATTTTGTAAATTAAGTCCAGTAATATTATGTACATAAATTAAATATTTATAAGTTTTTTTCATTGGTTTTAAATAATATTTAAATATACTCTGTAGTTAAGGCAACTAGAACTATCATTACTATTATTAAAGAATGATTTTTGTGTTTATCATTATTCTTAATTATCGTTATTCTTAATATACTATCTTTATTATATCCTTTAGATAATTGAAATGGAAATTAAAAAGCCAGTTTTTATCTCTCGAGAAAACGACAGAGCATTGATACTACAGCGTATAGCGTGCGGTAGTAGGTTGAAAATTCTTGGTGGAAATATAAAAATTTAGAAAATGGTGGGTGTTACGTGGTGGAACAAACGCCAGGAATCTTTCGTTGCTTCTACGAGTTAACGAATATCCACTCCTTAGGTAAAATATTTTAAGCACTTTAAAAAGTAAAGATATTTGAGAGGAAGTATTTAAGAGTTGCAAAATGCAAAAACTGTGTCCTAGATGTTTTTTTCTCCAAATGATTTTGTTGCTTTGTTGGATTTTGTTGCTATACGTTCCTACCCAACAAACGAGACCAAATTGCACCTTTGATTGTACTAGGCTGTGATAAATTCTTTCTAAGAGTTTACGATAGTAAAATAATCTTAGATGAAACATTATACTGGTAGTTTTTAACAGATAGGAAGTATGAGCACTCCAATTTAATTTCTCATCAAAGTCGAGACCTAGATAGTTTTGCCACAAGTATTGGAACTTACCATCACATATTTACAATATGTACTGTGATAACTTATTTTAGGGAGTTGCGTAATTTTAGATGATAGGCTTAAAATCATAATTTTGGTTTTATCACTTATGACTATTATGATAACTGAACCAATGTCTAAGTTTTTCTAGGTAATGATTCATTTCCGCAAACAAATCCAAGTATTGGAATACGAACAAGCTATGTCATCTGTAAATCCGGTTTGTAGCCCTTTCAATTGTTAATTAAAGACTGAATTGATATAGATTAAAAATAGAACTGAACCCAACACCGAGCCCTATGGAACGCTTATATCAATATTCTGGCCATTACTCAATTTACCTTCTAACTTAATTTCTTGTTTACTGTTATTAAGGTACGAAGAAAACCAATTGAGCATAAAACCTCTTAAACCAGCGTTTTATAGTTTTGTTAGTAGTTACTTATGAACCACAGTATCAAATGCTTTGGTTATATTTATAAGAAGTGCAGCAGTATTCTTTTTGTTATTAAGGCTTTCGTAATTATAATTACAAAATTTTAAGAGTGCATCCTCCGTTGAACTGCCAGCTCTGAACGCATATTGATTTGTACTTAAAAAAGAATAGCGCTCTAAAAAAGAGACTACTTTTAATCGCTTTCTTAAAAATTTTTGAAAGAACAGGAAGAAGAGAGGTAGGCCTGAAATTACTTAAATTGTTTCTTTCCCCCTTTTTAAAGTTAAGTACCATCTTAGTAACTTTTAAGGAGTCTGGAAAAATACCAAAGTAAATACTTTTATCATGAATATAGTAGTTGCTAAGCAATAGTATAGTACTTGGATGAATCAAACTTGCATCAAAAAGTGTATTTAGGGCCACACTTGTAAAGAAGATATTAAAGGCATCAGCCATCTCAACGTGTTCAGAGATGACCCTGCCATTATAATTAAGACAAATCGTGTTAATCAGAGATATTATTTTGTTGAGTAGATCGTTCACAATTGTCCATTCTTGTTTAATATTGTCTGATCTGATTCCTGATTTATATTTATAATTCACCTTTTTTTAAAAAAGTTGACGACGTCCATGGTCACAGTCTCTTTAATTTATTATTTATTCTTGAAATCATCCGAGAGCATGTTGCGACATGATTTTTTAAAATATTGGAAAAGTTATTAAAGGCTATGGACGGGTCTCCTTCAAGAAAGACGGCTGTCTAATTTCCGTAGATTAAACACGTAATAACTCGATCATAATTAATTACAGAGTTATCATGTGATAAATTATTTAATTTGTTTATGTGGCTGCTAAAATTAAAAAAAAGACCTGTCATACGAGGATCGAGCTCGAACAGACAAGCGAACAATTTGGATACCACATATATGATCAATGCACGTTTGAGAAGAGTGTGAAATTCTAGCGGGTTTATCAATACATGAGTACATCCCATTTGCCGACATTACGGAGAGATATTCATGTACAATCGAAGATTCACTTATTGTATCTAAATTAATATCTCCTAAGATAAATAACTTTTTTTACTTTTTCAGCACCCAATAAATAACTCAGTTCTTAAACAAAAACGACCTTACTCTTTTCGTGCAACCTATAAACGCACATAAAAATAATTTTTTTTTTTTCATCAATTGTGCAAGAAACTTTAATTACATCCGCACTTATGAAATAACAACTACAGTACTCATATTCAAAGTAATTGTTAACAAACACAGCAACTCCTCCTGCTGCACATGTATAGCATGAAAATTAAAACATGGTATATTATAAAGTTCTAGTTCATGTTCAAATATCCAAATCTCAAAGAGGAAAATTAAATCAGGCTTCTTAGCAAGGGATTCAAGATGGGCTAGAAATAAATCAAAATTTCTTAGAACGTAAAACACTTTTTAACATCCCATCTTCAAATTTACAAAATGGAATAATATTTAGAATACAGCTTTGGGAATAATGGAGTACGTTATTATTTTTATTAAACATAGTAAAGAAAGAAATTAAGATAAATTTTCTAGGCCTTCAAAACAACAAATTTTTTGTACCTTTTCGTCTTCTTGTTTTTTCTTGTTATCAACACTGGAAGATGACACAGTACTCAAAAGAGTGATACATTCGATGCAGTAACGGCGCTGACCAAATTTTCTCTTCGCGGAGTAGGTGGTGGTGAATGTATTGATTTTCGCCTACGTTGATCACATGAATTACACCGATACGAAATATTGTTGGTTTTAATGTATTCAATGTAACTTTGCTGTGAATTCACACAAGCTAAATGGTAGTAGACCTTGCACACTGCGCATTGGATTTTTAACCAAGTTCTTTCAACTATAAGTCCAAATTTACACGGCATAATTAACATGTAAAGATTTGAATTTATAGAAAAAACTATGTGATTCTAATAAAAATTGATGAGTCTTTATACTTTGGAGTTTATCGACTAGAAAAACACAATTTAACCAGCCACGACCACCTCAAACACTGAAACTGAACTTGAAGTATGAAGCACGTCATGAAGTCTGCTTGGTGTTTCAGGGGTTTCAAATTCAGGCTTGGAAGGGTTCCTATCGTATATGTATCGTATATATGACCTTTCTCACAGCTGTTTATGATTTATATAATTGTAGATTCTAGGTAAGGGAAATACTATTTTCTTTTAGGGTGTAATAGAGTCTCATTAAATCCCCTATGGCCACTAATTTTATAGTAATCAAAAATAACCTTGTCTTGTAAGTCATTCTCCGACTCCAGAGGGTATTGCTAACCTTAAAATGCCGGAACACGTTTTAAGTTTGTTGGAAAATTGGATAAAAAGAGAAAGAACGATTTTTGGTTACTTCGCTCGATGGGTGGAATCCAATACTTAATGAGGAGACTAAATTATTAACTTCCAAATTGGCTTGATGTTGTTTTTAGGTAACCATTCACCTCAGAGATTTTAGTTGTCTGAAGAAATGTCTTTCGGGCACTGTATTGAACCCCGAACCGCCCGATTGGAAAGCTAATACACTACCACTTGAGCCCTGGCTACACAAAATAGATAGGTAGGTATAGGTATATTTTAAATAAACCGATTGTGTTTGTTTCTGAGTAACCTTTATTTTTGAATATAATTCTGATTGAGACCTGATGTATGCTTCCCGATTTGGCAAGAACAGGTTGGATATTGAATTCGTTCAATAGCTTTTCAGAAACTACGCCCTCGTCGTGGTTTCATAATGAATTGTTGAAATACTGCCATTGCTGACTTTTTTTGTACTGAGTCTTTATTTCAATCATTAGTATAGTTATGGAAGAAATCTTAACTGCTTAAACATATCAAAACTTGGTGTTCTACGATAAGTTTTCGATAAGATTCTTACGGCATGTTTTTGTTTGTTTAAAAGAAGTTTTATGGTGTTGAAATAGATACCACCTCAGCAGGAAATACCATATTGCAATTTTGGTTTTAATAATTCATTGTTAACTAATTTTAAAAGAATTAAGTTGCAATAAAAGCTTAGGTGGTACAGTTGTCTAACAACATTATTTAAATAATTCTAAATACAGAAAATATGTTCTTACCATTTAAGTTTATAATCCAATACTACACCTAAGTATTTCAAATTGTCTACACACTCAAATTTAAAGCAATCATCACAACAATTTATATTTGTATTAAAGGGTAACTTTTGAGATTGAGATAGGCTTAACCGCAAGCATTTAGGAGCATTATAGTGTAAAGCAAGTCAACAAACTTTTCGCCCTTAATACTAAATAACATAAACTTTGTTTTGTTGCTAATTTACATCTTCGAAGTAAATCTTAGTCGAAGTTTACATAACTAACCAACTCTAAATAGCTCATTGATGAATAAATAACATAGGTGCTGTATCATCGGCAAAAGCAGTAACTTTGCCCATAAATGGTTGTAAAAAAGCGAGTTCACGTAGTTCACATCAGTGTTAATAGGCCTTTTAGAACTAATGACATTTTCTATTTACACCACTTGATAACGATTACTCAAATAAGAAGCAAACCAGTCATTAATGAAGAATCCGAAACCTACACTCTATACTTTACTCACAGTAAGCTATGATTCACTGTATCGAAATATTTAGATATATCTACAAATAAAAAAGAAGTAATTAGTGAAATATTTTAACTACTTTGTAACTCCCCTGTTAATTTTAGTAAGGCGTTTTCAGTCAAACAACCACACCTAAACCCGAATTGAGAATTATCGAAAAAGTTAGTTTTATCTAAGAAAGAAATTATTCTGGATTTTATTCCTCTTTCAAAAATTTTATAAAAAACTAACAGAATCAAGATAGGGCGATAATTGTCCAGACACATTATACCATATTTTTTATGGAGGGGCTAACTACAGTTACTTTCAACGAGTTAGGGAAAATACCTTTTAAAAAATGTTGTCACAAGAAGAAGAGTTTGATGTTTTAAGTGACTTAATAATTTTATGTATTTCAATCGGTGAAAACTCTTCAAAGTGAAAGCTAAATGGCTGATGTGGTTCATTTTAAGAATAAGGAGTATCTGAGTAGCTATTGGATAAACCTACATTACAAAAGAAGTCATTAAACAAATTTGCAGCTCGAATAGGTTCAGAAACAGCAGAATTGTTAATGCTTATCCTTATATTACTAAAAGGTTTATTTTTATTCAAAATTTCATTTATAACCTGCCAATTCTCTCTAATGTTACCTACATTTGACATAAATCATACATACAGAAATAGTTATTTCTACAAAATTTAACTTCATTATTGATTTCACGACTGAGTTTGACATAACGATTGACCAAATTTGAATTATTGCGATGTGTTCTAATGATACAACAGAGTTTATTTTTTGTTCTGATTTTGTTTAATAATGAAGTGTTCATCCAAGGTTTAAAAAATTTAAATTTCTTATTCTGATGATGTTCAATTACAACACTCTTTAAAATATAAGACTGCAATTTCTTAATGAACAAATCAAAAGCAAGTGATTTATCGGATTCAGAATAAATAGTATCCCGAAATTCGAAATTCAAATAAGATTTTAATTTAAAAAAGTCGACTTTTCGTAACATTTTTTTATTAGAGTGTTGTTTTCCTGTAATACTGGTGTTTAATTGAAATGATATTAATTTATGGTCTATAATACTAAAATCAAATACATTTGTATTATAATTTACTTCTACATTTTTGCTTAACCATACGAACACATGGCAAGAGCTAAAGCGAGTAGGTTGAAAATGATCATATTTAAAACCAAACGATGACAATACAGATAGAAATAAATTCGTCTAAGAAGAATCACACAGATGTTAAATATTAAAATGGAAAATTATATTATATTTTGTGATTTTTGTTCATCCAGAAACTTCGAAAATTCATTTAAAAAAATGTTTACGGGACATTTATGTAGTCTGTAGAAACATATAAACCAATAATGAACCACTGATATTTTGCATTTAACCTTAACCTACGGTCCTCAAATGTACTGACGCGAACGGGCTTCGGATCAAATTTGACCTAGTACTCTATTTTCAGGCTTTATTTCAGATATTTGTTTGTTTTTTACTTGAAGATTTTATTATTTAATAATGTTGATATTAAAAAAGAAAAAACAAAGTTATTTAAATAAACATTTAGGTAGATTTATTTCAACTTCATGTTTTTCATAAATACTTTAAAAAAAAACTTTTAATTCAATAATAAAAGAAAAACAATACAGTCAGTTATTACAATTCGTACACAAAGTTATATATACTTATTACAAATGTCGCAAATTATTCCCGTATTATTATCTGTTTTTTGGCATAATTGACATCGATTTCTTTTAGTTGTTTTTCTTCCTGAACTATTTCACGATTGAGATGATGAAAATGGTTGTGTATCGGTTTAAAAATCACTTTGAATTTTTTTTACAACTTCAAGTGAAAAATGTACTCGAGGTAATGTTTGTCACTTTTTTATGAAGGCAGTCACAACCTGCATACCAAGACTTTCCAAAAAGTAGCGGCGCTTTGAGAGGCAGCCATGTATAGTTACCGGATTTGAATAAAACAAAAGCGTTATAGCCTGAAATATCGAATATATTACTGAACATTACTTGAGGTCACCGTTTTGTCATTCTTTTGCAAGTTAAGCCACTTACTGCTTTGTCCAATGTGTCTACACCCCCTTTACATTTGTTATAATCCAGATATAATATAATCGGCTTTTTATCCGAGCGATCACTTACTTTTGAGTCATGATGATGTGTTGTACTTAGTAGATTTACAGATTTATTTTTTTTCGAAATATAAGATACGTGAGTAGTATTCTCGCTAAATGCAAAATTAGATGAATATATTGGTCTTCCTTTTATATTTACTATTTCTGGTGGTAATTCGGGCTTGTTTTTACGTATTGTTCCTACTAGTGTAATTTGTCTTCCCAGTAATTTTTGTGCCAATTGATAAGACGTGAAAAAGTTGTCAGTTTTGACTTTTGTCCTTTTAGCCCTACAATCAAATCAAGAACTACACGCATACCTTAATTTTTTTTTCTGGAGTACTTCTGATTTCCTTGCCAGTATAAGGTTGAATATTCTAAACATAGCTCCTTGCAAAATAACAAAGTACCCAAAACTTGATTCCATATTTCGCTGGCTTTGATGGCATGTGCTGCCGGAAGCGACATCTTCCTCTGAAAGCTACTAACTGCTCATTTATTGTCACATTTTCGGATAGATTGTAAAGTTTTGGCAATATGTCAACCCACTGATTCCACAACTCACGTATAGAAGCAAATTTATCTAACAGTCGTCGTTTACTTCGATTTTCTCTGTTGTCGAACCTCATGACTTTTTAATTTTTTTTTTTGAAAATCTTCAATGACATGTTTGCATGTTTCATAAACTTTCAGTTCTTTCGTTGTTTGATCGAAAAACTCCGGCCAATAAAAGTAGTCCAATGAATGCAAATAGTTCGGTGCTATCAAAATCAGTCCATTCTTCGTCATATATGCGTCTGTCCTCAAGGTTGGTAAAGGTCAAAATAGTACGTATCAAAGAAGATGGAAAAAATAATTCAAAGCTGGAAAGTTCGACTTCTGTAATTCTAGAACAAGAATAACGTGTCAATCCTGCTATCAATTTTATAATACTTTTTCTTGAGGCTCTTCCGGCACTGTTTTCATTAGGTTTTGTTGAGTAATTTATTTGACCATTTTTTGACACCATCATTTCGGTAGGCACAAAGAAATTTTCAACATCAATAAAATCACTGTCTGGTGAATCAGGTGCCTCAACATGATCCTTGAACTCAGAACAAGATTATTCTTCATCCGAAAATACGGTCAAAGAGAATTCACTTTCGCTATCACTCATAACTACAAAGGTACAATTTCCAAGCAAAGGTACGTACATTTCACTTAATGTTTACTGTAATACTAGAAAAGCGCCGTAAGTCCAACAATGTAACTGCACAACCAAAACTGATTCTATTCTTGGATGAATAAGTTATTCTCCGGAAATCTGAGAACAAATGCACAATGCAAAGATAGATACAAAATCGCAGATAAAACAACAATATGCTGGTTGGGTCATAAATGACCAAAATTTAGTAGGTAATTAGAAAACAAAGCAAACTGAAAATACCGTCTGATTCATACGTTGGGTCAAATTTGACCCGAGGGACACAGGCGTAAAAAAGTTAGTATGTCGCAAAGTTCATAATATTTTTTATAAAATCATACGTAATTGTATTCAGCTCAACTCTTTAAAAAAAATTCAAGAAATATCAAGTCCTTCAAAAATTTTGTCTTAGAGAAAACTTAATTTCTTTCTTAAAATGCGTCAAAAATGACCCGAAGACCATAGGAAGGTTAAGACAAATTATATCCGCACACTCCAATTAACTTTACTTTAAAAAAAAAAAAAAAAAAACGCGACACCACAATCTGAGTATGTATCGTTGCAAGGACCTTCAAATTTAAAATTCGGAATAACAACACAATCAGACATTTCATAATTATAGTATTTACCCAGATTTCTGAAAGAAATATAATATCCGGTAAATGATCCAAAGTGCAAGATGGAGTAGAAAAGTATTAAAATTAGTTCTTAGGAAAAGAAAATACCTGCACTATGTTTAATACAGAAAGATTTTAAACTATATGATAATGTGGACAAAGTATTATTGCAAATGACATTGATTTGGGGATACATATTCGAGTTATTAATATTTGTAATTAATGAATTTAGTGCTAATAATTTGGATTGATTGTAAGATCCTTAAAAGAACTTATCCACAAAGCTCTATTTCCCTCTTTCCTTTTTATGGGTATTTTTGAATCTCTTAGCCAAACATATTTACAAATATTACTCTTTTTTAGTTCGTTTGCCTTTTTTAAAAGAGACCTTAGTGAGACAATCAAACTAATTTATTATCATTTATCCCCCTAATAAGAGATAATAATTTAATATATAATCCTAATCAGGCTCTTAATCATGAATTTGATGAAATTGTAATGTGTTTGCTAAATATGAAGGGCTTTAAAGGCTATTTATTTGTTCCCGAGACGACTCCACTGCCAAAGTAAGCCATTCGTCGTATTTAATTGTTCCTTTTTCAGGAAACTGATATCATTTTCGATCTGGAAATTCATTATTTGTTGCACAACAATGTGTTATTGCACACTTAATTCTTTTCCATGGCATTTTCTGTTGTAAACAATTTTCTATTGCTATTTTGTTTTCTTCCTATGGATATATGTATGTAGTTATATCCTGTATAACCTGAAAACTAATTGGTAAATATTCTAGCAAAGGCGTTCAACCCTTTCTAGAAATATTTTAAATTTATTTAAAACTTAAAAGATTTTAAAAATATAGCTTAAAATCAAAAGAAATAAAATATACAAATTTGATTTGAAAAGGATAGTTTCAAATCCCTAAACACTATTAAACACTAAATTTATTTAATTTTACTTTTCAACTATATATGTATGTATAATAGTTCATGCACATCAAAATAATTTGTTCTCAAATATATGCAAAGTAGTAATTGACTTTTCCTGCCTTTCTCACATTCATACACATATCCGTTCATAAAGCTACCCCACATAAAAATTTTCTTTACTTTTTGAAGTAGTACACATGAAAAGCAATAAGCCCAACATCTCTTTGCACTTCCTACGTTATCTCATTCGGTTTTTCTGCTGCAAAACACGTTTCAGTAACAAAAAACTTTTCCCACAAAAATTAACAGAGAGCAGAGAGAAGAAAGCTTTCTTTATTCTGTTTAAAGCTATTTGTCTTGTAGGCCAAAGTTATATCTACTAGCAGTGATTATACGGACACACTCCACAAATATACAAATGCTATTAATTCAAGAAAAACGTGCAATAAGCGAAAAAAGTTAAAAAGATCGCATACGGCTCAACATATGCCCAAGATACATAAATGAGTTTTTCCCATAATGCTTTTTTTAACGTAGGGCTAGAGTGACTGTCAGTGTAGTACTATTTTTCCTCCCAATGCTGGTATGAATTGAAGTATGTGGAGTGACCAGCTTTGCTTTTGTAAAGTAGGTTTTGTTTGTCTTTTTTGTCATTGGGTATTGATTATATGGGCTTCGTTATAGTTTTTCCAAATAAATGCTTCATTCTAGGATATGAAATTGAACCTTTTTGCTTTTTTTATGACTTCGTTAAATATCATATTTGATGATTTTAAGTTTTATTGTCTACACGTTTTATGTCATAAATTTTAAAGCAGATGGTCACACTAATTATGTAATCAAACTGGAGAGGGGTTTGTTTACATTTTTTCCGCACGTCTCTTTAAAGGCGGACTGGAGTTAGATTATTATCGGTTTTTCGATATCTTGAATTGGAAGAATACCGGGTGTCGCGTGAGTGAAAATAATAATAGAACTCCGCATTATGTTCTTTGACGGTAAATTTTATTGTTTTCTTTACAACTATTTATACTACTGATGCGGAGGTCAGATATCTTATTTTCTAAATACAAATGAATATACTATTATTATTAGGATTTACATATGCACAGTGGTTTAGCCGTAGGTCATAGGGCCGAAATACCGATGTTGCAAATATGATGTTATTTTACTGGTATAGGAAACATAAAAAACCCTTCTATTCACAGGTATAAAAAACATTGCAATTACAAACACGGCACAGTTAATTTTGTGCACCGGAAGTGGTAATATCTGATTAGTGCTCATTAGTTTATTTGTTCACATAAGTTGGTGTTGTTTGTAAAGTGTGATTTTACCGAGAAATTTATTGTTTGTGATATAATTGTGCAATGGATATTCAAATGAAAGGTATGTACGATATTTTTAAAGTAATTATGTTTTCCCTAAGAATATAATCTCTTATTTCCCTAGCCTTAATAACCGCAAAGTCTAGGTGCTCTGAGGGTTGTTACAGGTCATTGAGGAGACTAGGTCCAGTATTAGAAATTTTTTTTTTTTTAATTATTTGTGTTTTTCTTTTGCAGGTACAACCATTACGTGTTCTTTTACCCGAATGCTTGTTTTAAATACATGGATAGCTACAAAAAATTAAGAAAATGAAGAAGAAAGGTTTCGGGAAGTGTTTGGATCCTTGCGAATTCTTAACCGGATGCTGAAAATATCCAGACTGATTGCTTGAGAAATCTCCTTTTGAATCTCTGTAAGCGGTTTGCCGCATATTGGAAACAATTTAGGAAAGCAAAACCTAAACTAGTGGCCAAATACGAATGCTGGTTAAATGAAACCGAAGTTTGCATACTTAAAGTATCTGATGGAGAAGTATGTGGAAACTACAACGACGAGCAAAAGGAATCTCTTCAATCTACAAGTGGAACGCGATACAAGAAGGAGTTTAGAGACTGCAGCAAGAGGTCCAAACGTCGCAGATTAGCAGTTTTATCACAGATGGACGATTCCGCTGTAACTACTTTACTTAGCAGTTCAAATCAATCAGAAAGCTCTTTGGAATTCAGCACGGATGAAGTTGTTTCATTTATTAATGAAGCTAAGCTTACTAAAAACCAATATTTAATATTAATAGAAGGGATCCATTCTAAAATACCAAAAGTTTTTCCGTCCTATCATAAAGTGCTGGAAGCCAAAAAACGTTGTTATTCAACTGATATTAGCCTGACGGAATCTTTTGCTGAAATCAATTTGCAATCATTTTTAGACCATACATCAAGTAACCTAAGGATGACTTAGTTTTAATTGGTAAATCGGGTTCTGATGCCAGCACGATATAAGCCATAATGGATATAAGCGGAAATTTTCAGGTTCAACTATCGAAGATTCGAGTTTATTTTTCACATCTTATGAACCTCTTTAACTTGTTTATAAACCAAATACCTGTGACGAATCGATTATTTCATCTACTAGGTGCCTGCAGACCAATTGGTTTTCAATTTACAAAAGAAACAAAGGAGATCACCTTAAAAGAAGAAGTTTATTTCAAAAGCCAAATTAACCAGTTAGTCCCTACTTCATTGTTTATTAATGGCCACGAAATAAAAATCACCCATTCCTTACATTTGACAATGGTTCTGCACTTAGCGACTTATCTACGAGTAGGTGTTACATTTGTGGTGCAACACTAAAAGAGATGAACGATTTAAATATATGCTTAAAAGAGGTCCCTGATACCAGTAAATTTGAGTTTGGCTTATCTCCTCTGCATTCATACATTACATTTTTCGAGTTTTTTATTCACGTTTCTTATCGAATTAATATTAAAAAGTGGCAAGCGCGTTCTGCAGAGGATAAAGTAAGTCTTACTCACAGAAAAGAGCAAGATACTAGTAAATTTGAGTTTGGCTTATCTCCTCTGCATTCATACATTACATATTTCGAGTATTTTATTTACGTTTCTTATCGAATTAATATTAATAAGTGGCAAGCGCGTTCTGCAGAATATAAAGTAAGTCTTGCTCAGGGAAAAGAGCTGGTTCAACGGCAGTTTAGGAAAAAATTAGGTTTAATTGTAGACAAACCTCGAACTGGAGGAAGTGGCACATCCAATGATGGAAACAAAGCACGTACATTTTTCCATAACTCTGATATTTCATCTGAAATAACAGGTATTAGAAAATATCTTGTTGACAGATGTAGTCACCTTCTGCAAAGCCTTTCTCTGGTTATAAAATCAATTCAAAAAAATTTAAGAGTTTTGCTTCTGATACTGCCAAGATGCTTGTTATACCCTTGGTAAAACTTACCTTCATCAATACATAAATTATTGGTTCACGGAGCAGAAGTGATAGATAGTTCTTTATTATCTATTGGTGAATTATCTGAGGAGGCTGCTGAGTCTTGTAATAAATTAGTCAAACTATTCAGACGCGATAATATTAGGAAACATTCACGAGATGTTACTAACATGGATCTGTTGCACATGCTTCTTGTTAATTCAATTCCACTTATTTCTAGTTTAAGAAAGTTGCAGTATAAGGTAGTCTGCGTTAGTAAAAGAAGTGTTGGATTTATTAAGTTTTTGATCTCTACTGTAACTTTATTATATTAATATATATTACTTGATATTTTTAATACTATGTAAATAGCACTTGTTTCATGTAAAATACTACGTTTTGATAAGATAAACAAAACTAATTTTATTGTTATTATAACCCGATTTTTTTTGTGAGATTATGTTTTTTATATATGATGAATATATTATGCATGAATATACGCTTTTAAAAAAAATAGCTTTTTTGTCTTGTTCTAACCCTCTAGTAGTCATAATAACCATTTTCCAGGCCAAAATGTTATGATTTCATTGTAAATCTGCCCAAAAAACCCTATGACCGCCCTTCTTTAGAACCTTAACCACTGAGATGTTTCCTTACCGCTAATTGTACCTAACTAAACATCTTTTTGGTTGTGCGAGATAATAATATACAAAATAGTAATAAATAAAATACAATGTTTACATTGCCGCTTATTACCCTAAATTGCTTGTTTAGCCTACCTAAATATATCTTTGATGATGCGGTGGTGAGGTAGTAAATATACTTTTATACTATTAAGTTCATACTGCTACCTAACTCGTGTATAAAAGGCAATAAAGTATGTGTTGCTATTCATTCAGTGGTGAACAGTTAAAGTGAAAGGCTTAAAGAAATTGTAACATTAAATATTATTATAAGCAAATGCAAGTGTAACGTTAAATAATATTATGGGAAAACATTATTTTAAGTGTTTGGCGTGCTGGGAGAGATAGAGAAAGAAAATATTGGTTTCAAGTATTTTAAAATACCGGAAAATAATGAGAGGAAAGCATATTAAAACATTTACAGCTCTGTGAAAAAAATAGCCCCAACTATTTGTGAAGGATTCTGAATGAAACATTTTAGAGATATTTTTGATGATAATGACAATTTGGATTTTGTTTTATTTTTTAGTGTTACAAATGAAGTCAAAATAATTTATAAACACAAAATTTTTTCCATTATAACTAAAAATAAACGAATTATGTTCAAGATACATTTTGGAGTGTGAAAAATAATAGCACCAAGAGTAAAAATTCATAAACAAAATTAGTTCTTCAGTAAAATTAATGAGTTTTTGATCTGTAATTATGTAAAAATTTTAGTATTTGGTCTTATTACCTTAATTTTTAAGCACAGCGGAGCAATGTCGTGGCATGGAGTCGATTTATGCCTGACACCTCTGAAGTGGAATACCCCTCCACGCAGCCTGCACAGCTTCCCTTAGTTGCAGTGTATTTTTCGGTTTGGCTTTGAATATGGCTTTTTTAACATATGTCCAAAGGTTTTCGATGAGGTTTAGATCTGGAGACTGAGCCGGCCATTCCATAACCTGAACCCTATTCTGTAAGAATACTCTTGGCCAATTTCTTAATTGATAGTCTTAATGGTATTCTCTGGTTGTTTTGGCCTGCGAACAAATTTCCAAGAGTCCCAAATAAAATAATATTGTTTAGTGAGTAAGAATCTCACACTACCATGAGCGCGTGCTTATGGTGAGCGAACAAATATATATATATATATATATATATATATATATATATATATATGTATATATATATAACTAAAAAAGTTTTTTATATGTGGCAACAGAATATCCATGCCTTAATTGGCATTTTTGATGAAATTACAGTAGACGGTTTTAAGTTTCTTTTAAAATAAAATCTTAATCAAGATTGTTTGGAAAACACGTTTGCTGTTTTATGCAACCGATGAGGAAATAATAAGTTGCCGACTTCATTTCAATTTATGTGTGCTTTTAAAAGATCTTTTTCAGCAAAGTAACATGAAGGATTTTACGCGTGGAAACTGTGAGCCAACTGCAAACTTGTAACTTCCAGACATTAAAGTACAGATGAAACCACAAAATAAAATGAGGACAATGTGGTTTACGCTTTCAAAACTGAATCTGATTATAAAACTTTCGAATTCGCAATTGAAAATGCATTCTACTATTTCGGAGGTTATATTTTGAAAAAATAGCGCCTAAACCACAAGTGTGAGTTGGAATTGAGTCCGCAACTTAACGTTTCCTCACTTTTAACAGATTTCAAAGAATATGAAGGTGCGAATCTAACACTAAACTGCTCAAGAATTTTTAAACTCGTTAAAGTGTCTTGAATAGAAATTTATTTCTTGTTTTCCTATTATGTATTTCCTCAGTAATTTTGAAATGAATATTTTGAAAAATGAATTTTAATACAATTGTTGCAAAAACCAAAATAAGGAATTTTTTATCAAATTTTATGTCCGAGTTCGAGTTTACCATATTTTTAAGCAGTTTAATGAAGGTAACAAAAAAGCTTACAGCAAGCATAAATGGCTGGAGTTCCGAAAACTCACCTCCGATTTGCTTGAAATTTTTTTTATACATAGTCTACCACTTAGAAAGGTTAAATCCAAAACTGTTTTTGGCGCAAACTATTGGAAAGGACGAAAAGCACATTTGAAAATTTAAGAAGAAAATATCTTCTAAACGGTAAGGCGTATGTAGGTAAACTATATCTCAAATTAAAGCTAAAATTGAAGATTCTCATAGTAGAGATAATGAGATATTAACCGTTACAATCTGTTAAAAAGTTTTAAAGTTATAGGTAGATTTGCAAAAACTATTTAAAAATAAAGCAAAATAATTAATAAAAATAATAAGATAATTTTTCAGAGCGTTTTATTTAACTTTATTTCTTGACCTTTCCAACGATACTAAATATTTAATACTTACTGCAATACAATACATAATACGAAGCACTATATTTTTTTATACGTGACATAATAATAATATTAATTTTTTATTCCTTTACAAACAATATTTACAATTCTAACAATAATAAAATATACAATTACATAGAAAGTGATTTCCAAATAATAATGTAAATAAAAAAAAAAAAAATTAAAAAGCTTTAATTTCATTGTATACCAATGGACTTAAACACAGATCGATTTCATTATGATCAAAAGAGAAGAGCCATTTTTTACATTTTTCAAAAACACTGATTTCTTTCTCTCACACCTAAGGTTTACAGGTAACACGTTAAATAAGCGAGCTGCAATAACGTAGAAGACACGGAAGAAGTGTGTTTTATGTGTAGTTGGAATAGTTTTATTTGGTAGTAACCAGAGTTATCAAAAAATATGAAATATATGAAATATTTTTCAATATGTTGCTCGAGATATTATCAGATGAATTAGACGCTTTGAGGGAATACATAATATAAGTTTTTGAATTTGAAGTAAATTCCTCAAATAAAAAAATTTCTGGTTCATGGCCCGGTTCCAGTATGGTATTCAAACTAAAATAAGGAGAATTGCCATTAGAATTTATGTGATGAGAGCTTATATTTGAATAGAAATTATTAAATGAATTACCACCTTCTAATGGCTCAGAAATATCAAGGTCTTTATTTAGTAAAACAATATCGTCGCAGGATTTATTCTTGTTGAATATTTAATTGATAATCTACCATTATTTTTCAGAGTTCCCAATGTTACTAGCTAATTTACTGGTAATGTAGTTATTTTTGCAAATGAATATCTCAGATTTAACTTCTCGACAGTTCCTATCGTAATACCTACCGTTTAACACTAGCATTATTAGGATAATTCTGAATAATTAAACAAATCTTCTTTTTCTTATTAATTTTTTTAAGTACTGGGAAAGACATCCAATTTTTTAAAGGCTTTAACTTATTGTCCCTTTTATTATTCTTCTGGCAAAATAAAGAAAGGTAGTACTTCAATCTTGTAAGAAACAAACCAAAAGCGAAATTAGGATCAGTAGCATTATATACTTCATCCCAGAATTTAAAATTCAAATGTGTTTTTAAAACAACAAATTTTATTATATTCTCTGTTAGCAGATATATTTTTTCTGGTAATCTCACAACTAAGCTGAATACTGCTTAAACTATGGTCAGTTATTTGCAGGTCATAAATTATAGTTTTATAGCTCACACGGCTGTTCCTGTGTAGCCCTATAAACACATGGTCTATACAAGAATGAAAACGACTAGAACTTTAAACCAAATTAAGATATTAAAGATAGATAGATCAGAAGAATCAGCAAGGATATTAATAATAAAGTCACCCAATAAGATATATTTTTATTTTTTATACTATCCAAAGATCCTAAGAACTCATTAATAAATGTTTTTATAGTACACTTATACAAATGTAGATACAGATAAAACAGAAATGGTCATCAGAAACCATGCAATTAATACTAATAATATCTGCATTTGCCAATTTATACTTTCCAATTACACTTTCTTTAAGATTATTACTATACAATACAACAACACCACCAGCTGAATAGGCATCGTTGCAGATAGCATCGAGTATGAAATTAGGATTTATATTAAAATCTGACTTTTCATATTCAAATATCCAGATCTCAGAAAGAAAACTTAGGTCTGGTAAATAATCCAAAGGTGTGAGATGAGAGAGAAAAGTATTAAAGTTAGCTCTTAAACTATGAATATTTTGATAGACAATTGAAAAACCTGATGACTGTTCATTATGGTGGTCAATACAAAAACAATTACATATATTGTAATTAGGTAAAGATTTATTTGACTTAATATTTATGTAATATCATTAAATACATTGGGAGAATCCACGATTAAATTATCATTTAACATTATTTCGAACATGACTTAGAAAGACAATTAGGAAAAAATTCAATCGACTTTCAATTTGGAGAAGTCCTCAAATGAGTCAATTTTTATTTGTTTCTTCACTAAATGTATTAAAATATTTGGGAAAGAAAAGCATTAATGGGATAATAAGTTCCATCTTGTGCTTTTCTTGCACTTAGCTCAATAATTTTTCCTGTTTCCTTTTTAATTACCTTTCCTAACTTAATGATTATCCATAGTTGTTTTTTCCCTATTTATGTTTGAAATTAGACTAAATGTTTTACAGTCCGATTTTTGTTTAATACTCGGAGCGTTTTAAAGATTACTCTTTTATGATATTCCCTCGTAGGAAATTTTTCCCGACTTCCGACTGCGCCAGGTATGGATCTTAATCCATTTAAAATTAAAAGAGATTATTTTTTTTTATTGGACAGAGTTTCGCCCTTAGACCTTATTACAATAACTGAAATCAGTATATTCTTACAAGTAGAATTTACGGTTTTTAATTTTTAATTAATTGATTACAATGTCTTTTTTTTGCTGAAGATATTCGTTTCGATACTGTTGAAATTAAAAAAAAAAACACTTTGCAAGTGGTTGAAGCTAGTCTGATGCGGCAGTACTCATGAATGTGTGGGCAGCTGCTGCATTTATAACTTTGTTGGAAGTGTCCGTTTTATTACTGTTGATATTGAACGGAATCCGATTATATTAATTTGCAGAAGAAAATTGTATATAGATCAGATATACATCATTTCAAAGAAGAAGAATACATAAAGGCAAATGGAAAATACCTGTATCAAGAGGAGTTGATACCAAGTATTCGTAGATGCAAGACACGTTCATCAATTACAGATGTAAAAATCTACTGAGGAGCGCACTGTGACTCTAACTACTACCTGTTCAATGTAACCCACCAAAATATCAAATGCAACAAAAGCCAAAGGTAATAAAAAGAGAAGAATATGAGGATGCGATCCGCAATAAGCACTGATTTTGCCGTCGATATGCTAATTAATTATACTCATTGGTCAATCACCTCAAAAGTAAACTCCTAATTCTTTTTGTGTTTCTGACTCCTCTTAGTTCACGGGGCAGGGAGTCTCAATAGACTTTCAGTAAACGAACATGTGATCATACTTTCAGAGGCCATAGATATATTGAGCAATATTGTTATATACAACGTTAAGCTTCCTTTTAGTAATACAGTAAATTACCCATACAGTAAATTGGCAGTATAAGAGTTTTCGCCAGCATAGTTTTTATAATTGTAGATGTAAACATCTGAGTTGACCGAGGAATTCGAAGGCCTCCATAAACCTTGCCAATAGCAGTGTTTATATGATCAGTAAATGCTAAAGAGTCGTTAAATATAAGTTGGAGATTACTTACACTATGAACAAAGGGGACGATTTCTTTACCAAGTTTTTTGAGTGGAAAGGTAGACAGGTTCTGTGTTCGCCTATGAATCACGAGAACTTTCGAACTTGCGGCATTCAAACATAGAAAGTTACGTTGAGTCTAGAGAAAATTTTTGTCCAATTCTTCATTTATCAAAGCAACGACTTGATCTATGACAACATTATCGGCATACATGTGGATCAGACACCGTTGGACAATTTGTGACGAGTCATTGATGTACACAGAAAAAAGGACACGTCCAAGTATTGACCCTTAAGGAACTCCACTCGATACCATAAGAAAGCTCGAAGTTTTACTGTTGACCACAACACATTGCTGTCTATTTACTAGGTAGGAATAAATAAGCTTTGCCGATTCCTTGGAGAAATTGTACATGGTCTGAAGTTCTCGTCAAAGAAGAATATGGTTAACAGTGCCAAACGCTTTTGAAAAGTCTAAGAAAATTAGAAAAGAAACATATTTTTTGTCATCGACTACTGACAATAATGTTATTTTGCAGCTGTGGTTGGGACGAAAACCGGACTGACAACTGCTTACTAGCTTATCCATAGGCAAATATGCTTGCATTTGCTTTAAAATGACTTCTTCCAACACTTAACCTAAAAACAAGAGAAACGCTATGTTTCTATAATCGTGATTCCTTTTTTAGGGATTGGGATAACTTTTGCCCTTTTCCATTCACGTGGATAACCGGAAGCTGTTATTATGCTGTTGAAGGAAGAATGTAAAGAAGGAAAAGTTTTACGAACCGGGGATCAACGTCTTCGATGCCGGTTGCGTAAGTATTTATTAATAGAACCGCTTTGACAACCTCTTGATCACTGATACATACGAAACCGATAGATTCATTGGGGACGGAGTTCGGTTTTGTGAGAAATTTAGCGTTTAAAAGTTCACACTCAATGTTATCGGCTATTTTGGGAATCTCTTTTTCAACATCAAGTGCCTTAACAGCTTTCCATTTAATTTTTGACGAACAACTTTGACTTAACCTATTTTCACAGCAAACCGTCTTTGCGGACCTTATGTTTAGCACCACTTTGTTCCGCAAATGGCAGTAGTCCCGTTATATCTTCTCCAAAGACTTTAGGCTGTATTAAGTTACAGCATCAGCTTCTTAATATCGCTGCTGAGACAGGATAGCGACATTCTACAGTTAACATTTCTTTTAAGTGGGATACGGTTATTAAAAAAGTATCTGCTTTGCTCTTGAAAAAAACAAAACTTTATGATTAACAGACTGCATGCACCTTAGACTGTTCCAATCTACATTGAATGCCATACAGCAACTCACTGTAGTTTGAGTTCTTAAAGTCTCGAAACTGGGATTTGATCTCTTTTGGCTTGTTTTTAACAACTAAGGTTAAATAAATGAGATGATGTCTCGAGAAACCAGAAGCATCATCAACATCACCAACAAAAAATTGATTAATCAGAGTACTTGAATCACCTTGGAAATGAGTAGGACTTTCTATATTTAGAGAGAATAAGTTCAGCCCTTTTAAGTTATTTAGCAAATGAGAAGAAACATTCTCATCCAACAAATTGCAGTTAAGGTTACCGCGTAAAACAACATGGGAGCTACTATAAGAAAATTGCTTCAGAATGGTTACTAACAGCATATAGTCTACAGATTAATTTACCCTGTAAGCAGTACTTAATAGAATTATTTGATTATTTGAATTATTTGACACCTTCGATCACCACGAAAAACATTAAAACCAGACACTTAATACACTAGTTCAGACACATACACATACACTAGTCTCAGACACTTACACAACATCAACCTGAGATCCTACAAATAGATGTATGAACTCCTCTAGTTTCAATACGTTGTGTAAACTTTGTGCATTCAGATGACAGATTTTTAGCACTTTCTTCTGTGCACAAAGCACAAGGATCATACTATGCAAGTTCTCATTCCTACCCACACCCATGACACTCCCATTAGTGTTATCTAATGTTCATTAATCAAAAAAAAAAAAAAGATTCAGAAACAGCAAGTCAAAAAAAAAAAGGAATTCATTAGCCAGAAAGTGTTTATAAACGTGATTTGAATAACTAAATTGAGAGTTGAATACAAAAATAATAAATTTGGTACAGTTTAAGAGAAAGTGAGTACTTTGTGTTAGGACGTACGTACGTACGTACGTATGCTACCATGCGCATAGAGAGCAGTTACAATTAAAACTTCTAAGCGGAGCTCTGATGAACCGGTAGTCACATATAGCGCAAAGACATGGATAATAACATCTGACGAAAACAAATTAAAAATTTTCAAACGAAGTATAATTATACAGATAGTTCACTCTTTATAAGAACAAACTACGAACTCAAGAATTTATAATTATGGAAGGTGAAAACTTAGTACGACATATCAAAGTTCAAAGACCAAGATGGATCGGCCACATTCAACGCTTACCTGAAGAAAAATAAGCAAAAACAATAGTGGTAGGTATACCTGAAGTAAAAAGGAAAAGAGTCTGACCAAAATTAAAATTGATTGACAGCATTGAAGAAGATTTAAATAAGATAGAAATCCAAAACTGGAAGAGTAAAGCAGAAAGCTGAGGAGACTGGAAAACAATCGTGAAACAAAGACTGTTTGCTAAGAGAAGAAGAAGAAGATGATACTGAACATAACTCTTTACACGTGTTCTTGTTGATAGCCTTCTGATGCGGCGGCACTTATCAATGTGTGGGCGGCTGTTGCATTCGTATTTCGTACGAAACCACATGCGACATCATATTTGGATTTTATTTGGATCCAGTATCGATACCAGATATTGACAGATTATGCTCCAACTGGGTCTGGCTCCGTTGGAAACGCATGTCCACGAGGTAAACTTCCAAGAAGCTCAGAAAAAAGACAAAAAGTGTGTGCAATTGCTGTGCCCTTAATTGCTGGGTTTTACTCACGTGGGTATAAAAAAGCTGTTCGACAACCAACAATTTTTGGCCGGAATACATGTATATCGCTTTCTCAACATAAGAACAACCACAGATGAGTCTGCAAAAATATTGCCAACAATAGTGGGAACAGTGCAAGTATCGTTAGACGCATAAAAGGCCATGAAACTTCCTGTTGATCAGGACACATGCATTAACGGTGTTGATTGCTGCGTCAAAATTATCTAATATCCTAGTAATACCTTTTTTGTATTAAAATAGACAAAATGTCTGTAAATCAAGAACCATAAGTTCAAGTTCCAGAACAAAATTCTATTCAGATAGACTAGCACTTAGAGTGATGGCAAACCTCGACTCTCATATCAGTTTATTGAGATCTTATAACTCAATACTCAAAACTACTTTTAAAATGTCGGAGCACATGTAAAGTTTTTTCGGAATATTGGATAGAGAGAGAGAGATAAATATTTTGGGTTCAGTGATTATATTCGCTTCATGGGTGGCATCCAACATTTAATGGGGAGACCAAATTATTAGTATAAGTTGACTTGTTGTTGTATCGATTTGATTGCATAACTTGTTTACTTAAGGTGACGCTACACTTCACGGTAAACCTGGACCTCAACCAACAACAGTCTCCAACCAGCTCGATCCTAGGTGCGTCTAGTGCGTTAAGCTGGTTGAAAAACTTTTCCACTTGGGTGCGCTATCTGAGTCGCGGTCTTACTCTGCTCCGCTGTCGCTCAGGGACGGATTCAAAGGTTTTTCAGACCGAAGCATTGGTTTTTATCCGCTCTACATGACCTACCCACCTCAGTCGTTGGACTTTTATTCTGGCTAAGTGGATGTCGAAGCATAGTCCGTACAGTTCATCGTTGTTTTTCCTTCCCGGCTCACCGTTTATGCAGATGGGACCGAAAATCACCAGAAGAATTTTCCTCTCAAAACAGCCAACAATACCCTCATGTGTTTTTGATGAATTTTATGCCTCTGGAGGCAGGAATGGGATTATTAAGCTCTTATATAGGGTCACTTTTGTTGTTCAAGAGAAGTCAATTGCCTTCCACCAGAGATGGTGTTGCTGTTTGAATTAATATCGGAGGTTAGGTAGACCAATTCCATAAATACAGAAAGTTTCTTTTCCTGATCAAATAAATCAATACTTTTCTACGTTATAATAACTATATTTAGGTACTTTATTTAAATCGAGTAATTCTAGATTACAAATTTATTTAAAGGAAAGATTGCTTTTGGGTGTGGTGAGTTTGGGGAAGGTTAAAAAATGAGTGGGACAGTTGGCCATCTTTATTATTTAGGGCATTCAAATTTTAACGCCGAAATTCCGGCCAAGTCGATGCGTTGCAAACCGTCAATCATCATCATTAGGCAGTGATATGATGAAACGTCGGTAGCTTCCGGGACTAGTCTTCGGATGGACTGCACGAACCCTTCCGTTATCACCCTTGATGGTTTTGGTCACCCTCGCTTTCACCCATTTGTACGGAACGTTGTCTTCATGGATGATTATCAGACTTCGTTCCTTGATGTTGGTTTGGATCGTGTGCCACTTAGCTCGTACCTGGTGATTTTCGAGGTATTCCTTAAGCCATCTCTTCCGAAAATGTAGCTTAATTGTGGATATTCGTTTCCATCTGTAAAGATAAGAAAATTTATTATTTATTAAATGTGGTTCATTTAACGAATTGTTGGACGATCCGATAAGGAAGTGTTCTGGAGTCAGAGCGCTAACATCGCTGGGGTCTGACGATACTGGAGTTATAGGCCTCGAATTCAGGATTCCTTCGATTTCAGCTACCGCCGTCGCCAGTTCCTCGACATGTCAACAATGTGCTGCCCAAAGTCTTCTGCAAAAGCATCTTTGCTGACTTCACTGCAGCCTCCCAAAGTACCCCAATTGTGGCACACGGGGAGGTATACAACCTTGTGGTGGCGGTCCACCGTGTGGCGTTCCTATTGTTCCGATTTGAGTTCTGTTTTTTGTTAAGTTGGTACATCTGTCGTCCCTTTAAATCTTAGCGTCATAGCTTGACATTTGCAAAAGTAACGTAATGGTGCGCGAACGTTGGAAATGTTGGAAGTGTTTCGGCAACGATTCTCTAAAGAAAACGGTCGTTGAGTGGTCGTGAGTAAATCGCAGATGACGAACCCAGTGGCAGACCATCAACATCGAAAACAGACGAAAACATTGATAAAGTAAAAGAAATGTTGTTCAATAACCACAAATAACCTATCAGAGAAATGAACTTGAACATTGCCTATGGATCCGTCCAAGATATTATTTTGGTTAATGATTTAGGTTTCCGTCGTGTAGTAGCAAAGACCTCAATTTCTTGCAAGAAAGACACCGTGTGATTGATGATTTGCGAAGCTGAATCCGATCCCACGTTCATCAAAAAGATCATTACTGGTGACAAGACGTACGACACGCAATCCAGACATCAGGCTAGCGAATGGCGTTCACCAAATGAGCCGAGATCAAAAAAACCACGTCGTTTTCAGTCAAAAAAAAGGCAATGCTCATGGTTTTCATCGATTACAACGGTGTAGTACATCATGAATTTTTGCCAGAAGGTCAGATAGTAAATAAAGAGTATTATTTGGGCGTTATGAGACGTTTGCGTGAAGATATTCGCCGAAAGAGACCAGAATTATGGGCAGAAAACTCGTGGATTTTGTACCATGATAACGCACTGTCGCACAGTGCTCATTACTCGTAATTTTTTCACGAAGAGTGCAATAAAATCCCTTCCAACAGCCACCGAATTCACCTGATTTGGCTTCCTGTGACTTCTTTCTGCCTCTTTCTGCTCTTCGCTATATCGAACGATTTTGCGCTGCTATAAATGCATCCGAAGTGAGATCGGAAACGACCTCTAAGTGCACTACTTAGAGGTAGTGTTGCAAAACAGGCAAAAACAGAAATGTAGGTTTTGTAAGGCTGTTTACTACGAATTTTCCATGAAGTCATGATTGGCGTACAGAAATCTACCCCAAAAATTGAAAAGGATCGATTGCGAGATAACCGATCCATAGGTAAGTTACCCATGATTTGCTCCAGTAGCTTCGACTTACATCTTCTACAATGGACACAATTGTTTAAGATCTACCTTACTAGTTTTCTGCCCCCAATTATCCAGAACCGATGTACCACGAAATTGAGTAAAGTATGCAAATATTCGATATCTGCATTGACAATTCGACTTCCAACTCTTAGGGTGCTCCAACCCGAACTCTCCTCGATGAATGGACACAAATTACGAAGCTTTGCATTGGAAGTAGTTTCCAGCGCCTTTAATTCTGTAATCTCCGCTGAAAAGGACGCTTGTTACAACGTATACTCGCCATCAACGCTTGTTTAAAATTTTCGGCTGAAAGGTCTATGTTTGGCTTCCGATTTTTGAAAATGAGCAGACATTTTAAGGCAAACGCGACTATTCGTATAGTTCTTGTAAATGAGCTATGCCTGTAGAATATTTTTAAGAAGTTCTCTCCTACCTTTTCGCATATAAATGCACTTTTTCTCTTCTTCCGTTCCAATAACGGATTATCTGCGTCGATTCTTTCCAGCTGTTCATTAATTGTCCAATAGATGCACCTCTTCCCAGGAAATCAGGCCCCGCAAACCAAGATGAGTGTTGTTAATCCTCGAAGTTGCATGCTCTCGAAATAAGACTTGCAGGATTGTTCTCGAACCTCACGTGTCTCCAACAGACACCTGCACTAAACGATTTTATGTCGCTTCCTCGGTTTGAGAAGAAAGTTTCCCAGGCACCTTTAGATGCATTGAGCCAGCACAAAACTATCGTAGAATCTACCCAAAAATAAATGTGATCGCACGTAAATTCAAACGTCCCCCGGGTGCATTAGAATGCAATTTGTGAAAAAAATGTATTCGTGATTGCCTAAGGGCGTTAAGGAATCAAAAAGTGCTGGCACATTGTAGACGAGCACTCTTAGTTGAACCAGCAACGCATTCGTCATCTTCGGAAGGCACTTATTATCGTAACTCTCTTCTAGTCTCTTAAGTGCTTTCAAGTAACTTTCTTCTGAAATTTGAAATGCTTTTACAGCCCAAGCACTTACTCACTCAAGCACGAAACCAAATGATTTAATTTTTCAATGCCTGTGAGCATCGAATCATTATGAACTAGCGTTATAAATGTTTCAGTGAATCATTTATAACGCTATATTTGGCCGAAAAACTAGGCAACCTAAATGAGGAAACCGCAAAATTTCCTGCTAAGAAAAAGCAAACGAAGTTTCTGTCATACCAACTTCCTCTGCTCTTCCTATCAACGATTTTTGTTTTTGATGCGAAATATAGCTCTTCTACCATATCCAACCACGGCAACAATTCGCTGATCTTAACTCTTCCATTCAAGTTTGACAGCTTAGAGCTTTATTCAACGATCCCTGTCGACATTGTAGATATGCATACTCCATAGTAGCTTTTATGATTTTTTTATGATTATTTACTTAGGATTGACACAAACAAATCAATTTCGGATCAGGTACGCTTCCAACATATCCGCTACCTGTTCTATTATTATCATTATTATTTTCAATAATTTATTAAAAGATGTCAACATTTGTACCTCTTTGTGTACAATTTTCTTACGCTTTTTTTTATGTAATCGTCTTTGATTTAATAAATCTAAACTAGTATTTCTAAAGCCTTAATAATTTTTTGACATGATTTTTTTTGTAATCTTTTGTTCACTGGCTATCAGGAAAAAAAATATACCATCCTAATGCACGTAAGGGGTGATTCATCGTGAAGTTTAATTTTTAATAGGCTCTTTTTGACAGATCACGCGTGAGTCTTATCAAACTGCTTTATCGTTTTTATACAGTTCGGCAAGTCATCATAAGGAGACTAACACGACAACAGTGTTGCTAAATTGTTCAGCTGTATAAGGAAAATCAACGTTCTTTGAGATATGTTTTTCGTGCGATTACGATTCGTCGTCGTTCTCAGCACCTTGGCTTGGCCTATTCGTCAACTTGGCGTATTTTACGTGTAGATCTCGGCCTAAAAGCGTACAAAATTCAACTTGTGTAAGAATTGAAGCCAGGTGACTTAAATTTGTTCACATTTTCAGTGAATGGGCTCTACAAAAAACTCAATGAAAATCCGGTGTTTTGTCGTGAAATTTTGTTCTGTGATGAAGCCCATTTCTGGCTCAATGGATACGTTAATAAACAAAATTGCCGTATTTGGGCTGATGAGGAACCCGAAGACTACCAAGAGCTACCATTACATCCATTAAAAGCGACGTTATTGTGTGATTTATGGGCTGGTGGAATAATTGGTATTTCTTTAAAAATGAGATAAATCAGAATTTTACTGTCAATGGTAACCGTTATCGCGCCATCTTAACGGACTATGTGCTTCCTAAAATTCAAGCACATTGTCTTGGTGAGCTCGACACAATTGAATAATTTTGGATTTTAAATTCATTTAAAGGAAAGTTTGCTTTTAGGTGTGCTGAGTTTGGGGAAGGTTAACAAATGAATGGGTCAGTTGGCCATCTTTATTATTTGGGACATCCCTCTAGGGTAAATACTACTCGTATATTAACAAAAAATATATATAATTAATACATACATAATTACATGTTAGTTTCTTTTTACGAGTAACTATTTTACTTGAAAGCAAACTTTGTTAGGATATTAAATTAATATGAAACAATATTAGGATATTTAAAAAAAGATAAACTTAAAAACCGTAATTTTTGGTTTAAAAAAAATTAATACATACATAATTACATGTTAGTTTCTTTTTACGAGTAACTATTTTACTTGAAAGCAAACTTGGTTAAGATATTAAATTAATATGAAACAATATTAGGATATTTAAAAAAAGATAAACTTAAAAACCGTAATTTTTGGTTTAAAAATATGTGTAAACAATTAAACTATTAGACGAATTTTTCCTTTCTATTTAATGATCGTAGCAGTTAGAAGTACTTTTTGTTTTTAGTAAACACATTTATGTAAATTATCAAAACCAAATAAAATAAAATGGATGAGTCACTGTTACGTGCAGTTATCTCAGAAGCTGTTCAGGCTGCAGTCGAGCAAACACAACTATCTTTTCAAACTGCAATCAGTGAACTCACGGATAGATTTTATTTTCTGGAATAACTATCAGAAGTTATAGAGTATAAGGCTGTAACAATCAATTTTCAAAGATCTTTGGATCCTGTTAAATCCCTTCCTGAGTTTAACGGAAATCAATTAAAGTACGTCTTTGGCGGCAAGCTTTATTCGCTACCCATACCAGGCAGTAGCTTTAATTAGGAACAAAAAAGTAGAATCTGCTGATTCAATATTATCACCACTGTTAAAAAGTAATTGAGTTAACTGTTGAAAATCTTGCTATTTACCCTATAATAATATTGTTTTCTTAACTTAAAATTGTTACCTCTTTCTAATGTTTTATATTTATAATGAAATTTTACTATTTGTTTTTTTTCTTATATAAATTACCATTGTCACTTGTGCTTTTAAGAAGTTCAGTCCTTTAAATAAAATGTCGGTTTCTTTAAGTTTTGATCTTTTTATTTAATGCCGAACGAAGTGGTTTTTTTTTACAATATGGTGAAAAGTGAACAGAAACTAGGAAACATTAAAAACATTTTAACGTAAAAGTGCAAAAAGTGCGATCAGCTTACATGGCAACTTATTTGGATCCAATTGCGGAAGATCTCACTACTTTCATACAACGTCTAACGGTAGTCGCGAGAGTCTTAATGTAACGAACCAGGAGATACAAGACAAGAATCTTCTCAATACAGATGAGCTCGGCAAAGAACTGGAAAAAATAACTGAGTATAAAGATGTAGCTGTTGGAACACTTTCTCGTCTTAATTTTCGTCTTCAGAAAACTCAACGGAAGCAGAATCCCCCAACATCAAGTCCTGTGAAGCTATCGCATAATTTTCCAAACAGCATAAATTGTGTCCAAAAGCTACCCAAACTGGAACTTAAAAAGTTTAACGACAACTAACAAGATTGGTTACCGTTTTGGGAGCAATTCCGAACAGCTATTTACAAAAAGGGTAGCTTAACATTGTCTGACAAATTCAGTTACTTGGAATCAGTATTGGTGGGCAACGTGAAGAAAATTATTTCCGGTTTCACTGCTTCAGGTTTATGTTACGAGGCTGCTATCTCACTCTTGCAGGAGCATATTGGTGACACCGAACGGTTGGTTGATAAAAATATGCAACATCTGGTTTCTCTCGGAACCATACAATCGCGAACAGATGCAGTTGGCCTTCGCAGTCTGTATAACTCGATCAGATCATATTGTCGCACACTCACAGCATTGCAAATTCCTACGCGTAGACTATTATTGTCTAGCAGAGAAAGATGGAAATACTGTAAAGGAATATGAGACAGATAACGAAAGCACCTCAACTTCTTTGCAAATTGGTGACATACAAGTGAAAAACACAATGGGTTTCTTAAAGCGAGTAGTTGAATCTTTGGAAAGGAGTAAGGTCATCTTTTTTACTCCTGTTATATCACAACCTTCTTCAGCGCAACTAATTTATGTGCGTACTGCACATAATCTCATAAGATTTATAATAGATTTAGCACCTAAACAAAACCAGTCAGCCGTGGGAGAAATGAAGTGAATAGAAGTGAGCTTCTCACTGTTGCCCTTTGGAATTAAAGAAAAAACTACATTTAAAAAATGTCAAAGAGTGATCATTAATATTCAAAGACAAATTTGGAAACAGTGATTGTTCCGGAAATCTGCGTTGACGTTTTAAATGTTCCCGACGCAGGATGTGGACTGGTTCGGGCAATTCACGCAGACAACGAAGAAGCAGACAGTTTGAGTGTGCTCATCGGCTTCGATTACTGCTGGTCTGTGGTCATAAGCAAGCAAAGCCGAATTTCACTCGGGCTGAGAGCAGTGGCCACAATAATCGGATAGACACTTCAAGGAACATATTCACCTGGTAAGCTTTTTCATTCTAACGAAAGTCCATGCTTTCTAATAACCAATAGCACAGCCTTACATCTGCTAGTGCTAGACAGCAATGGTCTCACATTCTTTTGGTCTTTAGAAGCTATTGGGATTCGTGGTATTGGGATTGATAGGGAAATGTATCATTGAAAGAGGAAAATGCTATGAGGCATAATTATATACTCTGATGTCATAACAAAGAGCAACAATGAGAATGCGCTGAAGCGACTTAAAGTACCTTATTAACGATTGCTAAGGTATCCTAGATATTTCGAGCGGTATGATGCGGGTATCCACACTGCTTCTTGCAGACGGTGTTGCAGAATCAATTCCATCAATTAACAATAGTGATAAACGTCGAATGTTTTACTTACCTCATCGATCAGAATTTAAAGCAGATAGTACAACTATCAAAATGCGCATAGCGGTCGACGCATCGTCACGTACCAAAAAAAGACGTCGTTGAACGATCTGCTTCACGTAGCAGCTAGTCTTCTTCCAGATATCCTCAAAATACTGCTAGATTTCGTAATAGGACGTTTTGGAATCGTCGTCGATATTGAGAAGTGTTTCTGCAGATCGAGCTCAATGTAAAGTATCGTGAAAACCACAGATTTCTTTGGTATATGCCAATGAAAACAAGCACCTTCAAACCGGAAATTGTGAAATACCGGATGACTAGAGTCATCAGCCTTTTTTTACTGACAGCGACTTTCGTCGCACATTCCCCGCGGGCGGTGAATCTTTTGAAAGCGGCTAAAAATTCTTGTGTCCTTAGTACTGAAACTACTGAAACAAACAAAAATTATAAAATATGCTTTTAACACCTTTGCTCAACGTCCTTTCCAGGTTTTGATGTTAAAAGGTCCTGCAAGATCAACAAAAGGTCTAGAGAGTGGCCGTACCATACAAACCCTTGGCTCAGGTAAGTTTCCCATCAATTGTTGCATTGTAGTTGCTTTGTGACGGAAACAAATCAGACACTCATGTACTAACTTCTTCACTTTTGTCTTAGCGCAAATATCCAAAAAGCTGTGTGAATGTACGACATCATCAGAGAAACACCACCCTGGATGGTATTTTTGTGTGCATCTCTAATAATTAGGTGTGTGAGATGATGATCTGGTGTCAAAATAGATGGATGTCTCTGTTCGTCGTCCAAGTTCTTAGTCTCCCTCCAACACGTAGAATATCGTCAGCATCTATAAAGGGATTCAAATTCAAGGTACGTTTGGAATATACCTTTTTTGTAACATTCATTTCAGGGAACATTAGTTTTTGTGAGGTTTTTATCAACAATTTCATAGCCTTGTCAATTTCATTGACCTTCAATGAACCTTTTTACGTTGTTTCAGGATATACCCGGCAGTTAAAAACAAAACGAATGCAATAGGCTAGAATGTGATGAAGCCTTATTAACGAAGATTGCTTAAGCATAAGACATAAGACATTGTCTTCACCGAGTTGTTGCGTGACATGGAAAATGTTGGTCGTGTTCTCCTTTCGTTGCTCCAAGTCAGGGTTAATCCTTTTGGGTTGAATGGAAATCTCAAAGTTCCAATTCTCTCGTAGGAAACTTAGGCCCTTCCACCACAACTCGTTTCGTTTAATGGCTGATGGCAATATACTACTCGAGGCGAAGTCAGCTGGGTTGTGTTGGGTAGGAATTTGTTTCCAAGAGCAACAGTTTGTGTTTCTGCTACACGGTTGGCAACGAAGGTTTTCCATCGGCTTGTCGGTGATGTGACCCAAGCGAGGGCAATCGTTCCCATAACCTTCGCAGCTGAGTATATATGTCGAAAATCTGTAAAAAGCGTTTGACAGGTTCATTATTTTGTGAAATTGTCTTCCCAAGGAGGAGCAAACCTAACTCAGATTCCTGTGCAATTGGGAAATTTTCATCACCACCACATACAATAGATGCCATAATAAATTCAGGATAAACATCAGCTCCAAGAAGAATATCAACAGTCGCAGGTTTATGGAATTGTGAATCCGCCAACTTTAAGCCCTCGATGTGTTCCCAACTTCGCAGCGCTAAAGGCTTGGACAGCAACAGACCAGTCAGCAACTTGAACACATAGGCTCGGGTATTTGTTTCGAATGGTGTTACCAGCGACCCAAAGGTAAGACTTACATTGACATGAACCACTACTGATTTTTCCCAATCCAGATACTTTAATGAACGTTCGTCGCTGATTAAGCCGTAATAACTGGACAGCGGATTAAGTAATAAACGTTGCTTCCGATCCAGGATCGACTAACGCCCTAAGATGAAAATATTAACCATTTGAAGACCTGACTCTAACAACTGCTGTTGCCAAAAGAACACTTGGCTGATGAACTCCAGAAGAGACAATTTTGGGTTGGTTGGTATTTATTTTTGTCTTTATGTGGAAAGTTTGTGTACCTATAGTCGTATTTTCATGATTCCTAGTAGATTTGGAGCTGGGATTCTTAAAATTCAGACGAGAATGGTGTTTCTGCTTACAGTAAAAGCAGCGCACACTGCTTTGAGATTGGTTTGTCTTGTGGCTGTATGCCAAACAGTTCCGACAAACCCCGATTCTGTCCACTGACTTAGATCGTTCGCAGATCTCCAAGTCAATGAACTTTTTACAAGTCCTTAGAGAATGTTGACCCTTACCACAAACCTGACATCCAAACTGCATCCTACCAATATGCAGCAAAGTTTTCTTCTCAACTGCAATACCTTTGTGTGTAAAAGAACCACTGCCCTTTAGGCCACTCGTTCCAGCTAATGCTTCCAAGGTCCGAAAACTCGTTTCTAGGAACGCTGTAAATTGTGTAAGTGTGGGCAACTCCTTCGAACTACCTAATTTCTCCTCCCACAAACGCTGAGTAAATCAAGGTAATTTTTGAACCATTACATATATTAGGTGAGGTGAAAAGTAACCTCCTTGGGAATGAAAAAAAAAAATTAAAGGTTTTTTTGATTTTATTCAATATAGTCCCTTTTTAGTTTGATACATTTATTCTAGCGATTTTCCAACCTCTTGATCCCGTCCGAAAAGTAATTTTCCGGAAGGTCTGCAAAATACTCCTCCGTGGCATCGATGATCTCCTCGCGTGAGCTGAATTGATGAGCCGAGGGAGCCAAATCGGGCGAATACGGTGGATGCGACAGCAATTGAAGCCGTAAGTCATTGATTTTAGCCATGGTCGCGATGCTCTTGTGCACCGGTACATTGTCTTCCAAAAACAAAATTTTTTTCGCTTCAAATGAGGCCGTATTGCTGCGATTTCGGCCTTCAATCGCTGCAATAATGCACAGTAAAACTCACTGTTGATGGAGTTTTCCTTTTTCGAGGTATGCCACAACAAGCCCAGAAAACCGACGCCATAACCTTTCCGACCCATCGAGCCTCCTTCGGCCGCTTCGGAGCACTCGTGCCGGCTTCAGTCGATTGCCGGCCACTCATTCAGCTCTCTAGTGTTCAACAGTTACCAATCGACGCCATTGCGATTCCGCTCCAGCAAGTCTAAACACTCTTCGAAAGAAAGAAAGAAAGGTCAGGAGTGAGTATGCGCGGCACCCAGCCGCAGGATAACTTTATCATATGCAGAATATTGTCCAAAAAATGGCGAGTGTACTCAGTACTAATCTTTGAGATATCTGCTAGCTCGCGCACCTTCACTTTTCGGTCAGCCAACACCATTTTGACATGTCCTCTGTAACCGCATCGGAGGGCCTGCCGCTGCGGACTTGATCGGTAGTGGAGTTGCGGTCACCATGAAACTCTCGAAACCAAAATTTGACGGTGTAATCTGACGGACCATTAGCCCCATAATATTTACCTAACTTTTCTTTTGCTTCCATCGCCGTTTTGCCTCTCAAAAAATAATGTTTTATGAGAGAACGAAAATAGTTTTTGTCCATACTCAACATGATGTCAAACACGTCAACAACAATCAGCTGTCAAAACAAAACTAAAGACAGTATTGCACTGAAATTTGGCATGTCTGCCTAAATATGAACGGACTTCAAGGCTTTATAACCTTTTTTTTCAGTAGCAGCGCATTCTGGCGGTCAAGGAGGTTACTTTTCCTAGTATTAAAATATCATCCCAAGAACTTACCGGCAATCCTAAATTTTCCAGGGCATGAAAATATTCCTGGGACGTGTCCAATAGAGACTTTATGCTACATTCAGTCATCTTTTGTCAACTGCTGCTGTTCAAAAACGAGTTGGAAGTGAGCGTTTACCAGCACTCGCTTGTGGTCGTATTTGGCGATAAGCAGTTTCCATGCTTTGTCATAGTTGCCAGAATACAACCCTAAATGCTGCAACAAAAGAGCAACTGACAGTGACAACTGTGTGGACTAAAGACAGAGACTCGTCATGGAAAGCCTGCCATTTTGTGTACGAGCCCTCGAATTGCGGAATTTGAATTTGGGGTAACGAAAGCTCATTATAGGAGGCACTTGCTGATTCACTTTCCACAATCTTTTAATTAGTAGCTGACTTGGCATTGTCGATAGCATGGACCAATTCACCACGGTAAGTGAAATATGTTTCTTGTAGTAGATCGAAAATTTCATCAAAGTCTTCCTCTTCCAGACCTTCTTGAACATCTCCTCGTCGAATTTTTGCTTGAGTTGAGTGCGTTCTTGAAGTTCACTTCGAGAACAAAAAGACGACCTGCTAGATAGCTTGCTGTACGCCGTGTTGCTCCAGTCTTCTTGAAGTTGGAGTGGTCTCGAAGAATCTGCTCCAGAACACCTTTCTGATCTGCACCCGATGACAATTTAGACATTTTAAAGGTTTTTATTGTTAAATTAATTAATAAATATGTGTGGGTATCAAGCATATTGATATTTAATTAGAAACAGTTTTCTTTATATTAATTTAATTTTTTATTACAGCAACTTAACACATTTGGTCAGCTTTGCCCAGCTGGTGACAGTTGAGGTTAAAGTTGAAAAATTAATTTTTATACGGCGCGGGAAATCCAATTTTTGCACAACCAAATATTTTTTTTAAAAAGAGAAAGACAAGGGTCAAGACCTTTACCTTTACTACCTTATATATATATATTCTCTGTGCACTAACACGTTGCACTTGTTCTTCGCACTAGCACTTAAACTTGCACTTTTAAAGTTTTAATTGTTAAATTATCCGTCTCGTTAAGACCAAATGTTGGGGTGTGTAGGGTTAACCTTTGCTAACTGAGTAGGGTAAAAGTAATAGAGTTCGAAAAATGCGGTTTTAAGTGAAACACGTCTTTTCGTTTTGATAGTACAGCAAAGAGTTTTATTTTATTCATCCGGAAATTACATCCATTTTTACATTTTTAAACTGTCATACAAAACTTTTGAATAACAATCGTAGGCTTACGTTACGTTAATCAGTTTACATTTAGGTTAAAATGTTACATTTGTTTATTTAGTTTAGTTAACGTTCGGATAAAAATAAAGTTTATAAATTCTTTAACATAAAAGAGATTGTATATCTGAACAATATCCAAAATTTCAAAGCAAAAATTAGTCGTCTAGATTTTACTTATTAGTATTTACTTATAATGATTTACTAACTAAATATTTACTTATTAGTATTTAGTTAAGTATTTCACTTTACGACCAATTTAACTTGCCGAGAAGGAAATGTCTATCCTGAAACAACGCAAATTGCCTATCGTTGAATTTTATGATGCGGTTGAACGAAAACTTACACTTATAATCACTTAAACTACAATGAAGCATAAGAGCAACACTGACGCATTGCTTCGCTCAATCAGAAGTATAGAAAAGGTGCACTTAGAACATTTAATTCCAGATTACATGAACGTATGTTTGATGTTTTATTGTCATCTTGGCCTATAAATATGCCAATTGTATTCGCACTTGCACAGGAATTAGAGGCAAGTCAAAGGCGCTATGCATGCGCAAATCCTTTGCTTATTGCAAAGGATCCAACACTCGGCTATCCTGACAGCTCATTCGACCCGAATGAAGTGCTTCGTTTTTTCATGTTCACAGCAACTGTGTTTGTTCTCAAAGGTCCCTCGTGATCTCCAATTTAATGGACTTAATACCTTCCGTGAATAAGTATTCTGGTTACCTTGTAAGGTCCCAAATACTTAGGCCGTAGCCTCATGCCTGCTGCAAACTGAGTGCGCTTGATTGCGACCAGCTCATTCAGCTCATAGACCTGTTTGGGTACTCGTGATTTATTAAAAAAAAAAATTTATTTTCCCGTTGAACTCTAAAATATTTTCTCGAACTCTTTCACATACTTTTTCTTTTTCTGAATCCAGTTCTCGAACAGCTACGTCTTCAAGCCACTTGCAGAGGTCTGGGTAATCAAGGAGCCTCATTTCCAAGAACTCGCTGCACCTTGTTTACTTGTTGATACCAGCGCTAAGCGTTTCCTTGGCAGGCCTTCGACAACATTGTGACAATAATTCGATGAATTCTCTCTATTTGTCTGTTGCCCCTCGGAACTCCAGTCGCTATTAACAAATGCTGATTACTATCCTTCGTGTAATAGGTTTTAAATAAGTCCTATGTAAAGGGGGTACCCCTGTCCGAGATAATCCGACGCGGGTTCCTAATGACATTGACTTGTCTCCTCAGTCGGTCAATCACTTTACTCGCTCCAGTACTATTAGTTTTTTTTTATAATTCCGCGCGCGTACCAAGGGGATATGAATACCCTCTTACTGGCTTTTCACCAGGGCGCGGGCGGGTGGTGTAGTAGCTTGAAACTCAGGTTTATTAGGTTTCGATATTTTTCCCAGAGGTGGTTGTCAAACTGGAGCCATTGCATCCTCAACCAGTGGGTCGTAGTACGTGCTTGTTGTTAGTTCGTTACATTTAGCCCAGCTAGCAACAACTTCAACATCAGTGTTATGCCTTCATGTCAGAATTGACGCCGACGGGATTTTCATATAACTACATTCAAATTCTATGAAAAGACTTTTTCAGAGAATTGCCTCGCACGGGATTCAAACCCTCGACCCTCTGCTTGAGGAGTCTATGCATATACCACTACACCACGGCCACCCCTTGGATGGAGTCAAACGAATTTTGAAAAGGCGTCAACCTCCATAAGGATATGATTGTACTGCTTGTGGGTTTGCTCCATTGGTCCAACATGTTCGACATGAAAAGTTTCTAATGGCTGATCCTCCTTATCAATCGGCCTCAGGTAGCCCTCCTCCTGCCCGACTTGGCTTCCGTGAGAATGGACTTTAAACACCCCTTGACAACGTCTGCAACTTTCTTCGCCAACCCTGGGATTAAAAAGGTCTTCTCTATCAAATTTTAGGTTTTTCTAGTGCAAAAATGTCCCTTTTAGTGCGCAAGACTAGTAATTTCGTTCTCCATTACCTCCGGTATTAATATTTACTCCTTCACAGTGTCTTTGAACAAGATTCCCGATCTTATAAAGAAATCCTCATATCCTTTCGAGAACTTTTTGCACTGCTTTTATTCAATCGTCCTTCAGTTGAGCACCTTTTAGTCAATGACTCAACGAATCTTCAATCATTAAGTAATATACGCGACTCAAGGCGTCTCTGTGCTTCATCTGCCATCCTAACCGGTGTTTTATGTCGTAGTGGAATTCCTGTAAAAAAACATCACCCATCGGGATACTTTTAATGGAACATCCTCTTTCTTCATCGTCATTGCAAAGGCTTTACAGTCCGTTATAATCTTAAACCTGCTTCCTTACACGTACACTCGCCATTAATCCAGAGCTTTGATGACCGTCAATACCTCTAACTCATAACGATATTTTTCCTCGAATAGCGTAGTGTTCCTGCTCATATACTGCACCGGGTGGAACTGCTGGTCGTGTGGGTCTCTCTGCAGCAGAACCGCTCTATATCCGTACTTGCTAGCATCTGTATGGATTTCTGTGGATGATTTGGGATTGAATAACCGTAAGACGGGTGCTGCAACAAGTGCAGCCTTGAGTTGCTGAAAAGAAACTTGTTGTTCAGTCTCCCACTCGTCAATTCGGACAGGGGCTTCGTGATAACTGCAAACCCTTCTATGAACCGTCTGAAATACCTAAGAAACGTTGGAGCGTCACGTGTCACGACGTATATTTCCGTGAAGTTGCTTTGACCGGAACGCAGAAAAATTCATTCTCCAAATCTAAGGTCGTGAAGACTTGCGCACCTTGTAGACGTTCTAACATACATCCATTAACGCCATAGGGATGTTGTCTTTCACCACCTTAGCGTTCAGTTTTCGATAATCCCACCAGAGTCTATTCTTTCCGTATTTCTTGGATACTAGTAAAATAGGTGTTGTGTACTCCGACGTACTTTGCTGTATAATCATGACGGCGCAGTGTAATGGATTTAAAACTACGGTTCGACCCAACCGCCAAAGGAACTCTAGCACTTTGCCAAGATTCATTAATTTGATCTTTTTTATCTCTCCAGTGGGAACTTTTTCCGACTTCACATGAAAATTTTGCACTGCTTTACATTCCGCGGCTCGATGCCGTTCTTGCCCACATTTGAAACATCTGAAAGTTTTAATTGGACACTCTCTGACCAGATGATTCGGCTCTCCACACTTGAAACATGCCCGTTGGATTTTCTTTGATGTTTGTGCTTCTGTCATTTCATTCCTTTGTGAAGATCTGTGACTCCCTCTAAAGCTTAGTTGATTTAGGTAGGGGCCACGCACCTTCTCATAAACGCACGGCTGCATTTTCAACTCACCAATGTCTTTCGCTTGATAAAACACCGCCTTTTTAGCATTGTCGGGTATGCCTTCAATAAAATACTCTATCAAACCTTGTTCATCTTGATTTATCTTGAGGGCTATTTCCATCAGAGCATAAGGATACTCCACAAAAGATTCACAAGTTTGTTTTTTCTACGTGTCTGACGAGCGATAAACTTCTGCAGTGGAAGGTGCATTTCCAAATTAGGCTTTCAATGCGGACAAACATTTTTGCGGCACCACTTCAAAGTTGTTTCGCGTAAATAAATGTCTCTAATTCATTCCAACTAACCATTGCTACATTGTCCTCAAACTCTTGGATCCATCGATTAATATCGTGGTATCCCGTTTCAGTGAAAGAAAGCAACAACTCCTGAATGTCTCGCAACGTAAAGATCCCTCGCGCCTCAGATGCGGCTGTGTTTGAGGTGCTACTGCTATTTGCGCCATCGTTTAGTGTAGACGCTGGTCTCCACCCCAAATGTCGCAGCTTCCACTTCTGCTGTTGAGTTGGACGTTGGTGTTACCACGTGATTAGCCGACGTATTCGACTCGTTGTTAGAATGCACGACAACCTTGCGTTACTGTTGGCGGACACGCTTGCTGCAACGAAATCGTCCTAATCTTTTTCTCCTCAGATGCTGCACGGTCGCCGCGGGATAACCCGTATTGGTCAAATAGCCTATCTTGTACGTACATATAGTTCATTTTATATCAACAATTTTTAATCTAAACTGCTCTTTTAAATCCAAACATTCTTTGTAATCGAAATATTCTTTGAAATTCCAATACAATTTTAAGTTAAAATATTCTTTTATTTATTTAAATATAAATCTCAAAGTTACCAAAATGAAAAAAATAAAAAGAACCAGCGAAAGAGATTAAAAAAAAAATTACTTGCCCCATACCTACGATATTTCACTTATTCCCTCTCCTTTCAGTTTTCTTCCGGTTTTGTCACGACAGCGGCTGCTTTTCTGTGGTCGCTCTGTTCCTGCTGTTCTTGGTTTTTCGGCACAAGCACACATTGACTACTTTTCTTTTCTCCGTGCTTAATTAGATTGTTTATTTTAAGTCCACTGATTTTTTTTTTTTTTTTTTTTTTTTTTTTTTTTTTTTTTTGGTGGGTAAAAGCGAGTTTATCCAATTTGGGTAGGTTTCCGATTTTTTGTTTTTTTGTTTTAATAACAAATAAAATTATTTTTTTTATTCGATTTTAGGTTTTGGAATGAATAATTTGTGGGATCCTTATAATAAAAAAATAAAAAATAAAAAAAACCGATACTCATATTTTAAATAAGGAAATTTTAATGTTCACTCTTAATTCAATTATAATCGCTTATCGCCCCTGCTCGCTGGTTGATACCTGAATAACTCACCCGAATTTACTTCAAGAAAGGGAAAGGGACTAGCTCTCGTTCATTCGTCGTATCATTCGTTTGTTTACCGTTAGTACCGTGTATTCTCTGTAGCCTGATGCAAAATAAGAACATTTACTCAAAGGGGAAAAAGTGATCGTTATCATTCGATCATTGCGTGTTTGTTAGCCGGTGGTGCTGTGTACGTTTGTGTGTCTTCTTTTGTCTTCGTTCTCGTATGATCTTGTCGTCTGTTTGTTACAGTTAGCGGTTCTTATGTACGTCTCGTTTGATCTTATGTTTGTAAGGTAATTAGTTTATCATCTATAATGTATCATATGTCTACGGTATTGTGTGTTCGTTAGGCCTTCCAGCCCATATATTGTATATTTAACAAAAATGCGCCATTTTTAATTCTTCCTCGCCTCCAAAGTTTTGACGGTGTCATCGGCTATGACTTTTTGCATAAAATAGGAGCACAACTTGATTTATGGTAAAAAAAAAGGAATTATAAAATATATTAACAAAGAGGAGAGGCCTTTGTAGTTCTGTTCCAGAGACGTAAATCACGTTTTAACTGACAATAAGTCTGTGCCCAAAGATGCTCGCAAACCATTTGACTCTACTTTAAAAGAAAGGCATAAATTATTTGCTGATCCGAACGAATCTCTGCTGTTTAACACAAAGATAGTTGTTACTACTTGAACAAGAGATAATACAACAGTTTATTCAAAGGTTTATCCTTATCCAATGGTAGCTGCGCAATTTGTAAACAAAGAATTTTAAGATTTTATGTCAAGTATTATAAGACCATCACGATCACCTTATAAAAATCCCATTTGGGTTGTTGATAAGAAAGGATTTTATAAAAACGGTCATCTAAAAATTCAATTAGTTATTGATTTTAGAAAAATTAACCGCAAAAACGAATGACATCCATTCCGGATACATCAGTTATCCTTCCGATCTTTTTTTTTTTTTCAACGTGGGATTTGAAATCTGAGTTTAATCAGATAAATTTTTCCGAGTGCAAAAAAAAAAAACAGTTTCCTCCATAAACAGTTTGAATTCTGCAGACTTCCGTTTGGCCTTAAAAATGCGCCTACCATATTCAGAGAGCTTTTGACCACATTCTAAGGGATGAGATCGGCTATTGTTGTCATGTGTATATTGATGTAAAGTCAAATTTTTTGGCTTCGCAGTTTCCCCACAGGGTACTAAAACATGTCCTTAAATAATAGATTATTTTACGAAGAACGCTTCGAAATTTGTTTTAAATTTTGGAACTCTCTGGATATTATAGGTGATTTATAAAGAATTAAGCTCAAATAGTAAAACCTTTAACAAAGTTCTTGCGTGGAGAAAATGGTACCGTTAGTGCCACATATCGCCATAGAATTTGATGGGGATGCCGTTCAAACTTTTAGACAAATTAAGAATATGTTGGCTTCGGAAGATGTTAATGCTCCTCTACCCTGACTATTACAAACCTTTTGACTGGATGCACCTTCATATGCATTAGGTGCAGTTTTGTCACAGAATGGTAGACCAATAACTATGATATCTAGGACCTTATCTCCAACCGAGAAGAGCTACGCCCCTAACGAGCGAGAACTTCTCACTATAGTTTAGTCATTACGAAGACTTCGCAATTATTAATACGGTATTAGGCAACTCAATATCTGTACAGATCATCCGCTGTTAATGTTTACCATCTCAGAAAAAACCCCAACACTACAATAAAAAATAGACAGCCTTTGTAGAAGAGTTTTCACCAACATTCCATTACAGACCAGGAAAGGAAAACTATGTTGCGGATGCTCTATCCAGGCAACGTATTTACCATATACAATGCAGCAACTAGATGAATCAGAGTTGGTAGCAGCAAATAGTGAAGAATTTTTAACATTAACGATTTGTACTGTGGTAAGTCCGGTAAACTGCTTTACAAACCACTTTTTCCTCACTTAAGGCTAAGAAAGTAAAGTAGTTAAATTTAAGGAAAAGATCAAGCACGTTATTACATTTTGCAACCGAACCTATTTATTGAAAGTGCATGAGGACATTGTTTACCCAAATGCCGCATATGGTATTTTTTGCGAGCCAAATACTTTAGCGTCGATTCAAGTTGAACTACTTTTATAATTATAATAAAGATGACCAGAAGATGTATACAATACAGCACATCGATCCTAACACGAGAACACAAATAAAGTCATTCGAGACTACTTTTTCCACGATATCCGGAAAAAGTTAAAGGAAAAAATTATTAACTGCACCATATGGAACGAATAAAAATATCGAAGACATCCTCCAAGAGTAGAAATAGGGAAATTTTCTACACCATCTTGGGGTGGCAGTGGTGTAGTGGTATATGCATAGACTCCTCAAGCAGAGGGTCGCAGGTTCGAATCCCGTGGGAGGCAATTCTTTAAAAAAGTCTTCTCATAGAATTTGTATGTAGTAATATGTATATATACGATGTTGGAGTGGTTGCTGGCTGGACTAAATGTAACGAACTAACAACTAGCACGTACTTAAGACCCACTGGTTGAGGATGCTCTAGCTTCAGTTTGGCAACCACCTCTGGAAAAAGTATCGAAACCTAATACACCTGAGTTTCAAACTACTACACCACCCGCCCGCACCCTGGAGAAAATCCAGTAAATCGGAGAAATAATAAATGTTGATATCTTCATTCTATATTCCACAGATAAGTTGCATTTTCTTATATGTTCATTTATATGATCATTTTTAAGTAGAGATTTTTTCATAGCACACATAATTGACAGGTTAAAAGTCTCCACAGTACGTTATGGCTAGGTGTACGAAATTACGATAAGACCAGGGTATCAGCGACACAAATGAACTTATTCTACTATCCGTAGTAAACAACAATAGAACCCTTCAACCACAAAACAAAGACTACATTCAACCACGTCCGTATTGCCAAATGATATAAAGAAAGACACAGATTTAGGATAACACAACATAAGAGGAAAATTGAGGCATATACATAAACTTGGTGACAAACCATATGTTCGAACGAACAAACGAATTGGTAATGATTTAAAAAAGCTTTTTGTTAAAAAAAAACAATCAGGACAGGAACTATAGTCCTTATCGACATTTAACAAGCCCATAAAAGTAATTTTAGGTAAAGTTTGCCTTTACCTTCACCGATGTCATGTAATACGAAAAAAATGTCTTTATATACGAAAAATGTTCATATATATTGCATGTTCGTATGTACGTGAATATCTGAGTAAGATTAATTTACTTTTCTTCTTCTAATGTATGGTATTTTAATTATGAATCACAAAGAGTTCTATATACTTAATATATAAAATACTTTCTATCTTCAAATTCTTGAAATCTAAAATATTATTATATTATTTATTTATGTAAACGATGTTTTTTAGTATTCATTTTCTTTGTAAGACTAAGAGAGTTTAACATTACTGATTTAATTTGAATTTCACAAGTATGTTTACAACTTTCTTCTCTATTTACAAAAACAAAAAAGAATCTGTTTTTCTGTCGTACTTTAACTTAACTATATATATGCCAAATAACGTACTTAAAACTAGGTTAGTTTAAGTAGAACTAAAATTATTATCTACTCCACAGTAAAATTTAAAAAAAATTATAAATAGTAATTAAATAAATTTAAATTGTGTACATACTATATACGACATATACGAATATACGAATACTTGTAAGAAAATCTAAGAAATCCGCCGAGGACGGTTGAATTTGCTGGTGGAGCAGTTAACACCATGTATCAATTCATCTACAACATACGCGTAGCATTACATGCTATCTGCACACACAAGTTGTTTATGAAAAGCTTGCTTAAAAACTTACAGTTGAGTCTATTGTTTAGGCCACTTTTTTTTACCAACGAGTTGTGAACGCATATGACTGTAAAAAGACTTAAAGTTACATTTTTTTGTCAAGTTCACTTCCTTGTGCACTTTTTGAAGTACAGAAATCATCCGACAACGTCGTCATAGAGGTCTAATAACAAAACCTTTTCTCCCGTGAAACCTGAACGAACTTAATGAATATGTGATTTTTTTCTAATCATTTAATGTACAAATAAATATGAAAAAATTATAATAAATTGAAAAGAAAAAAAGAATAATGATTGTTATTTACTTATACACACCCCGCAGCAGCCAAGCTTATTTCGACCAAGCCTTCCTTAAATAAGTGTTTTCTTTTAACATTTTATTCCTCAACCTCCCTTAATACCACAACCGCATTTCAAACACCAACCTACAACTTATCGCCAACAAAGTTTCTACCGAATATTTTAAACAACTAGAAATTTACGACCACCAGAACCCATGGTTCTAGGATCTAGAATAGAAATACAAGACAGACAGTTGGAACCAAAACAAATTCCAATCAATGCAGATCCCAACGTAGACAAATTAATAACCTCTATGAGATTGAGCAAGGGACATCCCAGGCTATAAAACGGCTTATCATTCTGATCCAAATATATCGTGCCAACCCCAGTTTGACAATTACTATAATCTAGAAACTGTATTTATTATCTCGAAAAAGAATAATATTAGAATAATTAGTAATACGCATACACGTCTCCGTCCTTCCTTATAAAAATATTGTGTCCCCATCTGGTTTACTTCTCATAATTCTTGTAGATACAGGTGCCTCGACCTCGTTTATTAATCCCGACTTAATACATCTCGACGGTATCGTAAAGGTAGGACCGATTACTTTAAAACCATTCTTAAGTTCCACAGTTTCGATACGGAAGTTGAAATATCGATATTTTACGAATTCAATGAATACGCTGAATTAAGATTCTTAGGATTTCGTTTTCACAGTTACTTTGATGGACTTAGATAACTTAATGGAATGTCAGCTCTAGCAGCCTCAGATGACCTGTCCAATAAAGTCCGTGTTACAAAAAAATTTTTGAAAACCATTAGAATTAAAACCTAATATAATAAAAAGATCCACTGTTCCTGCAATCTCGGAAATAATTGTAAGGTTGCCAGTTGATGTTGAAGGCGGAGATATTCTCAACATCGACAAATATTTAGAACCCCTATTCATCCCCCAGGGAATTTATCTGGCATATCAGTACTACATCAATTTGGTAGTGATAAACACCTCTGATTGCAATCAAACATTACTTCACCCACATCCCTTAAAATCTTTCACTTACAACTTTTGCAAACTATATTTATATGAGATTTCAACAAACAACCCTGTCATAAGTCCCATTTCACCTATAGACCAAGTTTCCGTAGGCCATTAAAAAGAGAGATTTTTTTTTCGTATATATACTATATATACTATATTATTATACTTATAAGCGCGCGATATATACCTGCCTATCTCTTCGCTATCTCTCACTACAAACGTAAACAACGACAACATGTTCGTTATCCCTCACTTGTTTCAACAAGCAAAAACAGTAACTTATAATTCGAACACACGTAAACAACGATAACATGCTTCATTATCTTGCAATACAGAAAAAATACTTCAACACAATAATCCGATGATAAAATCGAATATAGTAATCAATCTTAAGAATATATATATTTATTTTATAATCGGCGCGCGCTCAAGGGGTTTTTGTATCACTGAAATATTTGTGCGAAGGAAATTTTGGGAGGAAGAAAAGACAGGTGAAAAGAAATTGGGCTTGATGAGAATTCATAGCAAGACAGGTGTTAAGGTTGAAAGTTTGATTGGGCGGAATACTACTGGCGATTTCAATGGAGCACTGGTAGTGGAAATGGCGATAAAACAAAGTGAGACAGGAGACATTACGTCGGTGTTCGAGGGTGTCAATTGATTGACTGATATTAGTATCACCAATTAGTTTTATCGCACGGTTTTGAGTCCTATCTAGCAGGTGCAGAGATGTTTTAGGAGCACCTAACTAGATGTGGGCATTGTACTCCAGTTTTGGGCGGATAAATGCCCTATATATTGTGGCCAGATCAGAGGGGGTAAAATATTTCTTACATCGCTTGAGGAAACCTAGAAATTTCGCAGCATTTTTGGCAACATCGAATATGTTTTCATTCCAACGTAAGTTGTTACTGACACACATACCGAGAATGGAAAGTTTATCGTTTTCGACGATGCAAGTGCCACTCATGGATAATGGCTGGGTATATGAATTTCGCTTTAATGACAGCAGACAGCATTGAGTTTTGGAAGCATTAAATTCCACTCGGTTGATAGTTTACCAATTGGTTATGTTGTTAATATTGGAATTTAATGAGCTTAACATACGCTGCCGTTCCCGTTCTACAGCCGAAGTGCAGGGGCGTGAGTCCAGGAACGAATATGAGAAGCAGAGAGTGCTGTCATAAGCAAAGGAATAAATTGGATTAGAAGTAGCAGACAAGAGATTATTACTGAAAATTTAAAAGAGTGTCGGAGAGCCCTGGGGCACACCAGCATTTATTTTGTGAATATCAGACTTGAAACCGTCCAAGACAACTTGAATTAAACGTTCTGAAAGGTAATTTCTAATCCATTTAAGAAGAGAGTCCTCGATCCAAAGAGCACCATTTTCAACAAGAAAGCCTGATGCCAAACTCTGTCAAATGTCTTAGAAATATCAAGTGCAACTATTTTGCTTTCACCAGATTGATGTACGCTTTGGTTCCACTTTTCGGTGAGACATGCCATCAAATCACCAGTGGACCTGTTGCTACGAAAACCATATTGCCGGTCATTGAGAAGTTTCGTGTTTCGAGATATTTCATGAGCTAACGGTTTATCAGCGTTTCCATGACCTTGGAAAGAAGGGACGTAAGTGTAATGGGTCTCTAGGAGGATAGAGAAGAAGATTCGCCGTTTTTAGAGACGGGCTGTCCTAAAGAGTAGGATTGATAAAAAAGCTTACGCAGTGGTTTTGCCAGGTTGGAAGAGCACCTCTTCAGAAGAAGGGGAGATATACCATCTGGACCAGCGGATTTATGCATGTTGAGATCTTTAAGTACTCTTGCTAATACAGGAGTGCGAAAGTGGATTCGTCCCATTGTAGATTCGACGCACTCAAGTGTAGGCGGGGACAAAGCACAATTTGGGAGTGTTGAGCTAGCCGCAAAGTGTGCAGCAAGCAGATTGGCCTTATCCAAAGAGCTGACAGCTGGAATGTCATTGTAAATGAACTTTGGGATGGAGGATGAGGCAGAATTTCTAATGTTTTTGACAATTGACCAACAATTTTTACTGCCTTTGGGACATTGCAGTATTTTTTGCCTCAGGTTTTGGTCGTATTGGAATTTTACACGCTTGAGAAAGACGTTGCAGTCATTCTGGCTCGCCTTAACATTTTCGGTTTTCCTCTGTCGGGTTGGTCTTGCAGGATCGGATTAAAACCCTTTTTTTTTGATGCCCAGGTAGAAGACTTATTTGAAGAAGAAGAAGAACGCGATAAACACCATCCACCACAGCCTTCAGCGACAACGCCGTCTGCCAAAATATCACCTCCAACCACTCCGAGATGTGAAACTTCCAGTCTTCAGCGGCAAATATACAGAGTGGTCAGTATTCAAGGAAGTATTCATGTAACGGATCCATAATAGGCAACAGCTTTCCGAGCAGCAACGTCTGCTGTACCTAAAGGGTCATGTAGCGGAGCAGCAGCTGACGATATTAGACACATCACAGTTATTGGAGACATCTTTGCTATCGCTTAGCAGGCACTAACTGATATATATGAAAACAACGTCTGCAGTACCTAAAGGGTCATGTAAGCGGAGCAGCAGCTGACGATATTAGACACATCACAGTTATTGGAGACATCTTTGCTATCGCTTAGCAGGCACTAACTGATATATATGAAAACAACAAACTGATTTTTTATCATTATATGCAGATTTTTGACAAGCAAGCCATTGTACTTAAAGACGACCCTGTCGCACTTCGGAGCTTTACCCGAACAAGTCGGTCTTGCCTTAACGTAATGCACAAAATCGGTCCTTCAATCGACGAAGAAAATCGATTATTAGTATATTACATGCTGAAAAAATTACCTGCCAATATTCGTGTGGAGTTTAATCATGAAAATCGAAAGTCAAAAACAATTTCTACATTAAAGAACCTTTGTACGCTGTTAGAAGAACATTATCAGATGATGATTACGTCGTCATCTATTGTGAACTCACATAGTTTATCATCAAAAAACGAACAAAACAAGACTCACACTCCCATTAAGAGAGCGGTTCGAGCTTTATTAGTGGGATAATCAGTAAAATGATAATCACTTTCTTCGCCGATGCCCTCTACTCCTTTAGTTGTGTTCAGTTGAAAGAAAATCAGTCGCAGAGAAGCTAAAGATTTTCTTTAATTGACTTGGTAATAACCATGTGCTAACAAAATGTAGTAGTCCACACAATTGCTCTATATGTGGCGCTCGCCATCACACACTCATTCACGTCTCGTCTTTAGGAATGGTAACTGGAATGGTCAATGGATTGTCTGCTAGCCAAACCACAGAAATTCGCCACTTCGTAAGCATGGCCATAATGTCCAAGGTAGATCATCGGTGCAGTTATAAGGTCAACGCTTTCGTATTAAAACGTGTCGTTGGAAGATTACCTGCGAAAAGATTCTATATAGATGGTTGGTCTCATGTGAACAATTTAGAATTAGCTGATCCGAAATTTTTTGTTTCAAATCAAGTCGATTTGCTTATTGGTAACAATGTTTACGATTCTCTTATTTTGTCAGGAACAAGAAGTCTGTCAGAAACATTGCCTATTGCACAACTAACCACAATAGGGTGGATAATTTCGGGGAAAATAAGCAACTCTACCCCGCTCATCACCGTTTCTTCCATACATTTATCGATAGAAACCGAAGAGATGCTAAATAAAATATATGACTTAGAGACAGCGGGAAATCATTAAATGACATTCTCGCTGTGGGCTCACGTCTGCAAAACGATCTAACAGATGTGTTACTTCATTGGCGTTTCTTTAAGGTGGTCATAGTCGCCGATATCGACGATATTGATTATGATGATGCGCAATTTCAACGGGTTTTATGGCGTTCCTCACAGTCAGATAAGATTGAAAGATTCTTCTGTGATGTTGTCATGTTTGGTTTAGCTCCATCACCTTTCCTCGCTATCCGTACCCTCCATCAGCTTGCCAAGGATGAAGCCCAGAACTTCCCATTAGCAGTCGATCCAGTAAAAAGCCACACAATGCAAGAAATGCAAATAATTCGATCACAGGTGGAAGGAATGCTTCGCAGCGGTGGATTTGAGTTACGGAAATGGGCGAGCAATCATCCAATCATCCTTGAAAACATTCCAAAAGAACACTGTGAGACCAAGGATTTGTTGAGCCTAGACAGAAGTACATCGGTAAAAACCCTGGGAATTTTCTGGAGTATAAAACAGGATAATTTTCAATACCGATTTAACGTTGACTACTGCTCGGCTGTTTGATCCAGCTGGCTGGCTGTCCCCCGTAACAATCCTCGCGAGGGACCAGTTGCAAAAGATTTTCTCCCTTAAGTTAAACTGGGATCCCAGACGAACACCAAAGTCAATTGAAAACTTTCCTTCATGACTTAGAAAATGTGCGGCATCTGCAAATTCCTCGATGACTAAATACGAGAAGAGACCACAAATCGCTAGAACTTCACATATTTTGTGACACATCGAAAATAGCATACTCAGCGTGTGCTTACATCAAAACCATAGATATTGCATCCGTCAAGGACTGTTATTTGTTGCTGGCGAAATCAAAGGTGATCCCATTACGCGCTGAGTTAACAATTCCTCGGGCAGAGCTTCTTGCAGCCGTGTTAGCCGTTAAGCTGTTTGAAAAAATAAATCGATTTCTTCCAACAGAAATGAAGGACTTGGACACTCATTTCTGGCCTGACTCGATGACTGTACTATGGTGGATAAACGGGGATGCAGAGAAGCATAAGGTATTTGTCGTAAAATTTTGAAAAAATCACGCCCAAATTAATGGCGCCACGTAAGTTCAAACGAAAATCCTGCTGATTGCGCCAGCCAAGGAATGTCTGCACTAAGATTGACCAATCACCGACTTTGGTGGAAAGGACCAGAATTCTTAAGTCAAAGCACATCCGTGTGGCCTCGTTTTCCAATCATTCCACCTCCAACCACATCGGCTGAGATTTTAGAGTTAAAAAAAATAAAAATCTATGATCACATAAGTACGCTCGAACAGGGAAATTCTTACATTGTTAGACTCGTCGAAGTTGATCGAAGTCACATAATTAAGACAATTGACAAATCATCGAGTGTTTTTCGCATAACTAGAATTGTTGCTTATTGTCACCGCTTCATCTCGAACTGAAAGGTAAGGCAAAAATCAGTGCGACAGGTTGAGTCACTGATGGTATACGAAGTACAACAAGCTGTTTTATTCATCGCAAGTTTAACTCAACTCGAGTTAACTCGAGTTTAGTCTTTAGTGGTTCTTTACCTGGTAAAGGCAATCTACAACCACTAAACCCTTTTTTTGACTTCGAAAATACTTTAATACGCCTACGGGACTCCCTCCTATCAGCCAAAGAAAAGTTTCCAATTATCTTGCCAGAAAGAAATCATTTCACTGAATTGATACTGAATCAATGTGGAGGAAAAGGGCATGGACATTCATGGAGAACTTCAAACAATTTTCCAAACATCCGAATTATTATACAGCATTCACAATTTGCAGATATACTAATCAAATATAACACAAAGCTTAACTTCTATGTAATCATCAACAGACTCGACTGTACATATGCCGACCAAAGGCCATTATATATACTTCTGGAGGAGATGAAAAAAATAACGCAAGAAAGACGAACAGTAAGAATTTCACTACAACCCAAGCAAAACTCAACGAGTAAACCAAACCAGAGATGAAGACCTACAATAACTCACCTCACACGCCCATGATACCTACAAAACAGGAAGTGTTTTTTTTAGGAGAATAAACGGATTGTCATGCCTACAAAAACGCTCCCAAGAAACAGGTACATGCGTTAATATTTTGATAGATACAGGCGCGACAAATAATTATATTGGCTCAAAGTGTAAATTAGGAATATCTGTACCTATAAATAAGGCCAGCAAAAATTAAAACGATTCCTGGTTACTCTTTCACCAAAGCCAAAAGAGTCATTACACTATTTAATCAAAGAGTACTAAAAGTAGAAATTAATCTTTTTGAGTATAAACTTACATATAAATATAAAACAAATGAGAGTAGCGAACAAAAAGTAAATTATACAGTTAATAAAGACAAATATAAAAGTGATATTGAAAATATTATGCGAATAAATAATGATACAAACGAATTTCTACCGTTCACAATTACATAAATACAAAACAAGCTACAATTAGGATAAAATCCGAAGATCGTATTTAAGTGAAGCAATACCCATATGCAATAGCAGATAAGGAATTTATAAATAATGAAATACAAAAATTATGGGTCAATCAGATTATACAACCTAGTAAAAGTCCATACAACTCTCCAATCTGGACTGTCACAAAAAAAGTTAACGATAATGAAGGGAAACCTAAAGACGCATGGTAATAGATTTTTAGGAGTTTAATGCTCAGACTATCACTGATAGATACCGTATCCCAGACGTTGCAATGACTATTAAAAATCTAGGTAAAGCAAAAATTGTTTAGACATTAGACTTAAAGGCAGGTTTTCACCAAACCCTAATCAAAGGATCAAATAGGAAAAAAATCAGTGTGAATGGCGCAAGCCTTAGAATGCCGTTCGGCTTAAAGAACGCACCTTCTATGTTTCAACGATGCGTAGACGATATCCTACGTCCACATATTGGCAAATTTTCGTACGTTCATATTGATTATGAACTCATATATTCCTCCCCACCCGAAGAACATATGGAACATATAAGTACGATGTAAGTAAGTGCACTCCACAATGCAAATATGAAAATCACAATTTTCTAGGATTCAGTAGAATACCTCGTACATATAATTAAATATAACAAAATAACTGTACTTTTTAACAAAATTCAAACTATAAAAGGTTTTGCAACCCAAAAAAATCTAAAAGGGCTCATTTTTAGGCTTAGCTAGCTACTAAAGTAAAGTATAGAAAGTAAAACCCCTCACTACATTTTTAATCGGGGATAATGGTGCTATAAATAAAAATCAAAGCACAAAAATACTAATTAATCTAGATCATCTAGCACTCGAGGCTTCAACTAAAATAAAAGATGCATTACCAGCACAAGTCGATTTATTTCAACCCCACTTCAACAACCTTTTTGAATTAACAACGGACGCAAGTAAATTTGCAATAGGAGCTGTGCTCTCTCAGAATAAGAAAACTATTTTATGTATATTTAGGTCCCTTAACAAAACTGAGCAAAACTACAGCACGAATGAAAAGGAACTCCTCACTATCGTTTGGTCAGTTCAAAAACTAAGAAATTACCTGTACGGTATAGCAGACCTAACAATTTATTCTGGTCTTAGTCTCCCATCTTTTCAATTTCTGACAAAAACCCGAACACAAAATTAAAACGATGTAAAAACTTCATCGAAGAATACGGCGCTAAATTAGTATATAAACCAGGACACCAAAATTTAGTCGCTGATGCACTGTCTCGCCAACAGATTAACAACACTTCAAGCGACTCACAACACTCAGCTCAAAGTTCACCAATCGATAAATTAACAGGCATAAAACAATCGTTAAATACATTTAGAAATCAAATAATTATAAACTATAGTACAAACAACTCATTAAAAATTTCTTCACAAAACATTTTTTCATATGCACGACACACACTTTTCTGTTCAACTAAAAAAGAACTAATATACAGATTAAAACGAATAATAAACCCCATAAAAATTGATGAAGAAACTTTATTCCACATCGAAAGTGACATTATTTCAACGTTTCCAAATGTACCAATTGCTTTAGCACAAGAAATTACAGAAGACATAAAAAATATAGATAGGCAAAAAGAAATAGTAATGCATACACACAAACGAGCACATAGGAATTATAAAAATAACGCCCAAAAAATACTTACTACATATTTTTGGCCAACTATACGCCAAATGTGTAAAAAAATTTGCCTAAAAATAAATACGAACACAGACCAAACAAACAACCAATCGGTGCCACACCTATACCAAATCATTGATGGAAACATACATGTATATTAGCACAACTGATAAATACATATGTACTCTAAATATTGCTACATACGCGAAATCCCGAGTAAAAAGAAAAATTTTATCACAAATTTACCCAAAAAAAAAATCATAATGACCGATAACGGATTAGCACTCATAAGCAAGTTTATGAAATACTACAAAATGTACATAAAGTAACACCAACGGTCAAGTCGAGCGTACACACAGCACTCTTATCGAACTCACTAGAGTCCTAACGTAGGAAAATAATTCTTCACCAGGAGAAGAAATTTTCAACGCGGTACAACAATACAATAAAACCATCCATTCAGTGACAGGAGAAAAACCCGAGGACGTGTTTTTTAATCGAGGAGGGTATCCTGACATTAAACAAAAACTAGAAAAAAACCAAAATAAGGAACTTTCATACCATAATAAAAAACGCATGTGCATCACATACAAAAAAGGAGACATTGTTTATTCCAAAACTCACCGTCGAAACAAAAACGTGCTGAAATACGCCAAACACATTGTAAAAGAAGATAGGAGTAATACTGTACTTACATACCGCGGTACAATTATATATAAGGATAATATACGAGTGCAAGCATGCAAAGAACGATAATTTTATTTTTTATCTCTACCGCCTTCTGCGGCAATCTAACCGATCTAAGAAACAGAAAATACGTAATGATGAAACAGATCCTGTATACATTTTTCAGAACAATACATTACTATACTATATAGCAAACCTTTAGAAAGTATAGCGAAATTCGCATATAAATATTCAACAAAACAAATACTAATAAACAAAATAGAAATGCTTAACTCACAATTACTCCCAAACATCATTAGAACTAGACGATCACTTAACTCTCTAGAATCAGCTATTGTATTAAATTAATAACAGATACATCCGATCACGATGACTTTATTGAAATCAAGACAAGATTATGATATGATGATAAGAGAAAATGAGAAAATACTAGAAATTCTCCACCCTTAAGCCATAATAGACGACCTAGTTCTTACAGAAGTATACAACGAACTAACCTCTATTGCTAGTAAAATAAATTTTGCTAAAAATGGAAATTTTTATTCAGTTTCTTTAAATTTAAAAGATATTCAACAAATAACATCTAATGAAGCATTAGACTTATCAATTATAAATATTTTAGAATATGCCGATATACACATCTGTTATTTTAATTATGCAATCATAAATATCTTTAAATATCCAATATTAAAATTGAAATGTAATTTGTTCAATCTATATCGACTAGCACGTAAGCAAGGGAAACTTTTGTTAGATCCTAAGATATCAAAATGATATCAAAATTACATAGGAAACTATATGTGTAAAATTAAGACTCCAGACAATTGTACTATTAATATATTAGAAAATTAGGCAGTCAAATGTGAAGTTATGCACCAGAACAATGCACCACTCCAAATACTCGAAAGCGGGAATATTATCACAGACTACGAGCATACCTGAAATAATGTAAAAATAGACGGACCTAAATTAATACAGTTAAACTACTATACAACTGTTGATGGGAAACAATATTTCAACCATCAACAGGAACTTAAAAATGCCATACTCAAACAACATGACGAAAATCTAGACGTCCTGCGCATAATCGAATCATATGCCGATTACAAATTCAGCAACATCCAAAATATATCAATTTTGCTGATACCAGTCGAAGAACATCCCACACAATACTTAATTTATTTCATCCAGGGGCTATGCATAATGGCATTACTCATCTTTTTTTTTTTATATAATACCGCGCGCGCACCAAGGGGATATGAATACCCTTTTACTGGCTTTTTTTCCAGAACGCAGGCGGGTGGTGTAGTAGTATTAGGTTTCGATATTTTTCCCAGAGGTGGTTGTCATCCTCCTCAACCAGTGGATCTTCAGTACGTGCTAGTTGTAAGTTCGTTACACTTAGCCCAGCCAGCAACCACTCCAACATCAGTGTTATGCCTTCATGTCAGAGTTGACGCTGACGGGATTTTCATATAACTACATACAAATTCTATGAAAAGACTTTTTCACAGAATTGCCTGGCACGGGATTCGAACCCGCGAGGAGTCTATGCATATACCACTACACCACGGCCATCACCTCTATGGCGCACCTAAACTCTGTGAAAGTAAAAATAGCAAGAAGGCAAAGAATCAACGAAAGGTACGAAGCAGAACTTTTAAGACTCCGACAAGAAAGAAATTTAATCTAATGCGAGGACGCTTCATTTTATGAAGGAGAGGAGTTAATAATGTAGCTTCTCTTCCTGCCTATCTCTTCGTTATCTCTCACAACAAACGTAAACAACGACAACATGTTTGTTATCTCTCACTACAAACGTAAACAACGACAACATGTTTGAACAAGCAAAAACAGTACTATAACTTGTAATTCGAAAACACGTTAACACCGATAGCATGCTTCATTATCTTGCAATACGCAAAACATACTTCAACACAATAATCCGATGCGTTTGCATTACCGACATAAACAACAATACTATACCAACGGCATCTTAGCTAGTATAAATAGCAATAAGATCGAATATTGTAAGCAGTCTTAAGAATATAAATAAACTGCACGCATTTCGGCGAACCAAAAAGAAAAAACATATTTTTTTGATTCAAAACAATGAAGGTATTTAAATACTCCTAAAATGTTTGTACACAGCACGGGCGAAGGAATATCAGGGTGGAAGAAAAGGCAAGTACTGATGTACGTTGGTCTTAAATAATGAATAAGTTATAATGAACAGGAAATAGCGAGCTTGGTAGGGCATTCCATCAGCCAGTTTTAAAACTTAGAAACGAATCACGATATTTCGGAGTAGGTCTGAAAGTGGATTGAGGGTGTACTGATAAGCAATCATGTCCAGCGGAACGCTACTAGCAATTTTTATCGAGCACTGGGGCGGAAATTGCAATAAAACAAAGTGAGCCAGGAGACTGTACGTCGGTGTTTGAGGGTGTTAATTGACTGACTGATATAAGTGTCACCTATAAGCTTTATCGCACGGTTTTGAATCCTATTTAGCAGGTGCAGAGATGTTTTAGGAGCACCCAACTAGATGTGGGCATTGTACTCCAACTTTGGGCGGGTGAAATATTTTTAACATCGCTTGAGGAAACCTAGACATTTTGCAGCATTTTTTTCGGCATCGATTATGTGGTCATTCTAAAGTAGGTTGTCACTTGTCATGTGGGATTGAAAAAAAAGACGCGTTTAATAAAAAAAACTTTATTTTAAAAGGAACACTGAACAAAATTAAATTAATGTACAAGTAAATTTGTGCGCTGGTGTTTCATCTCTGACTGTATCGATTATGTGGTCATTCTAACGTAGGTTGTCACTTGTCATGTGGGATTTAAAAAAAAGACGCGTTTAATAAAAAAAAACTTTATTTTAAAAGGAACACTGAACAAAATTAAATTAATGTACAAGTAAATTGGTGCGCTGGTGTTTCATCTCTGACTGCTTACTCACAACTGCCTATTCTCAAATATGGAAAAAAAATGGGAAGAGGAAAACTCGATGACTGTGTGGTGTGTGTATTTCAGAGTGTGCTTACAATGGCTGCGAGAGAGGGTGACTGGACCAATGGATCTCACATACATATTGAGAATGGAAAGAAGAGGAGATATACAATCTGGACCAGCGGATTTGTGTATATTGATATCTTTAAAAACTTCGGCTACTACACGAGTATGAAATCAGATGCGTTTTTTTTAACATTCGCACTTAAATGTAGGCAACACAACACTTGCTGGTCGCAAAGTGTGCAGCAAGCAGATCGATTTTACCCAAAGAGCTGACAGTTGGAATGTCATTGTAAATAAGCGTTGGGTTGGTAGATGTTTTTGACGAATGACCTAAATTTTTAACTAGCTTTGGGACATTGTATTCTTTGCCTCAGCTTTTGGTCGTATTGGAATTTTACACGCTTAAGAAAGGGGTTGCAGTCATTCCTGGCACGTTTGAACTTTTTTCGGTTTTTCTCAGTCGGGTTCGTCTTGTTTGACCGAAAAAACATTTATCTAACCTTGACAGCCTCTTTAATACTTTTATCCGATGAAGGATAAGGTGTCTCATTCTAAGGAGAATAATATCTGTGATCGTACCAGCAGTTAAAATTCGTAAAGAAGCTGTTAACTCCGCTCGAATTGGCTTTCTCGTATTGTCATGCGGTTTTTTTAGGAATCTTTTCTCTAACTTTGTGGTCGATGTCCGAGATATTAGCTGATATGACACAGTTTGGGGTAGGATATTGACCTTATACCTATCAGGGTGGGAAGTCAAAGTGTATGTTAAAGTCGCCCGCAATAACGATTTCAGTATGAGAATACATGAATGCTGTTCTTTGGATGGAACCAGACGGCGTATCGAACTAGTTGAAGGTAGAATTGCTGTCCAATTTAAGGCTACTGAAAACAAAGCAGTAGTGGATAATTTGCTAACGGAGGTTTAATTTTAACCAGAAGGAGTTGAATTGCGGATTGAAACACGGATTACATTGTGATGGAGTTTGGTTAGCTACATCACTACGCAAGTAAATGGAGAGACCGCGTGAAATAAGAATAATGGCACTAGTTCGTAGCAGAATAGCTTCAGATCAGACTGATCTAAGAAGTGTGAGCGAGGATCTATATATATTTCACTAAATAGCAAAACAGCTGGCCTGTATTTGCAAACGTGGACGTACGCAGAAAAATGTGTCGATCCGAGTCGCGCTGGCAGGTGCCGACGACCATAGATAAATGTTTATTAAAATCTCTATTAAAAAGCTCGACCATTCCATCAGACTGAGGGTGTAGTGGAGTTGTCTTCCTTATTCTCAAATATTGGCACACATCCTGGAAGACTTTTGATTCAAAGTTTCGCCCTTGATCAGAGTGTAACTCCATTGGGACCCCTAATCTGCTCACCCAGTTGTTGACTATCTGTTTGGCTATGCTCCTAGCCCCTTGATTTGGAATTTCAAACTTTTCCGTCCACTTACTGAAGGAATCCATGATCACGAGAGTGTATCGGTTACCGGTAAAGGTTTCGGGAAACGGGCCAGCGATGTCGATGGCTATTCGTTCGAATGGTGATCCGACATTTTATTGTTGCATTCGTTCCTGTGGTTTACTTTAAGGTCCTTGGTAGCCGCACAATCTTCTTTAATACGTGGAAAGTCCCAAGAAGCTTCTTAGTTGTTGTGTATCTTTGGGGCAGGCAAACCGCTTCGATTTAATGAAAATCCTGCTGCGTATGTTATGTTACCCAGATATTTTACTTCCAGACGAAACAAGGCGCACACTTCTTTAAGATTTTAGTGAACGTCCTCGAACACCTTGCGTATGGCGATAACATCATCCAGATACTCTACTCAGGTTTCGATATGAGCCCTTGCAATATTTATTTCATTAATCATTTCAAGGTGGTCGGAGCATTGCACAGTCCAAAAAATATCATCGCTGACTGCATGATGCACAAAACCTCGTGCTGCCGTCTTTCCTCTTCACGAGGACCACTGGGAAGCTCACGGATACTGAGATTCTTCAATCAGCCTTTCAACTGCCATCGCCGACACTATTTCGGCAACTTCTGTTTTCATTGCCGATTGGAGACGCCTTACAGGTTGACGAATTGGTTGGACGTCTCAGGTGCCAATATGGTTTTGAACAAGTTGTGTTCGTCCATATTCTCCGTCTTGTGTAGCAAATATATCAGCGTACTCACTGATTAGTTTTTCTGGCCTTGATCCAGATTACAGAATTTTGTTCTAGATTTTCATGCTCTAAGCTGTTGGGACTGGTGTCGCACGATTTGTTGATGCTGTGGTCGATATAACCTCAATAGGTCTACATTTTCCCACAATCTCTCGCTTTTTCAACTTTATACTGAATGTCTTTGCATTTAGAACGTTGTTCTGTGGTTCCAATAATATCTTTCCCCTCATTAAGTCTCTTCTATTTTTTGGCTCCATCAAATAGAACCGGTTATAGAACTTTTGAACAAACAATGAAAGGGATAAGTTCTACCATTTGTACCCAGACAAATATTTCACAGTATGTTCACAGGATTAGAAGTTTTGTTTACCTTGCATTTCATGGTAAACGATCTGGTGAAAAAGAATTTAGTAATAAAGGATTTTAAGAGAAGGGACTTGTTTGCGTAGGGTTTCATGATAGGGATTTTATGGAAAAGGTTTTCTAGATTTGTGAAGAGGTAGTGAGGATTTCCTGTCTTAGTCTTCAGTTCTTTATCTACAGTTGGTACTGCTGATGTAGATTTCTTGTTGGAGATGTTTCTTTTGTCAACAGATGGCTTTGTGGTGTGTGAAGTACGCCACACATACACCCCCTGAGTTATATTTCTGCTGGAACTTAAAAGCCAAACGTAGTTTTGTGATTTCGGGAAAAGGAACTGTAAGTGAAGCTGGTGTTGAACCAATAAAGTTGGGAACTTTATTACTTTGGCTAATGTAATGATTTTGAACATGTATGTCCATCTGAAGTTGAACTTTGTTGACTAGAATTGTTTGAACTGCTTGGTGGTGTTGTATTTGTTGCTATTTATGTAGTGTGAGTTAGTGGTTGGTCAGATGGATCATTTTTGTTGATGTATGCCGGTTTTAGTCTGTCCACATTGAAGTTTTGAAGTGTTCCATAGACGGCGATAGTAAAAAGTTAATCTGAAATCATTTCGATGACTCTGAAAAGTCCAGAGTACGAAGCTTCCCACGATTTCTTGACGTTGTCGCTATGAATGAAGACATGCGAGCTGCTGTAAGTGTCCCTTTTTATGAAGACCTTCACGAAAAACTCACCTGGTATCCGAAGCTTTGTACCGTGTAATATCAAAGTTCAGCTAGGGATACTTGTAGGTCTTCCTTAGAGTACCTTCGTAGTCCGAGTATCACATTAGAGAGAGCACATGAGTGCGACCTTGAGTATGTGGTATAAGCGTCCGATGATACCATTGGACTGTGGATAGTAGGCAGTACTTCTTACTTTCTTTCCACCGACGAAATAAGCTAACGCCTTGAACAGTTGCGATTCAAATTGTGCGCTCTGGTCCGTGATGATTCTCCGGTCTGCCATTGTGACCGATGCAATGCTCGAATAATCATGTTGCCACCGTCGTGCATTCATGATTTTTAGAACAACAGCTACTGGCAATCTGGAGAATCTGGCAGTACCGATAGTCATGTACTCTGGAAAAAACGATCAAATCTAGGTGTATGTATCTCAAGCTGGAGTCAGGCATCTAGATGTAGTTGAACTGGGTTCTGGTGTATCGCTGAACCTTAGAACGTTGGCATGCAATGCATTCTCGAGCCCAGGTGATTGCGTCGTTCTTGTTACCTGTCAAACATATTTATAAGACTGAGAAGCGGTATTCGACTGGGGCTAGGCAAATTGTGAGTGGCGTTAGAGACCTGCTTCTTGAATATCTGCGGCAAGTAAGGACGGATAGTCAAATACAATTTAAGCATCTGAAGGTTCCTGAAGGTTCAACGAGGTTTTGTTGTGGATCAGATCCGTCAACTCTTGGTCATCCTGTTTGGCGTGTTGGATGATTTCGGGTTCCATTGTTGGCATTGAAATTGCCCCAACCAACGACGTTGTCTTCTTCTTTCACATAAGCCAGAACTGCAAAGAATTAAGATGTAGTCAAGTTATCTTCGCTGTCAGTCACACTTTGGTAAGCTTCTGGGTAAAAGCGTGTATTTACATCTTATGTTTTGCTGCAAAAACGGCGAGGAACTCTCGGTCATATGTGAAGTAGCGCTTCTCAGTGTCGCTTAGTTTACTTGAGAGGAATCTCATCGTTTGACGATCCCACCATCCGTTTGCTCCCATTCTGCTCCAATGCAGGTTGTTGACGCATCGGTGAACAGCACGAGTTTGTAAGTCGGCTTTAGAAACGAAACTTGTGTCGCATTTCTGCTTAAGCTGGTGAAAATTTCTGCTTCTGAAATCAATTCCATTGGAGTCTTGTCGTTTTTTATGCAATGTGTAATGTACCAGTGCAGTGAAAGTTAAAAATTCGTGATTTTCAGTATATATGGCTCGTAATAATGGATCATTTATATTCAAAAATACACTGTTCTACAAATTATTTAATCTTCGTTGCTTATAAATACAAACTGAATCTAAAACATAAAAATAGTCTAAACTATCCCAAGCCTTAGTCCAAATATTGCTGACGCTGCGCTCCATGCATTGTGTCATGAGTTGTCCAAATATTGCTGACACTGCGCTCCGTGCATGGTGTCGTAAGGTGTTGGGCAAGACGTTCGCCAGAAGTAAGAATACTTCTATGCAGTTCATGTTATTGGATACGCGTGCAAACTACAATCTTGCAGTTTGTATCAGTTTGGAAAAATTATAGTCACTTAGTTGCCCCTCAGGTTAACTCCTCCCTCACTGATATGAGGACCGTTCTCGGGCCTATCTCGTAACTATCGATGATAACTTGAGCATCATTTTGTTGTTTATTCCTCTTTTGTTTTAATCGCATGATAGCGTCAATGGTGTTTTCTTTCGCATCCGTTTTTGGTTGTTATACCATGATCCGTTGATCTGGATCTGGACATCAAGGGTCGGTAAGTAGGTTAAGTCGATTACCATCAGTGGATCTAGATGACCGGGGCACGTGCTGCAATGCGCCATGCTGCAATTCCATACAAAACGTTGACGTTAGTGTCGTGCTGGAGCTTCCGATTGGGAGTATTTTTCCCCACAATCAGCCACACAGCTATCTTCATCGAAGTGCAGGACTGTATTATTATGTTGAACTGGGAATAGCATAATTTTCTTATATTCTAATCTAGGTATAAGATATAGGATAGTTACCATCTAACAAAACCTGAATTACTGATACTTCCATCAAGTCTGTTATAGTAATATTAGTAGAGCGAGTGTTTATTAATTGATTTATCTCATCTAAATCTAATATTGTTTGATTGACTATTTTAATCTTTGCAAGTGTTATTGCTAACATCAAATTCTCTAATTCCAAAATTAGCACTCTATTTCTTGCCAATATTACTTCATACAAATGGTCCGTACCTATTTGTTTTTCCTTTGCGTTTCTCAGAATGACATTGACTGTTTATGTTAATCTACAATATTAGTCATTTCCTGATTTTTTATTAATAGAGATTTGCTGAATTTCACTGAGTATTAATAGTTGTTGCCTAAATTTTAGGTTTTCGAAATCGCCAAAGATCCGGGGTTCCGGCAACGATTTTTAGAGCAGTTTCCAAAAAATTAATACTCCGTGCGTGTCTATGGTGAATGTTAACAGCTTCCAATAAAGTCTGTACAATATGTGTCACGTAAGAGTCTAGTAAATTTCTTATCTGCGATTGTGTAAAATGAGTCATCAGTCCTGTAGTTTCGTCAGTTATTTCATAGTGAGCCGTCAAGTTAATAAAGTGCTGTAAGTAACCATAGTCTTTCTAGAAATTTACTATCTCGTCCATAAAAGCAATATAGTCTGAGTGGGAGTAGTCCATTAGTTTAGTTAAAGTTGTCCAAATGTAAAGTAGCAGTATCAGGATTCTAAAGAATAAAAGGACTTAATTTAAAGCCAACCCAATTTCTTATAATATTTTTTAACGGAGGTTGTCTTTGTGGACCACCCTCGCTTTAAAAAGAACGCTAGTTCCTAGATCCGTCTGTTTTTTCTGGAGACGTTATTTCTTTTTAATGGTGAATGGTTCGGTTATACTCTACTGTTGCTAATATTGTTAGATCGACTAAGGCATCTTGCGATTTTTGATATTGTACTTCGAAAACGTTCAACTTACTCATTGGTGTTGCTGTTGAAGGGTTGGGTGTTTTCTATTTCGACTCCAATTGGTTCTTTAAAAAGGACATTATTCTTCTATACGTCAATAATTGTGCGGGAAAGTATACTTTACACTACTGCGAACTTAGAAAATTTGTCTATGCGTATTAAGAAATATTTTTTGTCGGTCGAGAAAATATGACGTGAAGTCTTTCTTGCGCATAATGTGGTATTGGTGTTATACCAAGTTGTTGTTTACAAGGATGTCTATTGTATTTAGCTTTGGTGCAAATTTTACAATTTTGCACCATTTGGGATACCGTTTTTGCCTTTTTGGGGAAGTAGTTATCAAAAAGAACACATTTTCTTGAGTGGCCCTATGTGCGCAATTGTGTTCACAGGTGACTATTTCTCTTTGATCATTTTTGTCGAAAATGTCCGATACCATATTCTTACAATGCCAAAATTTTACTACTAGAAAGCCTTGAACAAGTTCGTGTTGGATGGTGGCCAGTGCTGGCAAATCGAAATGTTTGGTATTTACTACCTTTGGGTTTATTACTAACTTAACTTCCTCAATAAATTGTTTTTTGTCTGTATTTTAATAATAATTTAACGGTTCTTTTCAGTGAATATTACAAAATGACGTCTCAGTGGACATTTTACGTGTTCCAGAATGGAACTCTATCGTGTGAGTCAATGATACCTCCCTGTGAGCAATTGCTCATAGGCATGAATATTTTGTCATGACAATGCATCCGCAACATAATTTTCCTTACCAGGTTTATGGAAGATGTTAGCGGTATGCTTATCTATGAAACATCTCCACTGCTTTATATTAACATTAGGGTTACGATCTGACACAGCACCTGCGAATGGCTGGTGATCTTTGTAAATAATGAGATTATTCACCGGTAATTTCTTCGTTTTTGTAGTACCTCACGATCATTTGTTGCATAACGCAATTCCCTATCTTATAGTAATTGGTCTGCCACCTTAAAAATCAGGGTAAAGAAGTATAACTTGTTCAAAAACTAGTATCCTTCTTAACTTGTCAAAGACCTTTATTAGGACATTTTTGCCGTTATCACTTTTAAGGATATCGGTCAAAAATTTGACTACCGATGCAAAATCTTTAATGAAACACCTATAATAGCTAGATAGGCCCAAGAAGGATCTGACGTTAAATAGCGTTGAAGATTGTTCGAAATTATGAATTACATCTACCTTGTTTTGGCTCAACTTTATACCGCCCCTTGATGCGACAAATCCGTATTCGTAATTTCCGTTTCCGACGGAAAAAGCTGTTTTCTCGCTGTCTTGCTCTGCAAGAGTTATCTGAAGGAAGCCTGTCATGAGGTCAAGGGTTGTAAAATACATAGCTTTGGCAAGGTTTCTCAAAATAACCGTTAGGTCGGGAATAAGATACTTATCATCTATGGTTTTCAAATTTTATTTGCGAAAGTCTATTACAAGTCGTTTTTTTATATTTCCCTGCTCGTCTTTACCGTTGTGAGAAACACTCCCTTAGTTCGTTTGCACTTATGTTCATGTATGTATGTATGTATATGTAGTCCCTTCCATATTTATAAACCAAGAAAAAATTCCAAAAACAATAACAATTGATAAGAAAATAAAAATCCCATATCATAACAGCACCATTTTTTTATCAGATCATGACAATAGATATTGTCAATTACAACAACCTGAATTGTATTCCTTTTTCCATCTATCTAAGAGTTTCCTTTCTATTCGATGTTTACCTTCACACCCTTAGCTCCTTGGTAGGGTTTGTGCCTAAGATAATTACTCTGCATCCAGAGAACAACAATTGAATCGGTCTTCAAAGCTCTAATGGGGAATAACCATCAATCATAATTCAGTAATTTGGAAAAACGGGAATTGTTTTATTTTGATTCTCATACGAGGCATTGTTAAAAGATCGGAAGACCACAATTAGTCAGTTAGCATGGGAAAGCGAATGATGGAAGTTGGCAAGACAAGAAAAAACAAAAAACAGAATCTTAGTTCTTTTTTTTTTAAGTAAAAATCAGCGTGGTTTTGAAAGGAAAAGAAGAGAGTTTGGTATTGAAAAACCCAAAAAGTAACGTGACAGATTTTGTTTATGGAATATAAGATTGTAGTAAAGATTAGTCAAAAAAAAAATAATAAATAAATAAATAAATAAATAAAATAAAAAATAATTCCAAACAAAAGAAAAAAAAATTAGGCAGATAGAGTACCACAAGTGAAAACCGATCATTAAAGTCAGCAGAAAATCTACTCCCACAAGGTGTAGCAAACTCAAAAAAACAAGGAAGAGCCAACAAGTGCACAGAACCCAATAAGTTTGCTAAGCCAAGTGCACAGGTGCCAACAAGTGCGCTAAGCCGAGCGACTGCCCCATAAAAAGGAAGTCGTAGTAGTCAGCAGTTGCACCATAGCCAGCAAGTGTACAGGATAAAGCAGTTGCCCAGGTGCCAGCATCAAATAAGGAGCTTGAAAGTACACGCAGTCCAGGAAGTGCCATACCCCTTTCCTTCTCCCTACCCTTTTCAAGTTAGTCCCAACAAGGACCTGATCAGGTTGTAGAGTAACATTTTTTTTCATATTTAATAGTCAGCTTCCTTGCATTTAATTTTTTTTTGATAGCCAATAAGGTTCGACCAACAGAAAAACGAAATGGAAAATTACACCCAACAAACATTGACAACTTACATAAAATATTTATATGGCGAAGGAGTGCACTTCATTCCTTAACAAGTTCCAGCTACCGTGAGTCAATTTTCATATTGTAAACTCTTAAAGAAAAAAAGAATTAAATGTGTGAAGAAGCTTTAGCTACCTACAGATACCCTCTGTATCTGTGATCTACACCTTTCATTTTACGAAATTAACATAAATTATAAACTTACGTATACATATATTACACATAAGAACGTACGTATATAGTGATGAAGAGGTGTACGAACACAAATTCATAGATATACCCATTTTAGAGCCATTTGATTTTTTTGCTTTCCTATTGTTTTTCTTTTTATCTTTAATAATTTCTTAATATATAATATTTTTATCTAATTTTTGTTATTTATATTACATACTCGTACGCTTATACCTATTGAAGTTAACATTTCTCCTCTTTATATTGGGTATATATTTTAATTCGTGCGGTTTTTTTTTCAAATTTGAACGTTTATTTAAGAAAAACATGTACAATAGTATTATTCAAAGTATTGCCCATCTAAAGCTATGACTTTTTCCCATCTTTCTGGCAATTTGTGGATCCTATCCCAAAAGAACTGCGCCGGCTTGGCAGCCAAGAATGAATCAAGTCAATTTTTGATATTCTGCTCTGATGTGAACCGTATTTCAGTGAGGGCGTTCTGCATCGACCGGAACAAATGTTAGCCAGGGGCAAGGTCTGAGCTATAAGGCGGGTGGGGTAAGACTTCCCATCCACTGTTTTCCAAATAGTTCGTAACCGGAATAACAACGTGGGGCCAAGCGTTGTCATGATGGAAAATTATTGCCTCGTGTCTGGTCGCATATTCCGGGCGTTTTGTCGGCTACTGCTCTCTTGAAACAGATTAATTTCAGATTGTTCGGTAGCGTTGTCCATTGATGGTTTCACCCGGTTTTATCAGCTCATAATACAGCACACCCATCTGATCCCACCAAATACAGAGCATTACCTTCGCGCCATGGATATTCGGCTTTGCCGTTGATTTGGCTGGTTGGCCGGGGTTGGTTGGGGCTGTCGTAATGGATCCATTTTTCACCACCAGTAACAATCCGATGCAAAAATGACTTCCTTGTGTGGCTTTCCAGCAGCATGTCGGACATGCAAAACCGCCTTTCGACGTCTGTCGGCTTGAGTTCATGTGGAACCCAATTTCCTTGCTTTTGAATATATCCAGCTGCCTTTAAAGATTCTGCGAGCTCTTCTTGTGTTTGGTAGCAATCTTCATAGAGTAATGCTTCCAGTTCTTCATCTTCAAACTTTTTTGGCTGCCCAGGACGTTCATCGTCTTCCAAGCCAAAATCATCACTTTTAAATCGTGCAAACCACTTTTGGCACATTTGCTCAACTAGTGCATGTTCACTATAAACTTCCACCAAAATACGATGACTTTCGGCAGCAGTTTTCTTCATATTAAAGTAATGAAGAAGAACAAAAACATTTTTTTAGGCACAAAGTTCGACATATTTGAGTGAAAAAAAATTATTGTTGCTTAAGCTTCAAATGAATGACATATACTGAAATGACGTGCAATGACAGTAGCTTTCCAACGCATGTTCCAATGGAATAATAACAATGGAATAGCTGAAGTTACGCCATCTCTTAGCAAACCGCAAATTAAGTTATAAACCCAATACATAAATTTTCTTCAGCTATTTGATTTCCCCCTACCTTTTTCCGTTAAATAAATTTTATTGAACTATGGAATTCACTTAGTTTTCAATATTTTTAATAATTTTTATATTTTTTTTGTGCTTTCGATGTGACATTCTAGAATGATGTGTTAATATTAAGATATTGATAGGGGCGTGAAAGGATCCTGCGGACAACAAAAAAATGGGGTAATTTTCGAGAACGCAATATATTTTGGTTTTCTTTTTTGGGGTAGCCACGCACAACGCCTACGTATTAAGTAGCTACCACGATGTGTACTAGTGATCCCATGCTATACACAAAGGGTAAATTCCGTCAAAGAGCACAACATCCGGCTCTTTTCTCTTCTTTTGTTAATGGAATTCAGAAGGAAAAATTAAGTTTCATTTTGCAGGTTTATATCGACGGGAATATAACCAAAGTTGGTCATATTTCGCTCTGAACGAATTTGGGTCCCTTATATAAAATTTCAGCTCAACTACCATCTAGAGTAAGGCATGTAAGAATTTAAACTGCGGTTGGCCGAATTTAGCATCCAGACCCCTTCCATTCTGACGAGAATTGAACGGAGCTCACGCTAGCATGCCTGCCACTGCTGAATGGCTTAACCTACTTCTACTCGTTGCCCGGACTTGCCTTTGGGGTTGCCTGTGTTTGAAAATCATAAGGGTGAAGAAATTGTGGAAGGGAGTGTTGTCCTGTCCAGTCCTCTTTCAGTCGTCGCCTTGTTTCTTTCTTCTTTTTTTTTTAAAAAACTCCTGGCCACGAGACATCTTCATTTGATTATTTGTTTTTTTTTTTTTTTTATTATATAAAAACATTTACAAAACTTGCACCGTTTCTAGAACTATCACTTGTACTATTTTAGTATTCTCTATACAGTTTCATTTTATTCTAAAATCATAAAAATATTCTTAACAATCCTAAGCCTTCGTCCAAATATTGTTGACGCTGAGCGCCGTTTATGATGTTCTAAGGTGTCCAAATATTGCTGACACTGCGCCCCGTGCATAGTGTCGTAAAGTGTTAAGCAAGCCGGTAGCCAGAGATAGATTACTTCTGTGCAGATCGCGTTAGTGGATACGCGTGCAAACTACAATTTTGCAGTTTGTATTAGCTTAGCAACATTGTAGTCACTTATTTGGCTCCTCAGGTTAACTTACATACTGTTCACTGCTTCGTGTACTTCGTGTACAATGTTGAGGAGGCGTTCCGGGATTGCCGAATATCCCTTGGCGCTGATTGTGTAGCCCAGAAAGTTGACGGATTGATCAGTAGTAAATAGTCTCGCAGTGTTTGAAATACTTGACAGAGGTGGTATTGACACTCTCGGTCATTTTTTGGCGTAACCAGGGTGTCATCAATCACGAAAGACTGTGGCTTTGTAACGCTAGAAAGTTTGAACCGCGTTCTTTAACCCAAAGAGCATGACTAAATACTCGTAGAATCCCAAATTGGTGGTAATAGTCGTCTTCTTGATATCTTACTCGAACATGGGCATCTGGTAGTAGGTTCTTTTTAAATCTGGTGATCAAGTCATGAACAAAATATTATAGTTATGTGGAAAATGAATTCAGGGAATGTTTTAAGTAATAATAAAATATATACACATGTATTTGCTTAATTTCCATGGTTTTGTTTTCCCTAAAGCTACATTCGAAACTTTGTATAAAAATATAAGAAATGCAATCGTCATTTATGACTTGTAAATTCTTAAATTTGTATTTAGATATTTTGGTACTTACAATATAAATATTATCGAGTCATGGGTTTTGATAACTGTATTATATTGAATATATTTATCTCCTTTTTTGACAATATAACCTTTCCAAGAGCAAAAGGAAATAATTTGGTGTCACTTTTCTAACTTCTACTGAATCTGAATGTTATTGGTTAGTTATTTAAAATAATTCTCCATTTATTGCATTTCCTTAATTTGTTTGGCCTTGTTTCTAAATTTTATTCATTGATATATTGTCGTAGGTTTTCTATTTGTATAATCTGTAGAGACCACTGGAATATGGCGTTTTAAATAGTTGTTTGTAAAATGACTCATATAGGTCTATCGTGATTCCTTGAAGAAAAAGGAATAGAATCGGATATTGAAGCAGAAGATGGAATGGAGTGGTTAGTGGTAAGTTAGCCGTCTTTCTGTGCGTTCTCGCTCCAAAATTAATTATTTAATAAATAATATCTCGTTTGATAAATGTTATAAAATTGTGTTCTATTTTGAACGCCAAAACTATGCCCACTATTAGTAACCGGACGCGTAAATTAATAACGTAAAATAATAACGAGTGAAAGCCGACTTATACACCTGCGACGAAAGCACGGCTTACAAATAAAAGGCATGCCACGAGTCTGAAACCACTCGCAGATATTACCGTAATTATATTTTCCAACTGCTGCGTCAGACAACGTGGTATTATACCGCTCCACAATCACACGATTCTTGATTCCTGCCCTACTACATCCAAGAACCTACAATTTGGAGAAAGCTGCAAGTCGACTACCAACTAGATTTAACCTCCAACAACAACTTGAGCGATTGTAGCAGTTCTACCGCAACGTGCTAGTTTACCTCACATAATAGCTTAAACGCAGGTTGCATCAATCACATCATTCAACCACGTCGCCAATACAGCGCCAACATCATCAGTGGAATCAGCGGGCACACAATCGTCCAGAATTGCAAAAACAAGCAACGAACCGACAGCGTTTTTCAACGATCCTGTACATCCAGCGAACGTAACGGAACACTGAAGTACAAACTATACATACTAAATATCTGAAATTAAACATATCTATAAGAAAAAAAAATTAATTAGTTTTTTTTTTTTTTTTTTATTCAATATTCTTAGAGTAATACATATGCGGGTTAATTCTAACTATTGAGTAAACAATTAAGGAATGTATTAAATTAAGAATACGTGGTGGCATTCGTATTTACTAGAGTATTCAAATAGTGTTGAATGCTACATCAGCAGAATTTCATGTAGATGATATAGTTAAGATGGAAGTGATATTTTGACATTACAACAATAGTTAGCAGAACTTTGATTGTGATCAAAATTTAGAAGCCAATTTTTGATTTTGTTTAAGAAAGATGAACGTGTTGTAAGAACGCGAATCGAAACGGGAAGACGATTAAATAATTTAAGGCTTACGACGAAGAAGAATAGTTACTACATAATTTCGTTTAGGAAATAGGAGAGTTTTTATATTTCAACTTTCCATATGAATTTCATCTTTTGAATTTGTGTTGTACCCTTTATGGTATTTAAAATTTTTTAAAAAATAATTAAGTTACACCTATTCCATCCAAATAAAATTTTCTCCGAATTCCTGATTTTGTAATTCCGTTCGTTTCCTTTCGTAAATATTAAACTGAAACTATTTTTGTCCAAAACGGGCGAGGGTGACGAACAACAAATGCCCCAAAGTATTTCTTCTAACCTACAACAGCTCAACCCAAGCGATCAAACAAACAGTGTAATCGAAGCTGTGGCTATTAAACTACCAAATTTCTGGAAAGCAATACCAGATGTATGATTCTTTCGAGTAGAGTAACTGAACAATAAAAAATTCATTATGTTACCCCAAGACGTGGCTGCAAGCGTGTATGACATTATCATACAAGAATCGCTGACTCGTTACACTAATCTGAAAAAGACCCTAATAGACAGACATTCTATGGGTGAAGGGAAACGTATCGAAGTCCTACTGTCAGATGAGGAAATGGGTGATATTAAGCCATCTGAGTTCTATCGTCGGCGTGTTATCATAGCGGGGCAATCTGTAATGGTTTTAGAAAACTTTTTTGTAGAATTATGGAAACGTCGCCATTCCACAGATGAAATATTTGAAGTATTTCAATAACAAGGTACTTCAGCAATTTGGATCACATCTTAAGCATAGAAAACAATTAACGAACTTACCTACATTAAACGAAATCTCCAAACCAAATTTGATAAGATTAAATCAATGCTCTTAAATTTAAACGTCAGCAATCGCGCTTCTCGTAATAGGTTCATTTCGCGTTCGTACAAGAACGCACACAACACACGCAATTGATCACGTTCTTCTTCAATAGTTTCCAAAGGCAAAGCAATTTCAATAGTTCCCAAACACCTAGTCAAAATAGTGCTCATATAAACAGACATGACGGCTCCTGTCATGGGAGTCAGTTTGAAACTAGATCAACGCCTTTCTGCAGCAAATGGCTCTACCATTAAAGCTTTCGGCACGAAATTGGTACCTCTGCATGAGTTTAGGGTTCCGACGACTTTTCAACCACACGTTAACCTCAGTTACGAAACCAATCATTGGCGCAGACATTCAGAGAAAAGCAATATTAGTTATCGACATAAAAAACTCGCATCTAATCGATCCCCTCACTAACTCAAAAGTCCGTGAAATACCGTGTCAACTAAACGTTATAAGGCCACGTTTCTTCGTGGTAGAAAACAAATATCAAGCCCTATTAAAGGAGTTTTTCGAGCTGATGGAACCCTCGGATTTCAACCTACCAGTCAAACACTCTGTCGTGCATCATATCCTTACAAAAGAACCTTTACCCTATATGTATACTAGACGTGCAAGCACAGAGAAATATAACATCGCCAAAGCATCGACATCGACTACATGATCTTAATAGGGATTTGCAAACCATCTTCGTCACTATGCTCGACTCCTTTTCATATGACTCCAAAATTAGATCTTATCGACTGGAAGCCATGCGGTTCTTAAATTCGTTTACTGTACCAGACAGGTACCCCGTATCACGAGTCCAGGATTGTCCGATTAACCTCGACAGTTGTATCATCTTTTCAAACATCGATATTGTACGCGCCTTCCACCACATCTTTGTGGCACTAGAATATGTGCATAAAACAGCAGTGACTATCCCCTTTGGACTAATGGAATTCAGCCGCATGTAATCGAAAAATTTCCAGAGCCACAATCGTTAAAAAGTGCCCAAAGATTCGTAGGAATAGTGAACTACAACCATCGCTTCATAATTAAACTTGGCTAAGATTTTCGCACCAATTTACAATCACCTATCAAAATGTTTTTTTTTTTTTTTTTTTTTTAATTCTAGTTGTTTTTGTGCTAGTTGTTAGTTCGTTATATTTTAGCCCAGCCAGCAACAACTCCAACATCAGTGTTATGCCTTCATGTCAGAGTTGACGCCGACGGGATTTTCATGTAACTACATACAAATTCTATGAAAAGACTTTTTCAAAGAATTGCCTTGCACGGGATTCGAACCCGTGACCATCTGCTTGAGGAGTCTATGCATATACCACTACACCACGGCCACTACACTACGTTAAGACAAATGTCAAACTAAAAGATTTCACTTGGCCCACAGAATACCAAGAAGCGTTTGTATAGGCTTAGCAAGAACTTGTCAAAGCAACTTTTGTAACACACCCTAAGCCTGACGCTAGAATGAGTATCATGACAGATGCATCAGACATCAGCATCTGCATCAGCAAAGCCGTTATGTTTGGGAGCCGTTGGCATTTTTTAACAAAAAAAACTTTTACCTACACAAACAAGATACTCGCTATTTCATAGGAAACTTTTAGCGATAAATCTGGACATAAGAAATTTTCATCATTTTGTCGAAGGAGAGGACTTCTGTGGCTTCACCGACCAAAAACCACTCACCACCTGAAATGTTTTTACGAAAGCCAACCTTTCTCCGGGACAGGAACGGCATCTCGACCTTATATTGTATCACAATTCCCCACTGATATACGACACATAAAGGAATCGTTAAATGTTGTAGCGGACACCTTATGGCGACCGAAAGCAGACGCACTGGATCCTACCTATCCAGGAATCGAAGATTTGGCAAAAAACACAAGAAAACGACGAATAACTTACCACTTTTGTTCGAAACCTTCCGCGTCGATCAAATGTGAAACTAGAGTTCATTACGATACCTGCATATAAGATTTCCCTGTGGTGCAAGACGTCCACAGACACCAATCGGCCATACGTACCTTCAGTCAAGCGAAAACAAATTTTCCAAACAACTCACTCCCTCTCTCACCCGGGAATTTGAACTTCACATAAGCAAATTGGCAGAATTTACTTCTGGCTCAAAATGAATAAAGATATAAGTTCTGGGCGAAAAACTGTCCATCATGTTTTCTATCTGACATACGAAATACGAAAATATAGTATAGCCTGATCTAAGTGAAATATCGGCTGATCTATTTCAACACTAACATATAAACATTGTCGGCCCGTTTCCTTCCTCGAATGACTGCAGATACATTTTGACCAAACTACCACGACAGATGAAGAATTTCAATTTGAGTCCAAGTTATTTAGGGAACTATTGAAATATTTAGGGATGACCCATATCCGCACGATTGCTTACCACACACAGGCAAACGGCATGGTCGAAAGGTTCCATCGCTAACTTAAGACATCCATACGTGCATCGGGAAATAAAGTTAACTGTACCAAACAACTGCCTTTGATCTTGTTAGGGCTCCGAACATCGATCAAAGAAGATGTAAAGAGTATACCTCCCGTACGGAAAAAAGTAAATGTTCCCTTCTATTTCTCATTGACACCAGCTAGTATCATCACGGAAACGAATTTTGTGAGTCAACTAAAAGATTTTTATAATATCCAGGAAATATTTTTGCCGAGTCTATTATTACTGAAACTTTCTTCGTCCGTAATTATTATGTAGATAGATAGATATTTATTTTTTATTTTCATAGTTAATCTTTTATATTAATTTTCTTTTAATAAAGCAGAGCTTGTATAGAGATATGATTTTTAAAATATTACTACTGAAAGATACAGTTGCTCTTTAAATGCTTTATCTATTAACAAATATGTTCGGAGGAAAAACTATAGGAAAAAACCCTCATGTTATGGACCAAAATATATGTAAAAATGAAATTTTTAAATTTCAGAAATTATATTATCACAAGAAAAATAAGTAAATTAATAATGAGTAATAAATAATAAATAATAAATAATAAATAATAAATAATAAATAATAAATAATAAATAATAAATAATAAATAATAAATAATAAATAATAAATAACAAATAATAAATAATAAATAATAAATAATAAATAATAAATAATAAATAATAAATAATAAATAATAAATAATAAATAATAAATAATAAATAATAAATAATAAATAATAAATAATAAATAATAAATAATAAATAATAAATAATAAATAATAAATAATAAAATAATAAATAATAAATAATAAATAATAAATAATAAATAATAAATAATAAATAATAAATAATAAATAATAAATAATAAATAATAAATAATAAATAATAAATAATAAATAATAAATAATAAA